>JAMALH010000020.1:0-239166 GCA_023628075.1 Naganishia sp. PG3902-1
TCTGACACCGTAGAAGATCGTTGAACTTGTCGGCTTCTCCGGATATTCCGAGATTAGCCGGACTCATCTGATCTCATCATCGGTCATTGCTTAGTCATACCAGGCCGCTAGTTGGCGCCCCGTACTCAGGAGCCTTACAGTCGTCTGAGACCCAGTCACGAAGGATTTCCTTGCGGAATTGATAGATTATTGTTTGGGTTTCCTCGCGGTTACGCGATATGCAAAGCTCGAATTCCAGGTCATTGTTCATGTCGTTAGCAGCAAGCGCTTCGTTATCGTCTACGGAAGGGAGATCCTTCATATCGGAGATGTCTGAGTTGTCGTCAGAGCTGAGAGGTGCGACAGGAGATGAGTTCTGGCGCGATCATACTGATTTTCGCACGCAAGTCGTTCCTCGGTGGGAAACCTGGGGAGCCAATCATCAGGATTGAAAGGCGGCGAGTTGGGAGAGAACCTGGGTGTCGACGCCCTGGATTGCCCGTCGTTATCCACTTCCATGCGGGAATCGTGGTCGTCGTAGTGTCGGGACAATTCCTCTGACCAGCTGGAAGCTGTGCTGGCATAGTCTGCCAGCGAAAGTTGCAAATGGCCATCACAAACGCGTAACTGTATGGCTGCGCGTTGTGACTTACCATTATCGCACGGCTCGTTAACGCAGTCCTTACCACCAGCATCACTAACGTTTTGCCTCTCAACATAATTGACGGCAGCGGTTCGATTCGCAACGGTGTCATCTCATCGCAGTGGGGTGAGGCTCACCGCAGTGAGGTATTGCTCAGCACAATGTTGTCAGGCTCACCAGCGTGGAGAATGTCATGTATGACGTGTCACATAACACGGCCCTACGTCAACGAGTCCTGACATCGGTCGTCTTCAGCTTTTCTTTCGCCGGCCATCGTTTCTTCATGACGGCCGAGGAGATGCTCGACCACTTCGGAGGAGTCATGTACTCCTTGTGCCACTATCGGAAAGGCAAGAAGGCCAGGCGGATCCCTTACGCTCGCCTTATGGCCTACCTGCGCAAGCATGCCCACTCCCGTCTGCTGCGTGAGATGTTGTGATATCTTCTGCCGCGGTGGCTACAGCGAATCCTCTACGCTGTGCGAAAGAACGGCAAGCTCGACACTTTCGTGATTCCCGAGCACGAGCCCCGAGGGAAGAAGTAATGGTTTCATTCTTCCGATCCTGCTTCTCTTCAACCTCTATATTGCGCTGTAAATAGCATAGTTTGAACCCATTATACATATTGGAATGGCTGAATCTTACACTTAAATAGTCTATATAATCGGATATATGCAAAGCTGGATCGCCTCGCTCGTCCTGCCTCCAGAAAACCTTTCCGAGAAGTTTCTGTTGGCCAGGCCCCGTTGATCCGACCTGGAATCCTTTCACACACTCCTCGACAGAGGATTTGCTATGGATTCGCGATTCACTACTGCGACGGAAGTCCCACATGGAGAGAGGAGCAGCCAGTCTAGTAGTCAGCTAGAAGTCGGCATTGCAGTATTGAATGGACAGGAGGTCTTGTTACACGGACCTTCGTCTCTGAAATACACATTTTTCACGCCGTCTGGTACTCACTTGATGATCCTTCCAGCATTCAAGGATGCTAAAAGATGATGATGCACAAGCGTTGGCGGAACGCGACATACGACTTTCACCACCAAAGGCGAGATACATGATATCGCTCAAATCAAGTGCAAAAAAAATAGGTAACCACCGAAGTGGTCATTTCTGTGCGAGTAGTTGTCATCCTTATGCAGGGGCCATGCTAATCTTCTCTGTATCGTTCCAATTTTATCGTAGTGCACACCCGAAGGTGGCGGAGTATCTTAGGAAAATACTTGACCGACGCGTGCGTCTCAAGGAACTGCATTTTCGCTTTGTTGCCCCCCGTGTCTTCCATATCGTAAACAAGCAAGTCGCCATGGCCGTCGGCCATGGCACTCGCTTGAAATTTCGAGTTCGGGCCGCAACTTACAGGTGAATATTCAGAGAGCTGTTCATAGTCTGCCTGTGTGCGTCAAGATCCGAGCATGCCCCGCATCACTCGCACGCCCTCAGTGTCTTCCTGCTCATCCTCGTCGAGCGAGTCAGCCGGAGCGGAATCTGCCAACTTCTCCGACTGGGCATCGTCCCTCCATGGCGCGCGCCGCACGAAATCCCTATTCGACGACAGTCTTCTTGATTCTCCGGAGGATGCCGTGGCGTATGATGCGCGAGTGCATCAATTCAACTTGGATCAGGTACTTGCGGTATTGAGTCTTAAGGATGATTATGCTCGGATCCGTCTGGTAAACTACATCCGGAAAGAAGTGCGTTGAACAGCGGTCTCCACAACCCTCGCAGGCTCAGCCAATCTCATACTGGTCCTTTTCACAGACACCTCAAGCATCTCAGCTTTCCAGCATAATAACCAGCGATCATCCGCTCTTCACCAACGACGACTTCCTGATTCCCGTCCTGGAAAATGACCCGTTACTCCGCAAGTCCAAGCTGTCTCACCCTGCAGATCCTCCGCTAATGCTGGCTTCTTGTTCTCTCCATCATAGAAGTCGCCTTTGATGACGCCTGGTCCGATGATGAGCAAGATGGCTTCGTTCCGCCGCAAATGTTGCATCCTGCTCCTCCCGCTCCTGCAGCACCATCCAGCACCTCCACCGCGCCTTCGAGCAGCTCAGCAACGGGAGCTCTAGGCAGCAGGTTGAAAGAGTTGATCCAGGCACTCGGAGAGGACGATGACGAGGCTATCAGGCGGGCTCGAGACGGTAGCGATTTGGAGAGCTCGGAAGCCGAGCTATCAGACACAAAAGGCAAAGGCAAGATGCGTGCCGGCGGGAAAACCAAGAAACCCAAGGACAACGACTCGTACTACTTTGACTCGTACGCTGCCAACGACATTCACGAGCTCATGCTCAGGGATACTACGCGGACGGTCTCATATGGACGATATATTCTCTCCAACCCGGCAGTGTTCAAAGACAAGATCGTGATGGACGTCGGATGCGGTACGGGAATCCTGTCAAGTAGGTCTTCCATATGGCGGATCCTTTAGTCTCCTGACATCCCGCTCTCAGTGTTCGCGGCGAGGGCCGGAGCCAAGCACGTCTTTGCCATTGAAGCTTCCGGATTCGCCAACAAGGCCAGGCAGAATATCAGGAACAACGGACTAGACAATGTTATAACGTGAGTAAGCTGAAAAGACGAGCTATCCAGGCGCATTGACCGACATTCCTCTGTCAGCGTCATTCAGGGCAAGGTCGAAGAGATTCAGTTGCCGGTCAAGCAAGTAGACGTCATCATCAGCGAATGGATGGTGAGTCGCATAGTGGACCCGCACAACAATGCCTGATGTCGTTTTGCAGGGCTATATGCTACTCTACGAAGCCATGTTGGATTCAGTCTTGCAGTGAGTGTCATTTCATGATTTCATGCACGCCAGCAAGGTGTGGCTTACACTGTCCCTCAGCGCTCGCGACCGCTTCCTCGCACCGGGCGGTCTGATGGTCCCCTCGCAGACAAGGATCATTTTTGCCGGTATCACTGGCCAGCAGCTTTGGGATGAAGGTTTCGGCTTCTGGGATAACGTGTACGGTATGTCACTAGTCCCGTCACCTCGCACAACTGCTGATAATACCACAGGATTCGACATGTCTGCCATGCGCCCCACCCGGTGTCAGGATGGACTGATAGAGATCGTCAACGCCAAGGAGATTTGCACAACCGAGACCATCGTCACAGTGCGTAAAGACCCGGCTATGTTACGCCGATTCACTGACATCTCACCTTCAAACAGGATATCAATACGCACACCGCTACTGTCAAGTCCCTTGACTTCCACTCAGACTTTGAGTTGCAGCCTTTGCCGACTGACAACGAAGAGCCCAGCCTCATCCGAGCATTCATCACCTGGTTCGACACCTTTTTCTCGCACGACTCCTCGCCGGGAGGCCAGGCTCAGCCGACACAGGAATGCTCGACCGAGTTCTTCCCCGATTCTGCGTATGAACAAGCTGTCGAGGCCACGGCGAACGCGCCGGGACAGGCGGATGTCAGCTTCACGACCGGTCCGAGGGGCAAGCCGACCCATTGGAAGCAGGTTGTCTTCATGCTCAAGCAGCCGATCACGCTCGAGAAAGGCAAGTCCGGACGCCGCTACCCTTCACTGCGTTTCTAACCCATGCTTGAGCAGGTCAACGCATCAAAGGTATCTTCAACTGCATCAAGGGCCATGACAACGCTAGGGAGTTGGACGTCGAGATCCACTGGAGACTGGTCGGCGAGAAGGGAGAGGATCTGTCGCCCGTGAACTACGAGGTGTTCCGCGTGAACTAGTGCAGTCGCATATGTCATTGCATGATCGAGTGCGGATACTCTCGCATTTGGGGTGCATTGAATTGAGAGATGCATGCGGCGAGATCTCTGGCATTTCCGCTTGGACAGGTGGGTGAAGCAGAGGTGGAGACGGTCATGTATATGTATGAGTGCGCACAGAACATTCCAGTGCTGCTGCCAACCGACTTCCACTGCCAAGGAACTCCTTCAGCGCGTCGCGAATACGCCTCTCTGAGAGGTGGTGTGCGTGCTTAGCCGCGTCCGAGAGTTCTGAGAGATCGCCATTCAGAGACGGATGGCATGGCATGTTACAGGGAATCATACAGGGGCGAAGTTGAACAGTCAACGAAACTGACATCGAGCTCCCGCTCGACGCGTTCTTAGCGCGTCTCGGCGTCCGGCAGAACAGCCCCTATCGGCACGCAAGAAAAGTGGGACGATTTTTTGTTGTTGTTGCGATCGCGATCAGACTATTGGGCGGCGCCAGCCGATGTTCTGCAGCGGTGCAGCAGTGAAGCATCGTTGTGAGGGAGCCATCACGATCGCACGAGTCCTTCTGCGGTGTACCGCCTTCTCGTCACGTCAAGTCATATAATCCCTGGGCAGCTGCCGGTCCCTGTTTGGCTTCACCCTCCGCTCGTTACTGTCTCTTCCGTCGGAACTCTCGGCCAGCCGCAGCAGACAAGCAATCAATTTACAAAGACAACAGTCGCCACGCTCCTCGCTTCTACAACTTGCGAGTCGCCTATAGCTCTCACCCTCTTTGGACCCTCAATCACCTTGCATTCGACATCACCGCACCACGATGCAAAACTCCTCCCAAGTACTGATGGGCGCCGCCCCAACCGACAATGCCGTCAACCCATCCGTCTTTGTCAACCTTCAAGAATCCCTGAAGCTGCGATCTATACCCCTCATGGCCGGCTCGTTTTTGGACGTTTTCCGATACAACGCCGCCGAAGCGGAGCGATCCTGGTTCAGCAAGCCAGTCTTGGGATCCGTGTTGGCACTCGTCGCTACGCTTCTCGTCGTGGAACAGGTGAGCAGCACGCGAGCTGCGCTTCGGTCGGCTCGTTGACTTGCTTGTCCCTTCCACAGGTCGTCTACCGCAGCAAGAAGGCCCATCTGCCAGGCGCGAGATGGACTATCCCCGTCATTGGAAAGTTCGCCGACTCGATGAACCCTAGGCTGGAGAACTACAAGAAGCAGTGGGCGAGTGGAGCCTTGAGCGCTGTCAGCGTGTTCAACATGTGAGTCTTCAGCTCCCTGGCCTGCAATGTTTGCCCGCCGTTGACGCGAGCTCGGCAAAACCAGCTTCATCGTCATCGCTTCCTCCAACGAGTACTCGCGAAAGATCCTGAACTCTCCCAATTACGCGGAACCCTGCCTTGTTGCATCCGCCAAGCCCATTCTTCTCAAGGAGAACTGGTGAGTCTCTTGCCGTAATCGCAAGGAGTGACACGCTGATGGGGAGTTGCGATAGGGTTTTCCTTCACGGCAAGGTACACGCCGACTACCGAAAAGCGCTGAACGTTTTGTTTACCAAAAAGGCTCTGAGGTATGTGGCCAACGACCGATGCTGCTCACGAGTGGCACTCATCCGTTTCCGCCTTGCAGTATCTACCTCCCCATTCAAGAGCGAATCTACCGAAAGTACTTCAAGTCATGGATGAACGACCCCGAACCCGCGGCCAAGCCCTACATGATGGCGATGCGAGACCTCAACATGGAGACGTCGCTTCGAGTATTCTGCGGCAACTATATCACGGACGCGGCCGCTCAGGAAATCTCGGACAAGTACTGGCTCATCACCCTCGCTTTGCAACTCGTCAATTTCCCCCTCGCTCTTCCCGGTACCAACGTCTGGAATGCCATCAAGGCCCGAAAGATTGCCATGAGGCACTTGACTGCCGCTGCTGGCGCATCGAAGAAGCGAATGGCGGAGGGTGGCGAACCGGACTGTCTTCTGGACGCCTGGATTTCGGAGATGATCTCTGCCCGAGCTGGCGACGGTGATGAGGAGCAGAAGCGAGTTTTGAGCCGAGAGTACAGCGACCACGAAATCGCGATGGTCGTCTTGTCCTTCTTGTTCGCCAGTCAGGATGCCATGACTTCCGCCATCGTCTACCTTTTCCAGCTCATGGCAGACCATCCGGAAATTCTCGCCAAGGTCAGGGAAGAGCAGTACCGAATCCGAGGTGCCGATATCGAGGGCCAAACCACGTTGGACATGGTCGATGACATGGTGTACACCCGAGCATGCATCAAGGAATCCTTGCGATTGATGCCTCCCGTGATCATGGTGGGTCACCGATCTTCAAGTTATGTCGATACGCCTCGCTAAGTTGTTTTGCTCAGGTCCCATACCTTGCCAAGAAGGCTTTCAAGATCTCCGAGGATTACACCGCGCCCGCTGGAACCATGGTCATCCCGTCGTTCTGGAATTCGCTGCACGATGACACCGTCTACCCGAAGCCGGACGAGTTCATTCCTGAACGATGGATGCCCTTGCCTGAAGGTGGCGTGCCCTTGGCTGAGCAGAGCCCTCAGAATTACATGGTCTGGGGCAGCGGACCTCACAAGGTGAGCAGTCAGATGATTATCCCAGCAGAACGTATCTGACTTCTCTGTGCGCTTCAAGTGTATTGGTGTTCAATACGCATCTATGCATTTGGCGGCTGTCATTGGCAGCGCATCTGTGTTGATGGACTGGGAACACGACAAGACTCCGGATAGCGATGAAGCCCAAGTATTGTGCACGTAAGTTACATCCGGGCAACAAAACTTATCAGTCACTCATGCTTCTACCTTGATAGCCTGTTCCCCAAGGACGGACTGCGGCTCAAGTTTAGGCCTCGTGCACCTCCTTCCTAGTCACTTTCGTTCGTCTTCTTTATATTATGGGTTTTGGGCCAGTTTGCATTCTGTTCGTCGTCGTACAGCGACTTGGAAGTCTGTTAGAAACTCCCCTGAGCCTGCTCTATAGCTCGTCGTCTCGGTTGGGTGCTGGGTCTGAGTGAGGAGTCCATTCCGCATGGCAAACGAATCCCGCCGGATTGTTCGGTGCCCCGTCGACCTGTCCTTCCGTCTCGCTCATGGCAGTCCTGCTATCCATTCAGATGCTGTAGAAACTGCCTCAACCTGGCCTTGATTATTCTGAGACACTAGGCCGGCAGCAGCTCCGCGGGGACAAGCCAAGAAGGCGGATGCAGACAGAGCCTCTCCTCGCAGCCATCGCCTGCTCGTGTAATCACTCAGCGTGTCGTCTTCCTTTGACAGACGCTTCCCTGTCTCTCCGTCTCACTAAGCCTGCGTGAAGGGGTCTTCAACGAGTATGGCTCAGCATCTCCATGGAGCCTCCAAGGAGTCGACAAGCATGACAGACCTGTCTGCGAAAGCATTCAGGAAGAGCGTAGACCTCTCGCACAAGTCGAGGAATTCGGATGTGGTGGCTCGCTACGACGTAAGCTTCCCCGACAGGACGCATCAATAATGCCAGCTAACCATTGTACTGACCTGCTATTACGTCTGGAACAGTCCAAGCTCGAAGAGAGTGAGTTCACATTATCAAAATCGCAGAAATCAGCTCATGATGAGGACCGTAGTCAGCAAAGGATATCTCGCTTTCTTCGAAGAGAGGTATAGCAAGGATGGCCCATGTGCCAGCTTCCTACTCATGATGTTGTCTCCAGAGTACGAATCGAGAGCCAGTACGCAGACTCTCTGCAGACCCTCTACATCAAGACTCGGGCATTCGACTCTCTCTATGATGAGTATGTACTGGTGCGACGATTGTGCTCGGAGTCCTCATGAATACTCGTATAGCGCCATACAAGGCCACCTGCCTCCATCTCGTTCCGTCTGGAGGGAGGTCCGGGATCACACGGAGCGCGAGGTAGAGTCTCGCCATGCGTACATAGGAGCTTTGGAGGAGACGGTACTGCGCACGTTACAAGAGGTCCGGGAGCGACAGACCAAGATCAAATTACGTATCAAGGATGATCTGAAGAAAGCAGAAGCCGTAAGTGTCCACCACAGAACCCCGTCTCCGACCTAGTCTGACCCATCAACGCTCACAGAGATACAGGGAGAGCGCCGAACACACGGTGCCCAAGCTCAAGAAAGCATACTTTAAGAAATGCCAGGAACTCGAAGAACAGAAACGTCAGGATCAAGCCATCGCCCTCCAGGCAAAGTTGCTCGCGGAACCTATGAACCCTGGCCAGTCGTACTCGCCTCTGGGCTCCTCTGCAGCAGAAACTCCTTTCAATCCTTACACGTCTCCCCCGACATCTAACCCACCCTTGCCGCCCAGCAGTAATCCGGCCCTGGTCCAATTGGATCTCGGGGATGCAGGAAAGATCGACGCTGGCTCTCGCAAGCGATCTGGATCTGTCGGTCAGGACAAGGCGAAGGAGGTATTGACAGATCTTGCCGTACAAGGGAAAAAGCAGATCAGCGCCTTCATTTCTCGTTTTGGCAACGACAAGGATCGACCGACACACAGCGGTCCGGGTTCGGAGGACGATAGTCCACCTATCAGGTCGGCTCCTCTTCCCGGTCATAGTAGGGGAAACACTACGAGTAGCTCGATCTCCAGCCTTGCAGGAGTACACGGCAAAGAGGGCTTGGCTTCAGGATGGGAGAATCCCGGTCAGGCGAAAGCCAGTGCCCTGAAGACTTCAAAGCTACGTCGCGAGGCGGATGAGGCAGGTGAGAGGAACGGAAGGTAGGCCCACAATGGCACTAACTAAATCGCGACTTGCCGGAACAGACAAGGCGTACCGTACGGCGGTTTTCGACTTGGAATCGCACAGACTGAACATCAACAAGATCGTCATGCATGCAAATGAGGTGAGCTGGCGCAGAGGATACACCGCATTACTGCAAAGCTTACGCTCCGCGCCATGCAGACTCTGAGTGACTTCGTCGGCGACTTCGCTGAGCAGTTGGCAAAGTTGTTGACGTCCTACGTGGATGCGACGATAGCGACCTCGAGCATGAACGCTCAGTCCAGCGAGTTCTCCCGCAAGGCTATTCGGCAAATTAATCCGAGTGTGGAAGGTTTGTCGACCCAATGTCAGACCGGGAGATCACTGGCTTATCCCGTCAATCCAGCCGAACTCTACAGCCCAGCTCATTTCCGGGAAGCTTTCGCGATTCCTCAAGTGTTATACGAGAACTATTATGTTGGACCGTGTCACTCCCTCATTTTCGGGGTCGCCTTGACTGCCTACGACTATCAGAGAGGAGAGAAGGGTGTACGGGGGTCACCGCCGACAATCGTCCTCAAGTGTATCGCTGAGCTGGATCGAAGAGGTAAGCTCGGGGGCAGAATCGCCTCGGACATCGGCTCAAGGCTCATGCGAATCTTCTGAAGGACTTGACCAGGAAGGACTACATCGCATCAGTGGGAGACAGTCGACCATCCACGCCGTAAGTCTCGGTTCTCTATACCTTTCTGCAGCTGACGAAAGGCACCAGTTGGTTCAAGACATCGAACTGAGTAGGTTCAATCGGCTTGGTATCGCATGCATTGCTGACTGCCCTTGATCAGACGAGGAAGCCTTCAGCTTTTCGGAGAAAGAACACGATGTCTTTTCGATATCCTCGGTTCTCAAGCAGTACTGCAGAGAATTGCCGGAACCTATCTTCCCCGTACCTCAGCATGAACGCACTCGTTACACCGAGAATAGGCAACTTCATATCAGCAGTAACTTTTCCGCCATACGGGCCAAGTTGGCAAAGCTTCCGCCGATTCATCAAAGCACATTCCGGGCGATCCTTGAGCATTTGTCAAGAGTCGCCGGCAACGCCTCCAAAAACAAGATGAATGCCAAGGTACGCGTGGTATGGGGAGCAGGACCCGTGCGTTAGCTGATTTCCGTATCATGAACGGTAGAATCTCGCTGTAATCTGGGCAACAGCTCTCTTCGGAGACGATGACCTGCCGAAGGACGGCGATCTCACTTCTTTCAGACCGGGAAAGGCAAGCGTGAACGTTATGGCACCTACGATATTTCCAACTAACTGCTGGTATCATGACAGGACACACTTGCGGAAGACCTCATCACATTCGTGTCTCTGGTAAGCTCCTCTGCATCATCCTCAGGTGTCAAGGTTGACCATAGTTCCCGTTAGCTCTTTGGGGAAGTTGATCCGCATGGTCCTGTATTGCCTCCGCATGCGGCTTTGACCCGCGCAGGAAGCATGTCTTACGATGCGCAGAGCGAGCGCGCCGGCTCCAGCCACACAAGGACAAGGGTCGCCCCCATCTCCAGGAACGAGAAGTCGCACATGGCCACATCTCCGCCATCTGCGCCGCCGAGACTCCCACCCAGGCCCGCAACTGAGCGAACATCGAGTGCCGATACTGCGTCGCCCATGTCCGCAATGACGACCCACGCTGCACAACTTCCCGTCGCTGAGTCAAGTAGTGCGCCGACAGCACGAGCTTCCGGCGGATCTGCACATGGTTCTGATGCTGAAGTGTCGGTCAAGGCTGCCGGAGATGCTTCGGCAGGGGGAGAGGAAGTTGACAGCGAACGATCCGATCTGGAGCGACCCGTCCTGGCAGTCTCAAGCGCTTCAGATCCAGAACACACCGAGCTGGTTGACGCAACAGCCGAGCTTGACATCAAGCAGTCACCGCCATGATCTGCAGCCAGTCTTGATGATTCTGGCTGGTCAACTCTCTTCTGTTCTCGGCCAACTGCCGATATAATTTTAGGATAGAGCATTCTCTGTAGCAATGTCGTTGTTTCTTTAGAATTCGGAACCAATGTATTCGCGAGTAGTCACTGATCGATGACCAGATGTGTACCTTCCGCCCCCAGTCATCGTTCGCAGGGAGTGTCGATCCCCTTCTTGCATATGAGCCCGAATCCGTTGAAGCTCCCTCACACTCCGGCAGCGACTCCACCGTTCAGTGTGATGTCCCCACAGCAGACCTCTTTAGCAATCCATCATGTGTCTATACGTACACCCCGACGGTACAGAAAACCGCAACCACGCCTATACTCGTCAGCGCGGAGGCTGCTAGCGAGGTCAACAGCTCTCCACTTGGCTTCGAGGTTCTGAGGACGAAACAGCGTCAACGTGTATTCACCTCAGGATTGTGACCCGCGCTTGGTATGTCTCGCCTGACCGAAGGACTCACGTGGTGAATATGAATGTCAACGCGAACGCGGCAGATAGAGAAACCAGTGCGATAATCGGGAGCAGTGCCACCGGCACCGGTGGTTGGAAGGATGGCGACGAGTCGTAGAGGTTCTAGATAGAGGATGCGGAATCAGCACGCAGCCAAGAGGTCCACTGCACTGGCGGATAAGCCCCACCTTGAGTTCGGTATACGTCGACATTGTGAGTCGGTTGTCTCCGTGGTGGGTTGAGATGCGACTATGCGGGACCGCCAGTAATGCTTTGTTTGATGACCCGCGACTCAAGAGGATATGCGTGAGCGCTCTGTCTGACCGTCCGGCTGAGTTTGATGAGATACGCAGGCGGGAACAACGGGGCACACGCGACATGCGATGCGACAGTGAGTGCTTGGATGCGAGGTGTCGATGAATCACGGGGTAATTTGGATCCGCGTCAAGAGGAGGACGGAATCTCCGACTCGTACGCTGCAGACGGGTTTGCAGGGACTTGCGTGTCAGTGGTTACGCTGAAGTATAACGACAGTAAGCCTGTCATGAGGACTGGCTCCGCCTAGTAGCCTTGAACGATGACTACTTGGCCAGCACGGCGCAAGCCGCAGTGACAACCGGATCCAAGGCAACGGTTGGAGAGCAAAATGCGGAGTGCGATGAGATATGAAGTATGGAGTATGAAGTATGAAGTATGAAGGATGACTCCGCATGCACTTAAGGGGTCCCTCACGGTACAGCTTGACTCCACTCCGATATCCGAACTCAGGCACCCTATGTTCTCTGCCACTTGGCCTCAATCTCCCTCACACCAATCTCCCTCGAGTTCACCTCATCGTAATCGTCCCACCTGCCATCCTCGTCAATCTCAAAGGAGAACTTTTCTCGTTTTGTCTTGGCTCCTTCTTCTTCGGAGAACGAGAAACATTGCCACTGGCCACCTTGACCGTTGTTGACCAGGAAGCTCGTCGGCTCCAGGCCACGACAGTCCAAGCAGATGAGCGGTTGCCACTCCGCGGTTTGCGAGGTGTAGGGCAGAACAAGGTCTTTCGAGGAAGACGTCGGTGGCACGAATGAGGCTGAGTGTTCCTTCTGCAGAGCCGTTTATGGGGGGATTGTCAGTACAGAAGAACATGACGCGACATAGGCGAAGACTTGCCTTGCAGTCCTGACAACGGAAGACGAAGTGAGCGGTTCCCCGGGATCCCGATATTTCGCGCTCCTCCTGAATACGAACAGTAGCCATCAGAGGGGCACCACGATGTCGGAGAGTCGACTCTTACTTCGGGACTCATGTATATATCCGTCTCATGTTCTTGGCGGCAAGATGTGCAGAGGATCTAGAGAATTGGAGAAGGACGCATTAGCGGCGCGCATAAAGGTATGGAGCGGACACCTACGTTCATGACATACTGAAAGTTCTCCCTCGGCTTGACCTCGGTGGCGTTCTCCACCTCCATCTTCACGAACAAGGTCAACTTCTGCGAAAGGCGACAAGACGGTTAGCGAGACAGGAATGATGGTGGAAGGTTACGCACAACCATGATGTCTATGCAGATTGGTAATCTCGAAGAATCGGAGTGACGCGGTTGTTGAATTCCTCACGGGGCTATGTTTCGAAGAGGGATTCGGCATAGACCTGGTTGGCAGGTAGACATCATGAGTCACGAGCCATTGCAGAGGCAGCAAGTGACGATTCACCTCGATCGCTCTCGATCATCGCGAACCGTTTCACCGGGCTCTGCTGCTGTCGAAGCCATCCATGACAGCATTCCACAGTCGATACACAGCACCAGACATCCATCCAGCTGACCAGCTCTCTCCCGCAATTTGGCGATGGCGATGGCCATGTAAGCGATGTACGACCTTGACAAGCTGGAAGGCTTGGATAAACAGCAAAGGAACGCGTTACTTAAAGGTCCGTCTGTCCGCATTCCCGTCGCATCGGCTCTGTTCTTCGACGTGCTTACTGAAATCCAATCCAGCCGGCTATGTGGACGCATCCGAAGTCTTGCTGGCTTCCCCTTTTGAACTCAACAAGGCTTTCAGGTCAAGCAGTGATGTCGATATCCCTCGAATAGTGCACGACATCAGCTCGGCCATCTCGGTCCAAAGCAAGCTCGCGTCGAGTCTGGTGACGATAGGTCCGGAAGACGCCGAACAAGGGGTAGACGACAAAGCTCCGGAGGGATGGATAGGCTCCGGTGATGAGCAGATTGACAGACTGCTCGGTGGTGGAATCCGGCGCGGTCTTTTGACCGAAGTGGCGGGCGAAAGGTACGTCGACTCCGCCCATGACTCCCCTCACACGGCATCATCACTGAATGACTACACTCCTCGGCCTTCCAGTGCTTCTGGAAAATCGCATTTCGGCTTACAATTGGCGTTGACTGCCCAACTGCCATCATGCTCTGCGGAACCCGGCGGAGCCATTCTCCTCACGTCGGAGCGCAAGATATCGTTCACTAGACTGGAGCAGATCGCGCAGAGCCGACTCGCGGGAGAAGCACCAGTCAAGGTCACAGCCACGAAACGCTTCCTGGATAACGTCCACACGATGCACGTCACCGAGGTCGACGGCCTAGAACATGCCTTGGCATATATGGTCCCGAACGTTATCGAATCATCGGCCGCCCTCTCAACGTCGACTACGACACCTCGACCTCATCAGAAACTGGCGCAACTTCCCATCTCACTTATCGTCATCGATTCTATCGGCGCTCTGTTTCGCGCTTCCTATGACTCAAACCAAGGCGGGCTCTCGCAGCGGAGCAGAATGCTATGCGTATTAGCGGACCGCCTCAAGTATCTGGCTCACAAGTACAACATTGCCGTCGTCGTCATCAACCAGGTCAGCGATGTCTTTGGTTCAGCGCCTCTTCTCGATGGCCCGTCTCGTTTCAGTCGTCCCAACTCGCCGGCTCTGGACAACGGCAGAGGATCGCCCATTCTCGACAACGTCCAGCCCACCATGACCTACAAGGTGCAATCGCAGTATTTTTCAGGACAAACAAAGTCGCTGGCAAAGGAAGCTTCGCTCGGCCTCGTATGGGCAAACGCAGTGAATGTGCGCATCATGCTATCAAGAACAGGCCGCCGGCGGCCACTCGATGCGCAGGATTTGACAAGGAGGATCAAACGTCCGCGGACCGTTGACGGACGATATCGGCAAGATCTGCAACAGGAGGAACAGTCAAGACGGAAAGAGATCTTGGCCCACGATCCGTCAGCTATAGAGGAATCAGCGGAGCCACATTGGGAAGCCACCCTCATCAGGCGCATGAGTCTCGTCTTTTCGCCACTTTCGAAACAAGATAGCATCGACTACGTCATTCTGCGAAGCGGCATACACTCGTTGCCGACAGCAGAATACAATGCGGACACCGACAATGCACCTGTTGCTACGTCCGTGATCCCCGGATATCAAAGTCGGTCCGAGCCGCAAGCCTTCGACGACGACTTGCATAATGAGATTTTCGATGATCTCGGAAACCTGCCGGTAGATTTCTGGACTAGTGAAGCGTTTGATCAGATGCACGAGGACCTCAAAGACGGTCCGCCGAGATAGAATTGAATGGCCGTCTTCCCATTCAAGAATAAGTTCAGTGCGAGGCGAAGCAACTATAGAGGTTGTACAGTGTGGGAGGCCGAAATACAAATAAGATAACATGTAAAATGGAAATAACTGTACAAAGCATTCGCGGTACTTGCAAGCTATCTGGGATGAATTGCCGGGATAGAAAAGGGTTGCGAGATCTACCAGTTGGCGAGCATCTCCTTGCTGAGGGGCTCCGTCTCCACTTCGTACTCGACATTGACTCTCGGTGCTTCTGCAGAAAGCGGGCAAGGACGCTGTCAGTAAGACCATCAACAATACGCCCGCCTGGCACTCACTGCGCTTGGGTCCGCCAGTGGCCGGGCCCTTCCGCTTGTTGCCTGCCGGTGGTGGTGCACCCTTTCCGCTTCGGCGAGGCTCCTCTTCCTCATCATCCGATGCCTCCTCGTCCTCGTCACTGTCCTCGGCTTCAGACTATGGCAACGCATCAGCGGATGTTCAATCATCGCAGGGTCATGGCCTGTACTCACATCCTCGCCGTCATAGTCCTCCATGTCACCAAAGTCGCTCTCCAGCTCGTCATCCTCCACAAACTCCCTCTCGCCGCCCTCGTACTCCTCTTCGTACTCCTCATCATCACTGACAAACTCCTCCTCGCTCTCATCGGACTCCATATCAATCTCCAACTCGTCCTCCTGCTCCATCTCCTTGTTCTTGCCCTTGTCCTTCCTGTCCATATCCAACACCTGTCTCCACACATCCTCGTTGACGTTGAGCGGCGCGTCTCCGTAAGCCTTGGATCGTAGACGTTCGAGCAGTTCCTTTTCAATCGCCTTTTCGAGGTGTGCGGCCTGCAGCGCCTTTCGTTCTCGTGTGGCCTCACGTCGTTCCAGCTTCTTCTTGATTCCGACCAGCTTGGGCCTGACGAGGTATCCGCATCAGCCTGCCGTCACCGCGCCCGATCATACCCCGAACCGCTACTCACTGCTGCGTCAAGCTCAGCTTCCTCATCTTGATCAAGTACTGCGTAATCTTTGTGATCCTCTGCTTGCACTTGTGTGTTATGAAATTCGGCCAGTAGATGAGCTCCTTGTCAATCTGGCAAAAGTAACGTTAAAACGCAGGCTCCCCTGTGCTCTGTCCCAACCCGCGCGCCTACCTGCTCCAACGCCTTTGCGTAATTATTCGAGAGCTTGATCTTTTCCCACATGTTTGCCGGCGAATGCGCCCGTTCGACTGTCTTGACGTAGAGGTAAAGCACGCCCTCCTTCTCCCTCACCGTGGCGTATCGTGAGTTGGCCAGGGGACATGACTGCCGTGTGCAGTAACCTGTCAAGTTGTATTCATTTCTGCAGAAATTCTGAGTGGCAGTTCTGTAAAGGCACAGGGGTCAGCAGAGACTCTCGGTAATTGCTGCGCGCCAAGCTTACTTGACCTTGTAAGAACAGAATCTGAGTGAGGCCGGAAGTGAGCGTGTGGCAGGAGACCGCGTTCCAAGCTAGCAAGCTTACTGGTGATTGATCACCGACCAGATGATTTCGTCGGACTGCATCGTGTGGCGGCGTATGGATCTTGCGCGAGGCTACCGTGGACTGTGTAAGCAGACAGGATGACGCCTTATTGACAGGTTGAGCGACGTCTATGAAGAGGCTCCTCTGGACGACTTTTCTGGCGCACGTGATCTGGACAGGCCGCCGGCCGGGCTAAAAACCAAACGCAAGACGTCATAAAACAGCTTCTCTCCTGTCATTTAGCTCTGATAAAGCGCGACTTTACAGGATGTCCGCTCATGGCAGGCAGCGTGTCTCCTGCAGAGACCGTCCGTCGCAGAGCCTGGTATCAAGTCCAGCGCAGACAGCCACGCTCCATACGCCAATACTCCCACGTCAAGGGCATAGACGGGCCGAACACGCCGAAGCCCAAGCAGAACCGAAGGGAATCTTTACCTATCCGCAGATACAAGATGAAGTTGCATCGGGCAGTAGCTTCGGGTTCGAGAGGTCAGTACACCTCGTGTAGGCTGCCTCCCTCATGTACCTTATCCCTTTCTCTGTAGCTGTGACGCCACTCTGCAGGCTTTCCTCGACAGCCCCACGTCTGGACGGTCTACGCAATCTACGCCTGCAAAGCCTACCCTCGCCGAATCGCGCATCATCAAGGCAGACAAACCTCCAGCAACGCCTAGCCATACACACGTCTGCCTCATCCCTCGCGAACCACTTTGACACGCACCAATTCGTCGAGGAGCTAACGCGGGAGGGCCTTTCGCGGCAGCAAGCGGAAGGCGTCATGGCCGCGTTGGCGGAAGTCGTGGACGAGAGTATAGCTGGCATGAGTCGCACCATGGTGACAAAAGCAGAGCAGGAAAAGGCAAGTCGCTCTCTTTCGGCCATTCTCGCACATTCCCTTACCGCCTTTTCCTGTTGAAACAGCTACACTACACGCAAAAGGTTGATTTCGCGCAACTAAAGTCCGAGCTGCAACTCCACGAGAAGAACGACTTGACCCTGATGAAGCAAGAAAACGATCAACTCCGCGGCGACGTCGAAAAGCTCAAGCAACGCCTGCGCGAGGAAATCACGCGAACGATGGCGGGAGTGCGGTTAGACCTGAACCTCGAAAAGGGCAGGATACGCGACGAGAGTAGCCAGCAGGAACTCAAGATCAAGGAAGTCGATACGCGGATAGAGAGCGAGATTGCCGGCCTGCGGACGCAGATTGAGCAGGCCAAGTTTAGTATCCTGCAGTACTTGGTCGGTGTGGCGACTGGTGCGGGAGCTCTACTGGTGGGTACCGGCAAACCTGTTCGCATGCGTGTTCGATTCTGACCTTTCCTGGCTTGAAGCTCGCATACCTTCGTATGTTCAAGTAGACAGCAAGTTGTACGCGTACATCGCGTACCTATCTTTCGAGGGTACCCTGCTCGCCTGCCCGTATGACAGCATCAGCATTCGGTTGTATTAGACATAAATATCACACAGAAGAGCCACATTCTTTTATCTCCCGTATCTGAGAGGTTCAGGGCTTTCTCCATTGCATCGCTGGAGAAATGTCTAGCTACCAGGAGTCAGAGCGGAGGGACCGAAGCGCTGCAGCACGCGACCTGCGCAACCTTGTCAAAGTACATTTACACTTCCAACAGCTCTCGAGGCATTAAATCACGGCTATGTACTGACAAGACGTCCGAAAATTTCGATATGCACTCTCCCCTTGCTTTTGACGTGATTTCATCATAAATTCTAACATGTATACAAACCGGCGGATCACAACTCGACGTTTTTCTCCCATGCTCTGGCCCCAAATCTTTCCTGCCATGCTTCTAATGCAACAAGAGCCGCGCTGCGCGAAACAGCTTAGAAACACTTTCGGTGAACGATGGAAGGACCAGCTTCGTCGTATTCGGCCTTTGAGATCCACATCTGCTGGAAGGTCGAGAGCGAGGCCAAGATGGAACCACCGATCCAGACCGAGTACTTTCGCTCGGGGGGAGCGACGATCTTGACCTTCATCGATGAAGGAGCAAGGGCGGTGATTTCCTTTTGCATTCGGTCGGCGATACCGTTGTACATGGTGGTACCACCGGACATGACGATGTTGCCGTAGAGGTCCTTTCGGATGTCTACGTAAAGGAGAATTCATGAGTACTGGAACGAACCCGGTAAGGCTGCGGAGGGTTGGACTTACCCAAGTCACACTTCATGATCGAGTTGTAAGTGGTCTCGTGGATACCGGGGGATTCGAGACCCAAGAAGGAAGGCTGGAACAATGCCTCGGGCGCTCGGAATCGCTCGTTACCGATGGTGATGACCTGTCCGTCGGGCAACTCGTACGACTTTTCAAGCTGCGACGACTGCGCGGCCGTCTGCATCTCCTGCTCAAAGTCGAGCGCGACGTAACAGAGCTTCTCCTTGATGTCTCGGACGATTTCTCGCTCGGCGGTGGTGGTGAAGGGGTAGCCTCGCTCCATCAGACACTTGATCAAGTAGTCGGTCAAGTCTCGGCCGGCCAAGTCAAGTCGGAGGATGGCGTGGGGAAGGGAGAAACCTTCGTAGATGGGCACGGTGTGGGTGACACCGTCTCCCGAGTCCAAGACGATACCCGTCGTTCGACCGGACGCGTACAGGGAGAGGACGGCCTGGATGGAGACGTAGAATGCCGGGGCGTTGAAGGTCTCGAACATGATCTGGGTCATCTTTTCCCTGTTCTGCTTGGGGTTCAAGGGAGCCTCGGTCAAGAGGACGGGGTGCTCCTCGGGGGCGACTCGGAGCTCGTTGTAGAAGGTGTGGTGCCAGATCTTCTCCATGTCGTCCCAGTTGGTGACGATACCGTGCTCGATAGGGTACTTCAAGGTCAAGATACCTCGCTTGGACTGGGCCTCGTCACCGACGTAAGAGTCCTTCTGTCCCATACCGACCATGACACCCTGGTGTCGAGGTCGACCAACGATCGAGCTGTCGTCGAAAAACGGTGATTAGCATAGCCGCAGACCGAAAGGCGACTCTCCAAAGAAACTCACGGGAAAACGGCTCGGGGTGCGTCATCTCCGGCGAAACCGGCCTTGCACATACCGGAACCGTTGTCGATGACCAAGGCGGCGACTTCGTCTTCCCTGTAGAGTTGGCGAGGGTGAGCGGTTTGTCAGAAGAGGATCGGGACAGGATATACTGACATTGTGATTGATTTAGATGTCTATGACTGGTGGGATGGAGAAGTCTGGAGTCAGTCACGGTCCCAAGCATCGCGATGAGTCCTTTCCAGCATCGACTCCCGCATCGACAGCCGCGATTGATATCGACAATTCACCCTCGAAATTCCGTCCGCCGCTCCAGCTGACGGCCCCCTTCCCTAGGCTTGCAATAGGACCGCACGAGACCCGCGTCGATGAATATCGTCACAATACGTCGACGACGCAACGGTACCGCCATGTATGATAGTCAACGCCCCCATCGCCTCCAATGTTCCTTTCCCCAAAACGTCAAACCATATTTGCTCCTCTCGGCACAGCCCGCACCAACAACAAGGAATCGGACGCCAAACTTACAGGTGAATGAGACGGGGCCGGGAAACGTGAACCGGAAAAAGAGTTTTGGACTGGAGAAAGGAGGCAAGAGAGCGGTCAGCGTATGATACAGTTTGCGTTTGAGCGGATTCGCGCGAGTGTCCGCGGGGCGTTCGTTCACACGTCAGACGAGTGGTGACGTCGAGTGCCGCGCGGTGCTGGATCGCGCGCGGGATGAACGTTGTCGAGGGGATGGACACTCACGGATAGCGATGCTGAGCAAGGGAGGAGAGGCGACGGATCAGGGCCACGCCGACAAGACGATGTTGAGCGTGCGCGAGGACGGAGCGCACAGGGTGGGAGTGGTGACGACTGCCTGCGGACGGGAGTGGATGGCCTGCGACGGGCGCTGGGCGGAGCTGAGCAAGCGCGTGGGCGGGCCAGCGTGGAAGCAGAATCGAATGACGCGGCAGGCGAATCAGCGGGCGGCGTGGGAAAGGGGGCGGGGCGGGCTAGACGGAGAATGAGAGCGCTGTGTCCGTGTGGATGATGATTCATCGTCTCAGTCGTCCGTGATCGGATCAGCGTCCAGGATGACGGTTCTCAGGTCAGAACCGTGTGCCACACAGACGTCCACCGGACGGCGAGCAGACACAGCTAGCATCACGCCCGCCATCCGAATTCCCATAAACCCGTAACGCTCCTCCACCATGCCTCTGGAAGCGTGTATGATCATGTACGTACGCTCGTGACGGCCTCCGCGCTCAGCCCTAAAGTTCCCTTTCCACAGCGTCGACAACTCGGAGTATATGAGGTAGCGAACAGATGGCTCTCCCTCTCTCTCAACATTCATGCTTACACGGCGCTTTCGCTTGCAGGAATGGAGACTATGCCCCTACGAGATTCGGCGCGCAGAATGACGCAGTATCGCTGATATTCAACGCCAAGACGTCAAGCAACCCGGAAAACACCGTCGGCGTCATGTCCATGGCCGGTCACAGGTGAGCATGCGTTTGCCCGATTCCCCTAAAGCAACCCCCCCCAGCTTACCTTGCCACGCTTTCGAACAGCCCACAGGTCCTCGCGACGCTCACGCAAGATTTCGGCAAAGTCCTCTCTTCGATGAAGAAATGCCACGTCGGCGGCTCGGCCGACCTGATGACCGCGCTCAACGTCGCGCAACTCGCGCTCAAGCATCGGGAAAACAAGAACCAGCGCCAACGGATCGTCGTTTTCCTGGCGTCGCCCATCGGCGGCGGCGCGAGCGGCGCCGGATCATCCAGTGCGGTCACGGCAACGGCGGCCGGGCTCGAGGATCAGTTGGTCAAGCTGGGCAAGAAGATGAAGAAGAATAACGTGGCGATTGATGTCATCTTGTTTGGCGACGAGGGAATGGAGAACGAGGTTGTGTTGGGCAAGTTTGTCGAGGCATGTCAGAGCGGTGATAACTGGTATGTTCGCTCCTTGCTGCCTCCCCAAGTCGCCGCTTTTAACGCAGCAATGCGATAGCCACATCGTCTCAATACCCCCGGGACCGCATCTGCTATCCGACATGATCGCCTCGTCACCCATTCTTGCATCCGACGGCGGCGCCTTTGCGGCCTCGGCGGCAGCAGGCGGATCGGGCGATGGGGATATCGATATGGCCGCATTGGGAGGCTCTGGAGGTGATGGCGGTGACTTTGGCGGTATCGACCCAAACATGGATCCCGAATTGGCAATGGTGAGTGTTTCCATGCTGGAAGAGAGAGTCGGATGACGGACCGTTGTGAACGCAGGCGATTCGGATGTCTCTGCAAGAGGAAGAGGAACGGCAGAGACGGGCGGCCGCGACATCGGAACCATCTGCAGCGGCACCGTCCACGTCAACAGCCGATATACCCGCCGCGAGCACAACGACCGCCGGCGCTCCACCAGCCGTCGACGTCCCAGCCTCCGCCATTCCGATCGAAGCCCCGAATCCATCAGAAGCCGCCAAACCGGCTGTCCCTCCGCCACACGCCGTCTCGGGCAGTACAACCCACGCGCAGCCCGAGTCCACCGAGTCTGCGCCGATCTCGACATCGGGGTTGCTGCATGATGCCGGTGACGTCGAGATGGAAGGCGATGATGAGGATGATGCGGATCTTTTGGCGGCGATTGCGATGAGTATGGAGGGCGGGGGAGGCAATCAGGAGGATAAGCAAGAAGGCGAGAAGAAGACGTAGGCCCCGCGGTGGCTAGGGTAGATGGGCAGAATCCATCCATCGTGTTGTATCTCACCTCGACAATACCTGCATGATTGTTCAACAGCGTACGGACCGCTCCGATTCCGTGTGCCGGGCGAGATCCTGCGATTATGCTCCGCCTGAGTATTGCTTGACATCCTGCACAGCCTGCATCGACCGCTCGAGATTATATAGGTTGTTCACCGACCCAGCACCATACGCACGACAAGAACCGACCGGTGTTGAGCCTGCGGCGCATGCGAGAGTTCCGACAAAACACATTGTGAGAAGCGCTACGAGCGCTCAACACTTTGGGCTGCCGTGCTCGGCTTGAAGTTGCGCGACATCTGATGAGAGGGTACGTGCAGCCTCGGTGGACTAGATATGTTTCTCTAGGGGATGTGCCCTCGAACGTAAGTTTGTGCCGGAATGGAGGAATGCACAGAGGGAGCACTGCAACATCGAGCATGTGTACACGAGCATTCTCATAAGCGAAAGTGGTCCGCTGAGCGAAGTAAAGTGTGGGAAGCAGAAGAAGCAAATCGAAAGGTGAACAAGCTGAACCGAGCCATGGCGAGTGCCACAGGTTCCGCTTGACTTAGTGAGCATCAAAGACAACATCTGTAGGCCTCTGCTTCCTCCCCCGAGGATAACAGGCGTTTCCCAATATGAGGGCTCATTGAGCCACAGTAGTTTTTCGTATCACAGAATGGCGCAGCAAGTCTGCCGGACGTAACAAACCGCGTACTCTGGGTCTCGATGGCTGACAAAAACCGCTCTAGTCCCACTCATTGGTATCCGTAGCTCTGATGATTCCTTCGCGCCCCATACTACGAAGTCAGCGTCGGAACGACAGCCAGCGGTACGACGTCTTGCGCGACCATCGCTGCCAGGTATACTCGTCGCGATCCTTGTGGCCGCTAATCATCAACTCGAGTTGTTTCCCTCATGGTGAGCCATCTTGGCGGTCTATCGCTGATTCCACCAGGCGTAATCAGTCGGAAGACCGTTAATTTTCGACTACGGATGACGAAGTGCGTAGTGCAATGGAGTCGCCACTGACTGTCTTGCTCCGGGCATTTGGACACCTCGATACCTGTCGAGGTAATTGGGCAGGAAGGGCATTCATCCCATATTTCATGAACATAGTGAGACGCCATCTGTCGATCCTATCACCCTATTTTAACGCCGAAGGGGCGGGGCGACAGCCAACGATCTCGCCGGCCTGTACTTGCAGTTGCAAGCAATATTTTAACGACTGCCTGGACTACGTTCGCGAATCTGCTGTAATTTCCGGTCATACCTGCGGTTCCCCAGTCCTGTGCTTGATAGAAGGTTGCCCAGCGCCGATGTGAGCTAAACTGGCACCGCTGACGACAGTACCTCAATCACGACGTATTGGAGAACCTGAGGTGCCTCCTTCTGACCAAATTCGGAAACTCGTACAGTCGTTCTGTAGTACGTGTGCTGAAACGAGAATCATTGTCTAAAGGGAAGTAATGTAGCCTCACATGGCACCGCAGCGATCACATCGGTCCGAATGAGCGGAACGACATCCTTAGCCATAGATTTAGAGTGGCCCAGATTACAGATTTACGAGACGCAGCAATGCGACCGTGTGTGACAACCTGAACGTCGACCACAAACGGGCGACTCCTCTCGTCGTCTTTTAGTGTACTACAGGAGATATTGGTCGACAATTGCTCGATAATATGTCTGTGAAACACTTCATGCTGAGTCTCTGTCACCCGGTCGCGTTCGCCACAAGCGTGAGGTAACAAAACGTAGTAGCCTGTCGTTGTCTAGAGGCAGACCATGCACCGAGACGACTGACAAGCAATTCCCAGGTCCAAGGGGGCATGAGCGCCAACCCGAGATTTTCATGCACTCACTGTCATTGTCTTTCTGCAGACTCGAGTGAATGACGGTCAGGGGACATGTTCCGCCCTACACCCGGCGCCCCTCATGGTGTCATACCGCAAGCTGAAACTGCAAAATGGAAACTCAAAACCAGCCTAGAAAACAGCAAAAACAGATGCCTGTACCCAGAATCGAACTGGGGTTGGCGGGTCGTTCTTCGAGCTTATACTCGAATATGAATCCACAGTGATAACCGCTACACTATACGGGCTTCTTGTGTCTGTGTTTAGAACGTTTTATATAACATCTTCAAAAGTTTTCTCTCTTCGCCTTCGAACTAATATCCTTCATCCTTTTCCCACTTGCGAGCGCTTTCTTCCTCTTTCCTTCCTGCTCGAGCGCTCCATGATACAGAGAGTTCGTTTTCGCCTAGCCATGATAGATAGTATTCATTACCCATGGTCATACTGTTGTGGAAGGGTCGACGAATTGGCTAGGGCTAACAACTAACGGCTAGGAAGCGCGTGCTCGATCGCGCTATTTCCGGGAGGTACCCATTGACAACATGAAGTGCCGGCCTCGTCATGCTCGTTTCTGTGCCTTCGCAGGTCGCCAGACGGCTTGGAATTCTGGACCCCTCTAGTCGTCATTACAGTCAGCAAAGGCCTCAGCATGTCAGGTCTCGCTGCTCTCGTCAACGAGTCGTATCAGCTCAATCAACAAGTGCCTCGGGACGACATTCCGAGCTTGCAAGTTGGTCTCGACGAAATTGTCAGCGGCAGTGCAAGGCTCGCCAAACAGCGACATGCCGGCTCTCACACCGGTCTTGCAGCCTCCAGAAGAGGAGTCACTCCGGTCGATACTGGGAATGCGTGAGTGGAACTCTTAAAGCTTCAGCTTGGCAGCTGATGGTGTTGGTCAAGTTCCTATTTGTTGGCTACCCATGGAGTCAATGTCCCGAGTCTCAACAATCAAATCAGCAATGTCGCAAATGCCCTGCAATCCGCCGCACCTGCGGGCCCATCGGTGCCCTCGATGCAACAGTCCACCGCACAAGCACCATGGGAACCGCAAATGGGTATCACCGACACGGACGTTGACGGCTTTCTTCGAGTGCGAAAGGAAATGATCATCATTTCTGCCATCGAGGAAACTCATCGGCGGACGCAGCAGGCCGCAGCTGAGGCGTACCAGCGGAAGATGCAGGCAGACTGGAAGAAGCAGAGGGCGGAGATCCTCGAGGAGCTAGCAGGGTATTCAAAGGCCGACAACAACGATTCCAGGTCAAGCGGCCTAGGAAGGAGTACACTTGGAGCAGTAAGTGCCCGCTAGGCTGGTGACAACCGAAAAAGTATTGATGTCCTCTCCAGTCGCTCAACCGATCTGCGCTCGGAAACAGCACCTACGGTCTCACGTCTGGCAATTCAGGAGGATTCGGCGTCGATACCATCGAGGCTCAAAGGAGAATGATGGAATGTGATCAGGTCATCAAGGTGCGTTCCTCTCTCAAGGTGAAGACGCGGCTGGTACTGATGCATTGATGCGATGCAGCGGCTCAACCAGTACCGCAAAACCGGAAGGCATTTCGGTCTATTGAGCTACATGAAACAGGTGATGGCGCGGGATGGCGACGGCGTGAGTTTTGCTATGCATGAACAGCAGGTCGTGTGCTAAACGACTTTCGATCAAGCGATCACCGCTTCTATCTGATAGCTTCGACATACTGATATCCATTGTCGGCGAGCAAAATGTGCGAGATGGCGAGTTCCTAGACGATGCTATTCCCCAACGGCAATACGTCAACAATTACTACGCTGCGCAAGGGGAAAGGGAGAGGGTCGAATTGACGAATCGCATCGTACATGGAGGAAAGAAGTATCTCGAGTCCAGGTCAGTTTGCACTAGGCCGGCGTTTGCCGCCGCTCACTCTCTGCTCTCTTCAGGTTCAAAGCTTTGGTGGAGAAGACGCTTCAGGATAGGCAAAGCGAAGCGCGATTGGGAGGAACACCGGGAATTGTCAACAAGATTCAGGCATATGTCCGATTGACTTTGAGCAACCATCCTTATAAGAATAGCTTCGAGGTAAGAATGGCCGTTTGAGTCAGCGCTTCATGCTAACGAGAATCACCTAAATCTTTAGCAAATCGACAAAACCTATTTCTGGCCACAATGCTTCTACTTGATTCGTGCAGGGCACATACAGGAAGCGGTAGAATTGGCACAAAGCGTCAAGCACGCGTTCAGTAACACGGATAGGAACATTCATAGATGGCTGGAGGAATGGGCAAATTCTCCGGATCTCAGGCAAGTCTGAGAGATAGATCACCTGGATATCGCTCTTATTCCGTTGTCTCCTTTGCAGACTTTCTCGTGACAGGCGTGAAAAATTCGTCGCACATTGGACACAGCATTATCGAAACCCGCAACAGGTTGATCCATTCAAGTACGCCATTCACAAATTGATTGGGCGGTTTGATTTGCGGAAAAGCCTTCCCGTCGTGACCGATGCTATGGAAGACTGGACCTGGATGCATCTCAGTCTCATCCGGGAGACGGCCAATGGCAGCAGCTATCAAGACGCCACCACGCAGAAGTACACCTTGAACGATCTTGCCAAGACGATCGTTCGGTCCGGAGAAGCCCATTTCGATCCTCAGGGAACTCGTCCCCTAGTGTACTTCCAGCAACTTTGCATCACCGGACAGTTCGAATTGGTAAGTGCGATGTCCAGCGACCCAATCGCAAAAATTGACGCATGAACTTGAATTTAGGCTATTCAATTCTTGTACGAGAAGGCCCGGATGGAAATCGACGCCGTGCATTTCGCTATCGGTCTGGTATACTATGGCCTTCTTCGCGTACCTAGCAAGGAACAGCAATCCGAGACGGGAATTCGTAAGTCGTTTTTGTCAGGCTGTGCCTGTGAGAACTTTGGTTGAAATTCGAGCCATTCAGTGACAAACATAGGAGACGAGCAATACTTCAACTTTGCTCGACTAATTCAGCGATACGTGCGCAGCTTTGCCAAGTCAGATCCGACAACCGCTCTGCAGTACATCTATCTCATTGGCCTCAACGGCGACCTTTCACCACCGTTGGGTGAAGAGCAACTCGATATCTGCTGGGAGACTATTGTGCAACTTGTCATCGAGACCAAGGGTTACACCTTGGTACTCGATCAGAGAACGGCCGATGGGCAGATCGTGGTATGTACCATGCAAACCTTCCCAACTAGCTCTCCCTGATTCCTTTCGCCTTTTCATTAGCCTAGTGCCATTTCTCGCGACATCAAGTTGGTCAAACTTCGCGACACTGACAAGGCCCTCAGGAATCTCGTAGCGCGACTCGCCAACGCGGCTTCAGCCGACCTCGCTCTTCATGACCGCATTCAACTTTTGAAGATGGCCGGAAAATACGACCAAATCTTACAAGCCCTCAATACTCATCTGGCGGATTCTCTGGAACAGCAGTTCAATGAGAGCGAGCTATCGCAACCAGACGTCATTGTTACGTACAGCAAACAGACCGTAGCCTCTCTCGCAGATGAGCGTCTACCTGTGTCGGCGAAGCTTGCTGAAGCAAATGACATTTTGTGTCGTTTGAGGGAAGCAAAGACTGCGGCCGATCAAGGTGATCATGCGAAAGCGTTGGTTGTAGGTGGACGGACTTGGGTTCTGGATACACAACTGACCAATCGTCTTGCCTTCATAGAAAATTGAGGAAAGCCGTGTGCTTCCGCTCAATAGCGATGTTCCGGGCATTACGCGAGCGGCGGATCAATTCAAGGACATGGATGAAAACATCACACGGAAGATTGACAGGGTCCTTGTTTTGGCTATGAACAGTTTGTTCGAGCTTCACCAGCAGAAGAAAGCTGATGTGTACGGTGGCGCCGTCCGCCAAGAGGTAAATACAATCGACGGTCATTTGTCAAGAATCACGCTGACCTTCTCCGCGTATCCAGGCCATGCAGTCTTTGCGCAGGAAATCAAGAGCATTGATGATGTTCGCCGGCATGCTGCGATACAGGATGCACAGCGAAACTTATGCGCAGTTGACGAATCTAGGTACGTGGAACATGGTGGTTTCTCGCGAACCAGGCTGACTCTTTTCTTGCAGACGCATTCTTTTAGAGAAGCCAACGACACTTGGGTATACTTTCTAGCTATCTAGTAGGACAATGCGTACATGTATACATGCCATCTCCGGCGGACGGTGCAGCGGAGAGATGAGCTGAGAGATGTGATAGCAGGAGCAAATGGGGCTGACTATGTCCTGGTTTCGAATCGTGCTTTCAAGCGTAACCGTTCGAAGCTATGGTGGTTGGTTATCGCTATCTTCTTGTTCCCATCTACGAATACGAGTCAAGACGCTCTTCGGTTTCAGCGTCGCCTTGTCGTCTCCGCTGGCCGGAGCTGGCAGAGCACGGACAAAGGGCTGCATTCCTTTGCCAATCAATGAGGAGCACCTATAACAGACCATGACGGGAGATCATGCCAGCTGAAGAAGGCACTATTTTTCGAATGCCGATAGCTGTATCAACACGAAAGCCCTTTCTCTCGACCGAGAGCTTGTGACTGTATTCGCTTCAGAAAGCTTGTGAGAAGCGCTCAAGCCAAGACGAGCAGGCACGTGACGGTTTCGAGACTAGTTGGCTGAACCCGCAGTCGGCCGAGTCCGACAGCGAGACTTGCCGTCTTCCCGAGATACCTGCCAGCCGTCCGGACTGTTTGCACTCGCAAGTTGGAGTTATCTCTGTCGCTGCCGGCACACTCTATCCAATGTCGACTCCAATTGACGACAAACTGCTCCTGTGCCAAAACGGGGTGACCCGAGCCAGTTTCAGCCAGTTTCCCACGACACCTCTTCAGGTCGATGTCCGACTCATAGATTCAACAACGTCGCTATCTTCCCTTCCCAAATCAACCTTTCTGGAGGTTTTCTCTTTCATACAACACCTTGCACGCCACTTGAAACATGAACTTGGAATTCACCGGTTCGGTCTCATTTCAGAAGGCCAATCCGTGGTATCGTTGATACCAATGCACGGAATCGAAGAAGGCTCGGAATGGAAACCGATCATGGCGGCCGATTCAATCTTCTTTGGCGAGAAGTTCCCAGGGTACATCAGCTCGAGGAACGGGAAGAAGATGAGCGAGGACGAGCTGAACGTGGTCCGAGATGCATTGCGGGCGGTCTCCGGGTTGCGTGAAGAGGACATTGGCAAGTTCCTCATCGGCGAACACGATCGGCAAAATCTATTCGCAAGGCTTATCGTGGAGGATATCCCATGTTGGAAGTATCACGACACTGCTGACCATGTGGCATTCCTGACACCGTTTCCCAATACGACCGGGTACAGCTGTGTCATTCCAAAGCGACATTACTCGAGCGACATTCTTGCCATGCCGGAGGAGCCATACCGAAGCCTTGTCGCTTGCGGGTGGGATGTTGCTCAGCAAATGAAGAAGGCATTCGGCATCGAAAATGTCGGTTTCATCATGGAAGGATACGAGATCAATCATGCCCATTTCAAGGTGGTGCCAATCTTTGAACGTGATCGGGCGGAAGACAGTCCTGATGCAGCATGGTTCGATCGGTATGAGGGGTATCTAACGTCGCAGAAGGGCAAGCAGTTGCAGGAAGGCGAGGAGCTGCAGCAATTGCAAGAGATGGCCAGCACGCTGAGGGGAAAGTTGAGAAGTCTGTGATCCGGTCATGCGATCTGATGGCTATGAAGTCTCATTTCTTCGATACAACTTGCTTCTTCAGGAGCTTCCTGCTAGGCGCAGGCACACGTGCTTGACGGGTCTACCAGAACTTTGCTGGAGTCCATACATCTCTCACTGCCCAATCCTGCCAGGCGTTCCTTTGCTCCAAACTGGAGTCAACGACAAAGAACCAGGGATGATTGGCAAGCGTCATGCAAGCATGTTGCGGCAAGATCCTGAGCTTCTCCCCATACTCTGGCAATCGCGGTGTCAGGCCATCTGTCTCCGATGGTGGCACGTAGGTCAGGACGCCATGCTCCTGCGCGATTCTCCCCAACGTCCAGCCTCGAAGCCCCTGCTGGGCGTCGCTGCGGACTATGCCATGACCAGGGATGGGTCCCTTGTCCTTACTCATCGCGAGTCCACCGGCGTCGCAAAGTGCTTCGCCAATTTCCGAGTTCCTGCCGGGGTAGACGGAGCAGACAGTAGAAAGAACGAACAAGCCAATTTGGTCTTGCTCAATCATGGACGTGGCGAATTGCTGAAGATCGTAGAGCGAGTAACTACGGGAAGGAGAATCAGAAGGGCGATTCGCACACTTCGAGAAATCGACCTTACTTGCCAGCATGCAGTTCTAATTCGTCCGCGTCGTTTAACGCAGCGACTCCTGCCTCGCCATTCTCTGCCTGAGCGCGAGCGGCGTTGGCAGTAGGCGTGGCACCCAAGCTGAGAACGAAAGCCGCATTGGCGTAACTTGATTTGAGGCGTGTGTCGGCATCGATGATGTCCCGAGCCAAGCTCGACGCCTCGTTGACAGCTTTGATCTCATGGTCGAGGTACGCAGATGCTTCTTTCTTCGATGTCGCTCCGTACTGGTAATAAGTAGCGTTAGAAGGACGAAACCACTTGTGAGTGGTGAAAATCGTTGTGACTTACACTATTACCAGCATGAACATAAAACCCGTAAAGACGGGTAGTAGTGCTGTCGAGTACGGCTTTCACGGTATCTTCGAATTGGCAAGTGTGCAAAGGGACACCCGCACGACTGCACATCATGAATCAGTGATGTACGAGACAAGCGAGCGAAATCACGCACTGGTATCCTGCATCGACCTTGATGAACGCGTGCCACGAGGAACCTTCCTGCTTGGACAGCTTTTCGATAGCATGAATTTGCGCTGAGAGGTCGACCATGAGCAGCAACGTGCATTGTTCTTTCGCCATCGCGGCGCGTAGCAGATCTAAACGCTGCAGGGTGTTTGGCGCGGGAGGCATTGAATAGAGGACCTGTGACGGTGTAAGGTTTGTGGAACATCATCTCTTGCTATGATCAAGACGTACACTCTTCACACCATAGTCCCTCAATACACCCGATTTGACCAGCATCCATCCTTCTTCGACTGTACTGATGATTAAACGGGTGGCCCGCAACCTCTCCCCATTCCCATCCTCGTCCTTTCCCGCCCCATTTCCCTGTCCGAACGGATCCAGCTGGATAGTCGTCCCCTCACTCGTCTTGTGCGTCTTGATGTGAATGCGAAATTCCATGCCAAAGTTTCGAGCGGCTTCAAGCATGCGAGCCGAATTGTCAGTGAAGACGGCTCGATCAATGACGACGGATGGCGTAGGGAGAGCGGCGAGCGGTTGAGCGTGCCATTGTTCCGCTGGATGGAACGAGGAGTTTCGGTGGAACGACATGGTGGTTCGTTGGCGGATGTGATCACCGACACCAGGGACGATCAGCCCATTCCGATGTATCGTCGCCCATGTAGCGAGTCGGATCCATGTCGGATCACCAGTCAAGGCACTCGTGTCTCACGCGGAACCTGATCGGATTTCATACGCATGACGATTCCAGCCCCAGTCCACCAGAATTCACGGAGTCGATAGGCACTCTCGGCGAGTTGAACGTTGCACTGGAGCAGAGGACAGTATCTCCAGCAATGCGAGACGCTCGGCGCGCCCGGAGGACTCATATATAGATTGTATCTCTAGACGGCTATGGCCTACATACAGGTGTGGAAATTACGATTATGGAAACGAAGTAACGGTCGAGGGATCCGAAAAGGGAAATCGTGGATATGTCGTCAAAGGTCGTAACAAAGAGCGACGATGAACGCCATTCGTCCGGGAGCTGGCTACTGCATGACTGTCCGTCACTCCCGAGTAGACGAGTACGGCACGCCGACGTGGGTGTGCCCATTCTTCGCCTTGCCATTCTCGCAAACTTCTATCGCCTGGACCCACGGGTCGCTGAGAATATCTTCAATGCTCGGCCGCGCTTTGGGATCGGGCGCCAGCATGCGCTTGATGATGCTGTGGCATTCCTTGGGCATCAAGTTGTGAAGCGGTTGCGGAGCCGATGAGTGGGGATATGATTGCACGTAGAGGGCGTAGGAGGCGTCTGATGGGTTCTTGGCCATACGCCAGGGTATTTCCTGGAACTGCATGCAGTAAAAGACGATGGCAGTGGCCCAGATGTCAACCTGTCGCGCGTCGTATTCTGAATGGCCAGTGTCAGCGGGGAAAATTGGGAGCGGCACGCGCATCGGCTCACCTTTATGTTCGAACTGTTCAGGCGCAATGTATGGTTCACTGCCACACAAGCCTTTGCTGAGATGGGTCTTCTTTTCCCAGCACATTCGGAAGACGTCGGATACACCAAAGTCTGTAATCTGTAGTGAAGCGGATCAGCAATGTTCCCTGTAAAAGCGACGTCGCGCATACCTTGACGTGACCTCGACCATCCAGCAAGAGATTCTCCGGCTTGATATCTCGATGCGCAACACCCATCGAGTGCAGATATTGCACGCCGTGCAAGATCTGTTTGAACGTGCATTCGACCTCACCGACGCTCATGTTGCCCTTCTTGATGGCAGCATAGAGGTCTCCGCCAGGACAATATTCCATGACTTCGCACCAATGATGCTGTTCGTCTTGAACGAGATCTACCGTCTCGACGACGTTGGTGTGATGGAGCGTAGAGGAGATGCAAAACTCGGAGGTGAGTTTCTTGACGTATTCCTTTTCCGTCTCGTTCTTTCGCCGCTTTCGGAATTCCTATAAATGCGCATAAGCCATGGACCGCCAGCGGACATGAAGACCTGACTAACCTTGACGGCATACAGCTTTTCCTCTGTTCTGTCCCATTTATGGGCGAGACGGACGACGGCGGTCGCACCCCTACCGATCGCGGCCTTTTCGCAGATTCCATACTTCTTGAACAAGCTGGCGGTACTGTTATTATCGCCATAGCCCTTCTCGGAGCCCTTCATGGATCCTCGATCAGAGCCCTTGGTCGATCCGGCCGCAGAAGCCTTTCGCGCCAATTTCGGACCCGAAGCCAGCAAGTCCTTGAGCGTAAACTTGGTGCCACCTCCTCCGCCGCCTTCCTCCTTGATGGAGGGAGCCTTGCCACCGGGGCCATACGAGGGCGACCGCGCAGGCGGCGGACGCCCATCGGAGCGTTTCTCATCCCGCGCCCTATCCATCGGCGGCTGGGCGTGCGGATCGCCGCCGCTCGCGCCGGATTTCCCGCCAGCGTGGTCGCGCTTCATGCTCGGGTTTCGACTCGGCCCGCGGGAGCCCGAGTCGCTGTAATCGTGCGGGCTGCCGGGAGTCCGAGGCGGGGACTCTGTGTCGCGTGGCCGGGGACTCGGAACCCCGGATCCGGTGAGGGCCTTTTCGCGCGGCATGTCGATGTGCAGGCCGTCCGGTGATCGGTGTCGCGAGCTGCTCACAGAGTCCGCCGTTTCCTTCTTCTTGTCGTCGTTGCCGTGAAGCATTCGATGGAAGAGGGACTTTTTCTCTCCAATGTTGCCCAGCATGGTGGGCTTGAAAGAGCTGGCGCGCTGAGGTTGCGGCGCATGGACCGCGGCAGACGTGCTTCCGGCCGTAGGATTCTTCCGTTTCGCTTCGGGCTGATGGTTCTGCATGTTCGAGGAAGTCATTGGAGCCGCGGCATGGCTGTGACTATGATTGAGTGCCGGGGGAGGGACTTGAGGATGTTCCGATCCGGACTGGGAATGCTTCGTGACGGATCCGCTGGACGTCTGGCGAGACATGGGCGTCGACTCGGGACCGGAGCTGTTTGCATATGACGGAATCTTGGGCGTAACGGAATCTGATATGGGTCGGACTAAGGGGAAGAAAACAGGCCTGATCAGCTATCAAGTTGATTATGACGTCGAATGAAAACGCTTACAGGCCGGGAAGGGAAAGTCATTGTTATGCGCTCCCAGAGCCGCCGTATGCATTCCACCCGCGGTCGCGGGCGTCTGATATCCCGTCGGGAGCGGCGCCGACGCCCTCGCCATCGCCTGCGGCGGCACGGCAATCTCGCCCGTCTTCACATCCTGGACGGACGTGACAAGGCCGGATTCATGGCCGTCAACGCCCGAATCATTCATGTAATCTAGGTCGGCGACGTTGACGACTTGTTCCGTCTGGAACCGAACCGGGAAAACAGGGAGGGTGGACATATCAGTAGCTGTCCTCGCGAGAGCAGCCCGACGCGTCCGAGGGAACATGACGGCTGGCATACCTTGTGATTGCCATAACCATTGGCATCGTGGCTGACCCTTCTGCTTCCCGGCAACGATCCTGCGCCGCTATACGTCGACGGCATCGGTTGACCGTATTCTTGTACGGGCGCAAGGCCACTGTACGCTGTTGATTCATTGTTGGCTTCGGATGACGCCTGTTGCTTCTGTTGATTGCCTAAGTCGGTGTCCCCGTCGCCTTCCTCGGCAACGTCTGCCAGTCCGCCCGTCAGAGCTGTTCCCGCGTGATGTGATGTCATGGTGTCAGGCTGATGGAAACGATGGTTGCTAGTGGGAGTCACGCCGCAAGAGGTGTTTCGTGGGTGGCTGCTGCACAGATGACGATGGCAAAGAGCCTAGTCGCTGAGTTCGAATGGTTGACCCAATAGGGCGCGCGAGATTTGAGTGGTGGAAACGGGTTTGTCAAGCACGATGGAGCATCGCAGTGAGGATGGTCTGGTAGTGCCTTGGAGCTTTGAGTGGCAGGCAAGCAATCACACTGAAAGATGGAAAGAAAGAGGGCAAGAAGGGGCCACGCTGGCCGACGAGGTTGACGGAATTACTAGATTCCGTCCGGAATCTGACCAAGCAATTCACTTCGACTCCAAAGCAGGCCCTATAATTTCGTGTTGCCTGTCCTGTCCCGCCTGGCGAGAGGGAGCGAGAGAGCGCCCCGAGGCCAGAGTCGGCGCGCGTCCGGTCGAGGAGACGTCAATGGCGAAATTGACGCACACGCGGGGAGGGCGGACAGGCAGCTTGCATACTCCGCGTCGAAGCGAAGCTGTGCATTCGTCATCATGCTCGCCAAGACGCCTCCTCGGCATCCTGCGATGCACGCAGCCATGCATGCATCCGAGACTCGAGCCGCGGTATTCCATCGTCGCACGCAGCAGAGCGATGCGAAAGCTGATGCGAATGATGCAGCTGATGCGGCATCCATACTTAAGACGAAGGATGCAACCCGCTATTGTTCCCTGCAGCGTGCCCGCCATCCGCCAAGCTGTGTAGCTGGTTTCGTGTCGTTCCACCAAGACAGCACTCGCGCGGAGAGTCCTCGGTTCCGGTCCGGCATCCCTTGAACAGCTACTTTCAACACACTGACGAGCCCACCGACGCCGCACGAGACTGACGGCCGCATGCAAGACTACGAGGACGCGCCTGACCTTTCAACGTTTGCTTTGCCCTCCTCTTTGCGGGGAATTGACGGATTAGGATGAAGTTTCTCGGTCAGGGTGAGTCCTTCGCGACGTCCATGTTCGAGTCGTCTGTCGTTTCAGTCCGCTGATGACCCTTGGCCCTTCCCAGGAACGCACTCGACGGTCTATCTGTGTGCACCTCATGAAGTACCCGTCGCAGTTAGCGACAACCATGCAGACAAGATCTCGCGCGCAGTGGTATGCAAAGTCGTACCCGCATCCTCGGCCATCTTGCCGCCGCACGATATCCGCCGCGAGATCAGCATCCTCAGGAAGATTCACCATCCCAATGTAAGGCTCACTCACTCGCCTGGATCCACAACCGGTCTACTCACGCTCGCCCCCGCGTATAGGTCATACCCCTCCTGCACGATCAAGGCAACGAGCCAGACGTCGCCTCGGACTTCAAGCTCTTCTTCCCCATGATCAGCACGAAACTCATGGACCTCATGGAGAACCCCTTCTTCGCGCCCATCTTCCCCTCGATCGGGAACACCATCAATCTCGGCGCCCATGCCGACTTCTTCACGCACACGGAGCGCGCCGGGTTCATGTCGCGAGCGAAATCGTTTGAAGTGTTGGCGACGTCCCTCGGGTATCAGCTTTCGTCGGCTATTGCGCATTTGCATTCGATGAATATCGCGCATCGGGATGTCAAGCCCGCGAATGTGCTCATTAATGAGGATGGCAGGGTCGAGTTGATTGATTTGGGGACGGCGTTTGATGGGTCAGTGTATACGGATGACCAAGGCAAGTTCATCCATGTCCGTTGCCAGACGAATCAAGTTGGAAGCGGGTGAGTCTAGAACAAACTTTCGCAGACTCGAATCGCTGGCTGATCTTTACATCTGCTCCCAGGCCATATCGTGCTCCGGAACTATTATTCGGCGCCGACTCGTACAGCCCCATGCTGATCGATCTCTGGGCCCTCGGCGCAACGTTGTCCGAATTCTTTACACCTATGATGTTTGCAACAATGGACAGCACCATCGTCGTCGATCTGGACTCTCTACAACACTCCGACTCTACCCGTCTCGAGCCTTACAACTTTGGCAAGGTCGAGACTCCCGAGAGTGTCTCTTCCGAGGACGAACACAGGTCCGAGTGGTCGTTTGCAAGTATGCGCAAGGGAGCCATGTGGACGCGGCAGACCATGTTCGATGGCGGCAGGGGCGAGATTGGTCTCGCCTCGAGTATCTTCCGCTTATTGGGGACACCGTCGGAGGATGACTGGAAGGTGAGCACGTCGAGTGTGGCCTAGACGGTCAGATGGCTGATCTCGAATGCTTGCAGAACCTTGCCGACGCGCCAGAACGCTATCGAGGCATGTTCAATCCCACGCATCCCGTCAGATTGGATCGAGTTCTCCCTTTCGCGGATATCTGGGACAATGAGGAAGGCGGCGTGACCTGCGCCAACGATCACATCAGCACCGGCGATTCCCCGACATCGACCATTTCTTTCCTGCAAGGCCTCCTCCAGCTATCGCCGACAAGAAGGACAACGATGGCACAGTGCCTGGATCATCGATGTTTCAAGCATGCTGTTTTGCCACCTTCAGTGTATGCATCCAAGAACATCGCCCTCCGCCAGGACATCGAAATGGACAAGAGCGGACTACTGAGGTCATGGCTCGCGTGCTCTGTCACAACACCTGTGCACACTCCCGGATTAACGCAGGAAATGTAGCCTATCACACCTTGTAGCATTGACTTCGAAGATGTACTATAGCACTATATAAGTAGACTGTAGCAATAGTGACGGTTACCTGGAACACTTGTGCATCTGTAAAGTCACATCGACCGCTGTTTGAAATCCAGCCGGCACCACTGCCAAGCGAAATGCAGGAAGCGCCGCATGTCATTGTCCGGCTCCTCTTGCGTCTCAGCTGATAGATGCCTGGGTTTCCTTCATTCTACCTTTGAGAAAGTAGGCGATAGCTTTTCAAAAGGCAGTGCATCACAATCTTTCTACCACGTCCCCTGAATACAACACCAGTCTGTGCTTGCTCTTTCTATTGCTGTCTACTGATACAGTCTTTGGGCTAAAAGTCGCAGACATCTATGTCGCTTGATTGCCCTGGTCGCCCTTTTTCTTGTCCGCTTCTGCGCCACTCTTCCTTCCAAATCCGAGATTGATCTTGAGCTTCTTGCCCGCATCCTTCATCGCCAGGCCGAGGCCGACAACGCCACTCGGAGGCTTCTCCCTCATGATTTGCGTCTGTTCCGATTTAGTTGGTTTGGGTGTTGCTGGTCTATTATTAGCGAGCAAATTGCCAAAGCCATCGTCATCTTGCTCCGTCTCTTGCTTGCGTTTCTTGGCCATTCTTGACGTGATCTCATCCAAATCCTGCCCAGCGGGAGTCGAAGCAGAACTCAATTTCAACTTGATCCTAGTGCTCGGCGAAGCCGGAGGATTTGACCCCGACGCTTCCGAACCGTCCGTCGTTGAGGTCACGACAGAATTCGTGCTTTCATTCTGTATAGGGGCAGATGGCCGTAAACCTCTGTCGCGGGCAGGGGTGAGTGGTGAGGCTTCCGAAGAATCGGAATCGGACCCGTCGTCGTAGTCGAGACCCAGAACACCGCCGGTTGATGGCCTCTCTCCGGTAGCAGGTCTCGAGAGCTTGGCTGGCGGAGTAGTCTCCACGGCGTCCGAATCATTTGGCCTCTTGCGCTTCTGGCCTCCACTTGGACTGGTCACTAGATCTGTTCCAGAGGGCGGTGTGGGTCCGATTAATTCCTCGTCCGAGTCGCCGTTGAAGTAGTCATCTTCGGTGGTATCCATTGTCTTGCTGAACGAGCCACTGAACGAAAACGCAGAGGAGATCAGCATAAATCCGAACCATAGTCTGGAAGTCAAACTTGCCTTTCTTCCGAGACAGACGGTTGGTTGCTGGGCATCGGCTCGTTGTTCTGCTCCCATCTTGTGGCCAACGCGAGAATGTATGGTTTCAGTAGCGGCCGTTCAGCCAGCACTTGTAATCTTGGCTTGTATTTTTCAAAAAGGTGGTTAACGACGACCTTGAGGTTATCCTAAAGCGGTACCATTGTCAGTGCGGGTAGGCCAGCAATCCAGCATGCCACACACCTTTCTGATAACCTCGAGGATATCCAAGCATGTGGAGCTGAGCATGTTGTCCCGCGGCAGTTCGGATTCCAGCAGTTCCAGCATTGGAAGCAGCATCTCATATTTGATTAGATGCCGATGAATGAAATGATTGCTCGCTTTCAAGCATGCTCTCAGGTACCGGAGTGAAGCTGGTGGAACGGCAATCAGCAAAGGCATGCTAGATGCGAATCTTCACAGGCTTACCGTGGCGTAATGGTTTCTGTTTCATATACAATAGACTGGCTATCCGCATAGACACGGGGTTCGAGAGGATGAAAAACTGTGCTCGATGGCCATGCTGTGCGACAAAGAATGCCAAAAGCTCGGACAGATATTGGACGAGCATGATGTCGGAAGGGGTCAATGACAGAGCTTTTGCTAAAAAGGTTTTATGGTCAGCCTTGCGAAGAGAAAGGGTCCTGTCTTCGAGACTTGCCCTTGTCCGCCTTGAAGTCTGGTAATTCGACAATCGGCTTGTACATATCTATTATGCAGGCTTCGTAAAAGTAGCCAAGAAAGGCATCTCCTGTAGCCTGATCACGTTGCGTCCGCAGAATATTGGGAATCTGGAGACGGGAGGGTTCGAGATCAATCAGTCAGACATTCTGACGATCCCTTCGAGACGGCATCTTACCTCTGAACCCTCGCCTCCGATATCAACCAGAGTCCGTATGGCATCCGCCATCTGACTTTTGATGCCCAAGTCGGATGTTGATAACATCAACGAGGACATGTCTTCTGCTATTGTTTTGCGCTTCTCGGCATGTTCCCGCAAGGCATGCGTCCGGACTGCGTTGACGTCATGGTCGATCACTATGCTGAGCATTTCGGCAATCTGATTGAGTATCGTCGAATCCTCTTGCTTCAACGCCCATTCGCAGACGAAAAGTAAGCCACGTTCGACAAGGGTCCGATAGAGCTGTTGTCGATGCTGCAATTGCACTTGCTTGCCCATCAGCATAAGTTGATGCAAGAGAGCAACGACGTCTTTTCTCCGCTTGTCCTCTTCCTCGTTCGTGTCTCCCGGCTCCGTAACGACGGCAGCTTTCCCGACAACTCTCGCATTCTTCAGCTTGCTCTCCTTGAATCCAGAGAACAATTCTGTTAGGAAACGGTCGTTGTTGGCGATGTGTGTAATGATGTCAATTTGATTGAAGAACAGTAGCGAGTTGAGGATGTTGAACATGGGGTCATCGAGAACTCGTGCGAGTATCACGTCTTTCAAGTAAAGCAACCGATACGTCTGATGTATCTTGGCCCGAACGGTCTCATCTTCGATAGGAACGACCTCCTTGAAACGGGATCCGCCTGACAGGAAGTCGCGATAGGAGGCTTTGTATGTTGGATATTCAGGATCATCTGAATGGAAGCTGTGTCAGCGATGTCGGCGGATTAATGTTGTAGGTATTTACATTCCATTATACCGGCCATGCCCAGGAAGACATCCTCTTGTAGGAGATATTCGTAGAGACCATTATCATTGAGTGACACTTGCCCAAACGATCTTTCAGTACCGACCCTGGCTGATGCCGCGAAGCACTTACATATTGTCGACATCATGGTACACAGCGAGTGGAGGTCATCCAGGCTTTCCATATCTTCCGCGACCTCGAATACTCTTATCATCTGGCGCACATAATCCTGTTGCACGGGTAATGAGTCTCGAAGAACGGTCTGAAATGACTGACGGCTGCTCTTACGTTGGTGATCACAAACTCAACGGTCTTCTCTCTACCTGCGATCGATCTCGAAGAGACCTTGAGCGCTGTCTCTTGTTCTCTGTAGCGTCAGGACGTCAGCATAGTGGAATCGAAGCCTTCTCAAAGACTTGCCTGAGATTGCTAAGGGAAAGTGGTGACCATCCTCTGCCTTCTCTTTCTGCGTACTGTTGATTGGCCTGCTCATGGGCGAGCTGCGGTGATGGTGGCATAGGCGAGGAGGAAGATGCAGACATCGGGACTTGGTCGTCTGTCATCGCACCGAGGTCAGTCTCCATACTGTATAGCAATACTCCGGACTTACCATAGATAAGCTGAAGGTGTCGCTGGACTTCCTGTATGAAATCCCAGATGTTATTGCAGCCTTCCGGATCCTGGAACGACAACGCGACGTCCAATCCGTTGGGTTCTGTCCATACAATCAGGGTTTCTGAAAGTTACATCAGTAACCGTTAGAAGGAGGGGGAAGTATGTATCCCTCACCTTGCTGCCGTGAATACTGATCTGTCTTGCCAACCCTGCTCCGTAGCAAGAAAGGATCTTCACCTTCGCGAAAGAATCCCCCAGGTTCGACGGGAGATTCCTCCCGTCCCGGCTGTTCGCCCTGCACTGGTTGGTCCGGTACGGCTGTTTCTTCCCTCGTCACGACCAGTAAAGCCTCATCAGAAGCTTCATCGTATATTCCCTCCACGAATCCGGTCCCCCTGTCTTCCCAAGCTTGACCGCGCAGCTCATAAACCTATGGGGGGAATGTTTGAATTAGAGTCTTTGTTTGTACGAGGCGAAAGTAGGGCTCACCTTGACTCGTTTCTTTCCTTCTTGAAACTCGGGGACCATCTCCTCTTGCACCAGATCGGGGTCTTCATGACGTTGATCCTGGTCCTCTTGCGTACCTTCACGTCTTTGACGTTCCTCCTCCTCGCGCATCTCCTCTCTCTGCTCCTCTACTATGACATTATGCGAGGTGTTTTCCGCATCAGCCGAAACATCTGGGTTGGTGTCTGTTGGCGGAGAAGCATTGTGTTCTTTTGATAACTTGTTGTCGTTATTTATCTCCTCCTGTCGTGGATTAGCATCTACTTCTGCAACCTCCTTCATCCCTTCCTCTTCTGCCTTCGTCGGCTGATCGGAACTCGACATTCCGTGCTGCCGAAAGGTGTTGGACGTCGAAGACGCAGGATCCGGGAGGAATGACGCGAAACTAATGGAGAACGCAACCGGATCGCCGTTTGCTATCGCGGTTCCGCTGATCTCGCGTGATGGGTCGAGCAATCACTTGAGCTGCATTCTACGCGCCTGTAGTCAGCTTGATGAGGGGATTGAGATTCGCTGGTGATTCTATCGAGCCACCGAGGATGGTTGTTTACAGTGCATCATTGGCCGCGAGGCCTGTCGTCGATCGCCTTCTGACTCACGCGACCAGCTTCCGACCTCGGCGTGGCGGCACTGCTTCCGCTTGAGCAGATCGACAACCTGCATGTCAGATAAAACAGCAATAGCATGCCGGAGAGCTCATGTATTATGCCAGCGATAGGCTGATCAACGTGACAACACAACAGAAATGATGCTATATACCTGGGTACCCTACATCTTCTGCCGCACACTACGGTTGGCAGCTCCGGGAGCTTTGCGTTTTTTGAACATGCTTCCTCCCGCCGGCTTGCTCTCCGGCGCGACTTCCTCTTTCTTGACCTCATGTGCATGGGGCTCTGGGCCCAGCTCTTCCTGCTTAACATCCCCCTCGATTGCTCCGACCTCGCGTGTCTTTCCCGCCGCAGATTTGCTCTCGTTGATTCCAGCGACTTGCCATTTGACGGCTTCGCCCTTGATACGATCATGGCTGGGCGCGACGACTTCCTCCTCATTGGGCTTGACATCCGACTCTACATCCTTCACTGTACTTGAGGGACTCTTCTTCTTGCCGAGCGCCAATAATGAATCCGGATCCCATTCTCCGTCGTCATACGGATCCAGCTTGATCCGCCGTGGACGATCGCCCCCGTTGTCGCCCGGTTGTCGATCCGTCTCGAATCGGAAATTTCGCGCCTCCTCGCTCGGATCATCTTCGAGACTGCCTCGTAGCGGGCCGACATGATGCTTACTGTCCTCGCCCGCGTTGAATGCATACCGAGCGTCTGGTTCACCGCCGTCGCCGTCTGCATCTAGTGTTTGCTCGCTCTGCGTTATCACAGCTACTGTCTCCCATTTGCCGGCCTGTCCGATCTTTGCTCTCTCATCTCTTTCTAGTCTTGCGCGATCAGATAATAGCGAGTCCGCATCTATGAATCCCAGGTCGGCGGCTGTGCTATAGTTGGCGTACTTGTCAGTCTGGGCCGGCTTTCCCGCTGCAGGTTTCGGTTTTGGTACTGCGACCGATGATGATGACGATGCGGACGCATAGGGGCCCGAACTTCCATGCGCAAGTGCGGCTTGCTGTGTTTGAAACGATCAGCATTCACGGCTTAGGTGATTACATCAAACGTACCTTCTCTATTTGCGCCATGATCTTCTTCTCCTCAGCCTTTTCTTTCACTGCTTTCTCTCCGGTTTTATAGATATCCCTGAGGAATCTATCCTTGTTGCCTTGATGCCGCAGACCGGTCTCGTGTTGACGACGTGACTATGGAAGATAACGCGATCAGAGCCTGAAAGATCTGCGAAATCACAATGTATCTTACCGGAGCATCGTCCCGAATGAAGATCTTGCAGTATTGGCAGAAGTACTGCTTCTTCGATACCCAATATCTATACAATGGTCAATGCACAATGAGCTTAGTGCAGTGCACGCAGTTGCCAAAGAATGAACATACTCGCTCATTTTGGTTCAACAGCTGAGCGGCAAATGCTTTGTCTGTCGCGATGGCTCAAAAAGCGTTGCCGAAACACGGAACGGCGTAGAATATGTGATACTGGCCTTGGGTGTGGGTGGATGTGCTGAGCTGCTCGTTGTGCTTGTTGCAAGACCAGTGCAGTTGCGCAAGATCAAACAATAATCTAGCTCTCAACTAGTTTGTCTCAACAGCTGTCTCAACGTCTTGAGCTCGCTCGATCGCCTCGATCGCCCTCTTCGAGTCCTATTTCTATTTCAGCACCGCCCGAACAGCTGCCCGAACAGTCTGTCCATCCCGAGCACTAGGAAAAACAATCCCTCACAGTATCTTGACCTTCTCGGTCCGCAAGATCTGCGCATTTCTGCATTACACCTGTCTAAATCAGACCTCATCAGCATGGTGGCACTCCGCGATGCCGTCCGTATCAGCCAGAAGCTGACAACCCAGCACCGCACCACCAATGTCGTGCACATGACCCTAAGGACGCCCGCTCGCAATCGCATCTCGAGTAGGAGTCCACCTCTGGGTGGCTACCTTGGCCTAAGGCCATTGTCAACTTCAGTTCGACAGCAGACGACGAGCTCTACGCCTTCGGCGGGAGCAAGGCGTCCTGCTTTTGATCCGCTCAATCCGCAAATCGACACAGACGAACTCGGCCTCCCGCTTGAGCCTATCTCTATGCCGCCGGAAATTTTCAATCCTCCGCCAACAAGGATCACCTCCGCTCACCTTCAACGACTGTACAAAATGGCGGCCATCGCACCGCCAGCGGTAGGATCTGAAGAAGAACTGGAAATGCTACGGGATCTCGAAGGCCTACTGGGACTGATGGATCAAGTCAAGAAAGTCAAACTGGATGCGGAACTCGTCGAGTATGCATCAAATCCCAACAGAACCGAAGCCGACGAAGCCCAGATGAAGGTGAAGCGGAAGGAGGCCATCCGAAAACTACTCGTGTCGGGAAACTACGCCGATCCTACCGATCTTTTTGACGGCAGTCGGATCGACGAAGCTCCGCCCCCGAGGGATGATTTACCGGGACACGAGCCAGTTGTTGGCAAAGGACTACTCGCTTGGCGAGCAGAGCCGATGGAAAAGTGAAAAATATGCGAGTTGTCCCCCAGTATATCTATCGTGTTCATCCTCGAAGAACAAGGCATAATGGGGTACCGTATCAATACAACGTGGTGAGGGCCGTGTCTGCACCTGGCCAGACGGAGTTCTCGGGTCAGCGGCTACAGCCTTGAATGTTGAGGCCACAGTTCCGAGGTCGAGTGGTGTTCCGCCAGATTAGGTCACTTGCGTCGGAAATCCCTAGGTCTCATCTTCTCCCTTTTTGATATCCCGGTCCCAAACGGTGATGCATGACCTTTCGCCAAGTGCTTCTTGCGTTTATTCTTGTGACCTGGAAGGCTCCCGCGGGACTCAAACATGCGATCGCTGCCCTGTTTGGCTTTGAGAGCCTCAGAAACGGATGATGTTCCATAGCCGAATGACGAAGGCGAGACTGCATTAAACTTCTTTTCCAGTGGAGATCGATCGAAGCCCTTGCTCTTCTTGCGCAGATGTTGATCCTGGCCTTCCTCTTCGCTTCCTGACGATGTTTCGTCTGAATCATTCGTCGTTGTGGGTGCGACCTCGTTGACGCTTTTTCCTGTCGTCTCGTCCTCCTCTGATTGTTTCCTCTTCTCTCCTCGCTTGACTGGCGATGATGGACCTGCAACGGGCGTGCCCTCTGCCATTCCTGAGCGATCAAGGCGTGTACTATCCGACAAATCCTTGTGCGGAGTGTTGGCTGCATTGGCTTTACCCGCCTTGATGGCATCAAGGGCACTTCCAGGTTTGCGGATGTAATGCAGGATATAGGCCGATGGGAACACTCTTGCTTGCGCAACATGAACTGATTCGTCGTTGGCTTCGAACCAAGTGCCGTTCTTATTCTTGACATAGGAATAGTAATGACCGATGTGAGGACCGGATCCCTGATGAACTGTGACAGCATATAATTCGTAGAGTGGACTGCCTGTATGATTATCCATATATGGGTCCAAGTTGAGATTTCCTGTATACTTGATGGTTGACGTGATCTTGCGGCCAGTCGGGGTAAATCGTTTGAGGTGAAGAGACAGCACTTCTGGAGCCTTCACGATCTGCATTTGCTTCGTAGCATCGACTAGTTTGTTGCATCTGAAGCAGAGGTCGTCAGTCATTGAAATCAGAGATCGACTATCTAGCAACATACTTCTCACACTTGTACTTGTTCTTTCCGCTCAACGAATCTTTTTGCACAAATTTCGCCAACGCATCCTTGATTGATGCTGTCTTGTGGTCCAAGTCCAAACTCAGGTCAAGGAACGCGTCAAACGTGTCGCTGTTGTTACCGCATTCATGACAGGTGATCCGTGAACGTAAACGACCGCCCCAGACCTTGTGTATCCATGAGGTCTCCCTGACAGCATGCGGTTCTTTTCTGCAAGAAAGCGACGTCAGCAGCCTTTCAATTCTATTCGCCTGTTCCTGCTCACGTCGCCTTAGCAAGCTTCAAAGCTTCGTTGTGCAGCAGATCAGTTCCGTATCGGAAAAACTCGTGGGCGTCTTCCTGTCGGAATTGCCTCATGGACGGGCAGATTTCTATAGACCGATGCATTAGCCTCCATATGAACGTTACATCTGCCTCGCATGAACTCACTCTTGATGGACCTCATGATCTCCTTCGGCGACCATGACTGTCCATTCGTGACCCACAGGTTGCGTCGAGCCTTTTGCAACTCGCAAGTGAAGCAAAAACCCTTGGAAGCCAGTGTGCCTGAGACGCGGACAGAGCCGAGGGACACTGTCAGGCTACATGCTCTTTCCGAAGAATGGCATGGCGATGCAAAATGCGTCGGCCCGTCTCAGGACTTACAAGAGGAGAAGTCATGTCCCTGTCCGGAAAGATAGTGCAAGACTGGTGGCGTGTACATCATCACCTGCAGTATCGAATTCGCAAAGCAAGTATTGCCGAGATTCTGGAGGCCCTTCGCATGTCGGTCATACACTGGATCGGTAGGCCATGCAACTTTCACCGGACGAGGCCAGAGGTCCTTTGTGCTGGCGGGTGCAGTCGAGGTTGATCCTGTGGCGCTATCGCAGGAGGAGTTTGCAGTGTACGAAAAAGACGGTTTCGAGGGCTTTCCGGCACGAATCAGTATAGACGGAATCGTGCAGCACACGTTCCTACTCACACCAGCTTGAGCAGACCCATTCATTCCGTTCATCTCTTCGGAATCCACTGTCGGGTTGATCGGCTTGTACTTGGTCTCGTCCGTCGTCACTTTCTTCGCATACGGCTCAAACTTGATCGGATCCGCCAACAGCGCCTTGATTCCATCCCCATACGCATCTAGTCCACTGTTCGCAAGGTGAGATGTACCGTTGATTTGCTTTCCGTTGGACATCTTCCTCACGGACATTGGCGAGGCAGCCGCGCCATTCTGTCGACGCGGACTCTTCTGAAAGCTCCGCGGGCTCGAGGACGCGGTGTCGCTCACCAATCGATTGCTCGCCATGAAGGGCAGCGGCGATGGTGCGACTGCCGTCATGTTGTGTGTTCGGGAGAGAGCAGGGTTCGAGAATGAGCAGTAGACGACAAATCGTCTGATCATCCATGGCGTCCTGGTTCTACACCTGTCGTCATAAAAGTCACGTCGGGAGCAGCTCGTCGAGCTTCCGAAACGCGTCCCTTGAAAAAATCTTATGCGTGCACCCTATTTATTCATCAGCATCCGCCGAGTGCCTGAAAGCTGCAATCTGTTCATGTGACGCCTTCATCGAATTGCCCGCACGAGTGTCAACGATATCATACACGCTGCTCTACAACAAGACTGCCATACAAGCGTACACCTAGCCCATGATATCTCACTTCCTTGATTTTCGGACTTGGTTAGGATTCCGCCGCCCATGACCGACTTGCGGAAGATTGTCGCCACTTTCGTGTCTACCCTTACCCGACATGCCGACTGACAGAATTTCAGGCAGCCACTACGGAGGTGGATATCAGTATCCATGGAGTAGGCGAGAAATCACAAAACTCACATCCGGATCATTCCACGCGCCAAGACCTTTGCCTTTACCCTCTGCCTGCGCCTTGGCGGCGCGCTCCAACTGCCTCTCCTCCTTTTGCCGCCTGATATCCTCTCTGCGCATGCCGTCCATGAATTCTTTCTGGTCCTCGCGCAGGATGAGACCCGTGCCGCCGGCCTTCTGACCCTTGGCAGAGCCCATCTTCGGATCCGGTATCGAGTATTTTGTACCTCGCGTTCGGTATTGGAAATTTTGCTTCAAGTGGATTTGGGTGGTCGGATTGGCTCCGCCTGTTGTCGTCACCGATGCTCGAATCAAAGACGGACTTCCGCATGATGGGCAGAACTTTTTGCTTGGATCCTTGCAAATCCTGTACAAAGAGAAGTCGTGAGCTCCTGATCAACGTCAAGCTGACTTCACCTACTTGAAACATGCGTGACACCTCAACACCCAACTCTTCACCTGCGCCATCTTCTTCCCGCCCGTACCAACCAGGTTCAACCCAATCTGCATAATCACATTTTGCACGGCGTAGTCCCCGGTCATACATGCAACGTCCAACGCCTTGCCCTGCGTCGCTGCCAACGCCTTACCCTTGCCCTTGCGTCCTCGATCTTTGCGCGTCTTAGTGGGCGCCGGCTGAAAGACGCCTTCGGCAGAGTAACCCGAGGGCGCAAGACCGAGGTCTTGCGATTTATGCGTAACGACGTTCTCGGGCGTGATCCATTCGCCAGCGTCCGAGTCGTCGGTGTCCGAGCCGGCGTCCGAGGCTTCCTCCTCCGCGTATACTTGCGTAGGGCGTTGATTTTCGAGAGGAGCCGATGAGGCTGCCGGTTCTGCGCTGTCTTCAGGCTGAGAAGGCGTCTCTATGGCAGGCGCCAAGCTCAGGGAGTTCATCTTGGAAGTTACGTTGAGATCCTTCTCCTGCTTTGAGGCAGTGCTGTTTAATGCGGGGAAGGCGTCTTCCTGTGCGGACTCATCGGCCTTGGGCTCAGCTTTCGCCGGTGCAGCGGTCTTGTTCCACGGGTTGACAGCTGGTGCCTTTGGTACCGTCACAGGCGCCGGGGCTGATTGTGGCTTCGCCACCGCCGCTTCTGCACCAAGAGGAGCCTAAGGCAAACGTGGTTATTTAATTGGCCTTTGCGGATTGCGCGCTATTGAAACTTGCCTTGCCTGGAACTTCTCGAATATTGGCGAAGCCATTCGTCTCGACTTCTGCCGCATATGTTAGCGCAATGACGCCCAAATCGGTTCTCGACAGCACAGCGATATCTCCAGTATGCTTTGCCCATGCCATAACTGAGGATGAGGTTAGCAGACATTTCATATAAGGCGACAACTGCGATACACACCTTTAGACATTGAGACCGCATCAGGATCTCTCACCTCGACATCGATATCTTGCAACAGCTTGAGCCTTTCCCAGTGCTCCCGTGCATTGACATCTCGAAGTTCAGCGAGGACGGCAGGCGTCGTCAGGTACTTCGTAGCGAGATTCCGCAGCGGGGTGAGAGACAGTAGCGGTCCGGCGTCGAGAATAAGGGTCTTGACGGGTGTGACGGTGCACGAGGTTTCCGCCTGTGCGGGCTGGGTTTCTGAGACCATGGCGATTGTACGTGTGAGGACAAGGACGAACAGATGATGTGCTGCAACAACGAGTTGAAGAGAAACCAATGAGCTAGAAATCTATGTTTCGGAAGCAAGCGCAATCGGGAGGCGATTAGGTAATCCCGATAAACACGTCACCCGGCTTGCTGCTCACCCGGGCCGCCGGGACAAGCGACCCCGCAATGGAATGCATCTTCGGCCGACAGGACAGCGGGACTGCTCGACGCTGCCTCGCTATATTTGTCGAGGACATTTCCGATTGAGCGCGACGTCCAAGCTCCATAGTTCCAAACGTATCATCATGGCTTCAAAGACGTGAGCATCGAAAGCGAAAGCGAGGGACAGCATGTTGACGTGCGTTCTTTCCCAGTTTCAAAATCGTAGTCCTCCCCGGTGACGGAATCGGTTAGTAACCAGTCCTCCATGATATCGCCTATCTGACCTTTGCTCCTCGTCCGCTCTGCAGGTCCAGAAGTAACAGCCGAGGCCGTTCGAGTCCTCGAGCTCATCTCGAAGAAGACGGACCTTAACCTCGACATCCAGTCGCACCACTTTGGTGGAGCCGGTATCGACAACTTCGGTGTCCCTTTGCCGGATTCTACTCTCGAAGCTTGTGAGAGCGCAGATGCGGTCTTGTTGGGTGAGTTCGTCATTGGCACCATCCTCAGACTTATTGCTCAGCGTTGCAAACTCTAGGTGCTGTTGGTGGTCCTAAGTGGGGTGTAGGGCCTGTTCGACCGGAACAGGGTCTCCTCAAGCTTCGAAAGGCGCTCGGCCTGTACGCCAACATTCGACCGGCAAACTTTGCTTCAGAATCGTTGCTGGCGCACTCTCCGTTGAAGCCGGAGATTGCCAAGGGAACCGATATCATCGTCGTGCGAGAGCTCATCGGTGGAATCTGTGAGTCGCCTGCTCTCGGATAGGAGAGCCGTGGACTCAAGGAATCCACACCGCGATAGACTTCGGCGACCGCAAGGAAGCAGGTGAAGATGGAGTGGCCATGGACAGCGCAACCTATTCCGTGCCCGAAATCGAGCGAATCACTCGTGTTGCCGCTCAGTGCGCTCTCGCAGCCGACCCGCCCTTGGCTGTGCACTCAATCGACAAGGCAAACGTCCTTGCGACTTCGCGGCTGTGGAGAAAGACGGTCACGGAACTGATGGAGAAGGAGTACCCGCAGTTGGCGCTCGATCATCATTTGGTGGATTCCGCTGCCATGATCATGGTTGCCAACCCGCGAAAGTTGAACGGTGTCGTCGTGACAGAGAACTTGTTCGGTGACATGTGCGTTATTCATGTATTCGGTTTGTGTAGTCGGCTTAGTCTCTTCCTTTACAGTCTTTCCGATGAGAGTTCGGTCATTCCCGGATCTCTGGGTCTGCTGCCGTCGGCCTCCTTGGCCGGTGCGCCGGATCCCAAGGCTATCGTCATGGGTCTCTACGAGCCGTGAGTCAAAATATCTTCTTCGGAGCTCAAAACTCAATTGCATCGCTTCCAGAATTCACGGTTCCGCGCCCGACATCGCAGGCAAGGGCTACGCCAACCCTATCGGCACGATCCTCTCCGCCGCCATGATGCTCCGCTACTCCCTCGGTAAGGCCGCTGAGGCTGAATTGATCGAGCGGGCTGTTTCCAAGGTGCTGGATTCGGCCGATGTGGGCGGATTCGACTACCGCACGAGGGATTTGGGTGGACAGAGGGACACGAAGGAGGTTGGAGATAAGATTCTCGAAGTGTTGGAGGGCATGCTGGCGCAGTAGGGCTCTGCATGCGAAGAAAGAAAAATTACAAGTGGTTCTTGTATAGTGACGGTTCAAGCCGTCCAGAATAAAGACAAATCAATCAAGAGAAAGCGTTTTCGAGATAGATCGTACGATCGCTGCCTGTTCGAACTGCTATCCCGTGACACTTCATCACCACGTTGCCCATCCTGTCCAGCCTGGCCTCGGGGAAGTGTAGCTTGTGATGGCGCGCAGGGCGCATCACCCGTCGGCCGTATTGCGTGACTTTAGCTGGCGTCATACCGGCACGTTGAGTCCGTGACGCGAGAGTCTGCGAGACATGCGATCGGACGTCTTCGACTTGACGAGCGACCACCTCTTCACGATTCTCGTCGGCTTGAAGTTCTCCGCCCGGAAGGCATACGGAGTCCGAACAACGCTGTAGCGCTACTTGCGACACTCAGGGCAGTTGAGCCTCGTTACCGGTACTCGAGAGGTGAAGCCGCCCATGGTATACGCAATGCGCCACGCCAGCTCTCGTCTGGTCGCGACCGGCTTGGGCCTCTCCTTGCGCCCGGTGTCCCAGACAACTGCGGCGTGGAGAAATTCAGTTGGGACATCGATCACGCAGGGTCGATATGCTGCCCGGTTCGAGTGTCTGCATCCACCACCGCGGCGGACATATCGGCATCTTGCCAACTCGGAACATATCAGTAACCCGTCGCAAGGCTCAACGAGATCAGCGTCCTCGAGGCCCAAATCGGTAACAACTTCACCCGGGGATGCGAAGCAAGCGACAAAGACAGCGTCCGACTCAGTAGCGTTGGAAGAAGCGAAAAAGGTCTCGGACAAGGAGCAGCGGTTGACGGATTGGGCGATTGTCAGAAAGCTCGCTGGAAACATCTGGCCTTCTGGTCCGGGAAGCACAGAGATCAAGATCCGGGTTGTGGGAGCTCTGGGATTGCTTGTAGCGGGAAAGGTAGAGGCTCAGTGAGATGTCCGGGCCGCAACTCTATACTGATACAAGGGATTTCGATTGTCAGATTCTCAATGTTCAAGTGCCGTTCTTCTTCAAGCAGATCGTCGACGCCATGAATGTCGAGATCACGGCTTCATCCACAGTCTGGCTTCTTGCCGGATCTGCCATAGCGGGATGTAAGGAGAAGCCTCCATCCGCGACCTGGGTTATTCGGTTGACCATCGCTCTCCCTGCACAGACGGAGCCGCTCGAATCTGCGCGACCCTCTTCTCGGAACTTCGAAGCGCCATCTTTGCGTCAGTCGCTCAACGAGCGATCCGTCAAGTTGCACGAAATACCTTTTCCCACCTCTTGTCCATGGACATGGGATTCCATTTGACGAGGCAGACGGGTGGTCTAATGCGAGCAATTGATAGGGGTACTAAGTGAGTGTTCCGCGTCGCGTGGATGCAAGGGCTTTGCCGGGCGGCTTTATCGCTAGTTCTTTACTGACAAGATCGTTGTCCGAGGTTTTAGGGGTATCAGCTTTTTGCTCTCTTCGATTGTCTTTCACATCATTCCGACGGCGTTGGAAGTCAGCATGGTCTGTGGTATCCTGGTACGTTCGACAGCATATAGATCATGTTTGATGGCTGAGCGCAAATCGGGATTCTAGAGTTACAAATTCGGATGGGATTTCGCGGCCGTCACTGCTTTGACGATGATTGCGTATTCATGGTTTACGATTAAGACAACAGCCTGGAGGTACGTCCCAGGGCCAATGGCAAATTATTGGCAGATAAGGCTGACGGAAGCTCTCTCTAGAACCCAATTCAGAAAGGAAGCCAATGCGGCTGACAACAAGGGAGCCTCCAAGGCCGTCGATTCTTTGATCAATTATGAGGCCGTGAAGGTGCGTGCGAATTTTCTTGCTTCGCGCTACTCAGGGAGGCTGATCTGTCGCGTGGTATCAGCACTTCAACAACGAAAAGTTCGAAGTTAAGCAGTTCGACGACACGCTCAAGACATATGAGAAGGCGTCCGTGAAGATTGCCACTTCACTGGCATTCTTGAATTCCGGACAGAACTTTATATTCTCTAGTGCCCTAACCATGATGATGTTCTTGGCTGCACAGGGAATAATCAAAGGTTTGTGACTAAGTGCGTCGCATAATGGGCTTGGATGGCTAATACCGCTTGATCACAGGCACTATGACGGTCGGCGACTTGGTCATGGTCAACCAGCTTGTTTTCCAATTGAGCTTGCCGTTGAACTTTTTAGGAACGGTCTACCGAGAATTGAGACAGAGCCTGATTGACATGGAAGTTATGTTCAACTTGCAGGGCGCGAAGGCAATCATTAGCGTGAGTGCAAACAGTTGCACTTTTGAACCTTGTTGTTGACAATGTGGTATACCAAAAGGACGCTCCGTCTGCCAAGCCATTGCAGCTTAAAGGCGGGGAGATCAAATTCGAGAATGTCAGCTTTGGATACCATCCAGGACGACCAATCTTCAAGAACCTCAGCTTCACCATTCCTGCCGGAAAGAAGGTCGCCATCGTGGGGCCTTCCGGTTGTGGTAAATCGACTGTTTTCCGTCTCCTCTTTCGATTCTACGACTCGCAAGGCGGTCGAATCTTAATCGATGGTCAGGACATCAAGGACGTTCAGCTCGAGTCTTTGCGGAAAACAATTGGTGTGGTGCCGCAAGATACTCCTCTGTTCCACGCCGATATCATGCACAACATCCGTTATGGCAGACTTGACGCGACCGATGAAGAAGTAGTTGCTGCGGCCCAGCGAGCGCAGGTCGATAAGACGATTCAGAGCCTCCCCGACAAGTATCAGACAAAGGTGGGAGAACGGGGTCTGATGGTATCAGGTGGCGAGAAACAACGAATGGCAGTAGCAAGATTGCTTCTGAAAGATCCGCCCATTCTATTCTTCGATGAAGCGGCAAGTCCTTATCAGACAGGTAACTCACACGATGGCTTACTCCTCGTTAAATCAGACCTCTGCCTTAGATGTCTATACCGAAACAGAACTCATGAAAAACATCAACGCCACATTACTTGACCGTACGCGAACAAGTGTTTTCATTGCGCACCGGTAGGTTCAGCAGGCTGGAGATCTTTCGTTGGAGGCTTATCTTGTATATGCCCAAAGTCTGAGGACAATATCAGACTCAGGTCAGTAAACGCCTCCTTCCCTTGTATTGAACCGCGCGCTGAATTCCGTTCTCCTACGCAGATCTCATCATTGTGCTAAGGGACGGACAGATGGCTGAACAAGGATCGCACGAAGAGCTCATGAGAATCAAAAACGGTGTTTACCAACACCTATGGAATGCACAACTGCACGACAACGTATCGACTGAAACTTCAACGGATACAAACAAATCCAACGAATAGATGCAAGCATGGAGCATCAAGTGTTAGCGCTCGCTTCTTGCGGTACGAATGACAATCTTTTTGCGCTCGGCCACCGCCAAGCGAGCCACTTGGGGATGGAACGCCATGCAGACGGGCGAATCGTCATACGAGTTAGCGGACATCGAAATGCTCGCAAGCTCCACCGGGGCAGGAAAGCCAAGTTTGCGGATGGTCAACTCCGGTCCGGATCGACTATTTTCAGGCTGTAATAATCTAGGATCCGATCCAGCTCCTTCCATTAGCGGGAGGCGACGAATTATCCAAAACTTTGGATGCACACGTACTGCGCGAATACCGAGGTAGAGCTCATGGTCGCAGCCCCGATTCCCCGTTTTGGGCTGTGATGATCCACAATGCTCGAGGATATAGCCTGATTTGGCACTCTCAGGTCCCATACATTCAACGCGCCATCAACACTATAGACACAGTCGGTCAATCGCCAGTGTCCCTTGCAACAGTTAAAATGATACATACCCTGTGCTCGCGATTTCTTGACTAGCCGTCAGGCAACAGGCCAGTACGCCTTTATCATGGCCTTTAGTCCAACGAGCGATGCAGCGCCTCGCCTTGGATTGTCGCATATCGTACAAGGCGACAGTTCCATCTTCAAAGCCGAGCACGCTCAAGTTTCCCCGAGTAGTTTCATAATCCATACACGTGAGCGAAGCCGAGATACCGGTAGCGATAGTGGTTTTCTTTCTTGCAGTACCGAGATCCCATACTTGCAGACTATGCTCGGACCCGACCGCCACCCGAAGCTCCGAGCTCATGGGACTCCAAGAGGTGATGTAACGTTCGGTGTCCTCATATTCACCCAAGCGAAACCCCTGCACGATTTGATTCTCTTCCGATAATCCCTCGCCTTCGAGTCCCCTCAACACCCTAAGGATACCCTTGTTGGTCAGTTCGATAATGTCGCCGGCCATTGCGCTTGGACTCAAGAAGTGAAGAGACTTGATCCTTTCCCCGAAAGGCAAGAGACGTTTTGCCACTGTTCTCTGTTTATAATAGTCATAAACGCTACTGCCGACATCAACGTGTATTCGGAGAAGTCTTCGTTTGAGCCCTTACCGATAGCCTTTAACATTATCGAATCCTATTATGGGAGCGATCTCGTGGAAGCTGCCAATGGTGATACGAACACTTGAAAGCGGACTGTCGACGTCTTTCACGACATACCATAATACCTGCGCTTGTTCCGTTTGAACCTCCAGAACGCTCTTGGTCCATGAGCTTGCAGCTTTCCCTCCTAGTTCATATGCAGCTGTTTGTGCGCTGCGGTGTTGGTTCCTATCGGCGTCGAAAGATTCTTCCTTCTCATTGTCTGCCCACTGCCGGGGCGAAGTCGTGATCAGCCTGCGCAACAGTAGAGAGGGGAGCGCAGGAGACTCGCACATACTGTCAGTCGTGAAACATGAAAATAGCGTTCTTGCTTCTGCCTCCAAGCCAAAATTTGCGAAGCTAACGGACGTTGGGCCGAAGAGGAGGCTTGCTCTGGTTGCGGATCGTTGGCTTTCTGAAATGGGCAAGAGATCGCTATCAGAATGATCGCCGAGCCAACATATCTTCTGCTTACAGTCATTGTCATCAGGGACCCGTCTTTGGGTTCTGGATGCGCTGGCAGATTGGGAAAGGATGAGCGCCACAGCGGGCAATTTCCGATCCGAGCGTCCTTGAATGTATGGAGCAAGAAGTGTTCCATAGCTTCCTTTAGGTGATTCAGCGGATCATCACTGCCTCTGGCAAGTGTAGCTATTATCCGTGAGCCTTGATTTTCCAGAGAATCTCGCTCGATACCGCCGATAGCTGTCAGAGCTGTCGCTTGCCGTTCCATCTGTTTGAGCACCATTTCCTGATGGCGGGACACCCATTCCATGGCGAGACCGTATGCAGTCATTCTTACATGGTAGGAAGCATCTTCGCCAATTCGGTAGATGTGGTCGGCAAGATGGCCCAGTCTCTTCGTGTCTTCACCTTGCTTGCTGGGCTCAGAGTCAAGCCTCGGATCGTGCCAATGCCAGACAGCGAAGGCCGCCGCCATTCTGACACTCTGAGTGGAATCGGTTATCGCCATGTCGTAAATTTTATCCTTGCTTTCGCAATCAAGCGAATGGCAGGTTGCCAAAGCGAAAATAGTCCAGGAGCGCACAAGGCTGTCCTGGGCGCTCAGCCCGATGCTGAAGATCTGCTTCCATTGCGACTGCTCGCCTTCCGAAGGGGTCCACTTGGCATCCTGGATTGCTTTGGTATAGACATATAAAATGCCTGCGAAGGTGTCTGACGAGATATTTATCGCGTCGCCGGAAAGATGTTGAGCGAGAAAGTCAGATAACAAGGTTATCGGAGGCTTGTGGAGCGAAGGATGCGGTTGCACCAATGACTGTGGTCCCTTTTCGCTCAACATTAACCTTTGAAGCAGAAAAATGGCAACCGACGCCTCGTGTGAGGACTTCCAATTGAGAATTGAGGGCAGGATCTCGAAAATTCCACAGCGAAGAACCCATTTGATAGGGGCTGTCTCTCCAATGTCAAGGTATCGCTGAATGGAAGTCAGCTCCACCCTTTCACAACAGGACAGCAAAATCTGGCCTACTGCAAGAAGGTTTAAAGCCCATGTGCGATACCTGCCGCCCTCACACGCAGAGAACACTATGGGGAGAGCATTTGCGCATAGCTTGCTGGCGAATTCGCGTTCACTATTGCTCATATTCGCGTTGGCGAAGAGAGATAGTTGTCCTGCGATGGATTGCAGGAGTTCGTGCAGCAAGATCGGCGAACGGTAAACATATGGGTCGCCCTCAATCGGGGTTGGCAGCGGTACTTGGACCAAGAAGTCCTCCAATGCAGTATCCCAGACTTGCCATAACGCGTGTAGGTGCGTGGAGGGAATGTCGGGATACGATACAGGCGTACAGTCAAAGTCGCGGAGTACACGTTGTCTGATACCACGAACGTGGAATCAACTTGTGATCATCGAGTATGCGCAGACAGGCTTACGCCAGAATGTACCCTCTGGACAGGTTGCGTAAGGCATCGCTTGTGCGAAACAGGATACGAAAAGCATCGACAGACAGACTTTGCCAAGCGATGGTGTCGACTATATTGAGGAAGAGCCAATTGAGATCGCCCAAAGGCTACCGAAAGGTAAGAAAGAAATTGAGACACCGCGTTAGCTCTTGAAGCGCTTTTAGCTTACCGAATTGCGGTCATCGAACATCCCAGGTATCGCATCTAGGACTTGCATTCCAAAGAGTGCTCCCCCTTTGGCTTCTTCCCCAAGGGGACCCAGGCGAAGGCTATCGAGCAGAACATGGTATCGCAGAGCCATGGCCAGCGGCATAGTCAAGCAAGCCGTGAAGACATCCCTGCGTGCGTCCAGAATTCTGATCAGAGTGTGTTCAAGCTTGACATTGCAAACGCACTCACCGGGGTAGATTATCTACAACAGGCAACAGCTGATCGGTAGCACATGCACCGAAGTGGATGTCATAAGCAGTGTGGCTAAGTTGCGAAGGTATGCCCTCAGGGAGATGAGCTGACTTTTGTCGATACTCAGAGTCTCGCCGCTTTCCGTGTTCTACAGCGGCGTCTATAACGCGTCCGGCATTGTCGCAATCCCAAATGTATATCGTCCCGGCTTGAGCAGCGTCGACCAAGCTGGAAACGAAGACAGGATTATAAGTTGTCGGAGTGACGGGAAAGTCGGTATCATAGACCCAAATCTCCCCTTGACTGGTGGGTGCCAGCGTCCCATGATCATTGTATAAGAGCAGGATTTGCGCATGGGGTGAAGCTCGACGCGCACGTTGCAAGGCGGTAATCATCGTCTCTTGTCTTGGGTCTGGTAGGGCCATGATTGTCATTTCCTGAAGGATATTGAACTGGGCGGCCAGATTTGACATGATCTTTCGCATGGCCCGCTCATGATGTCTCGTCGTGGGATCGAAAAAAGCCTCTTCCATCTTCGTCTTGTCTCCCTGACCGTTGTTTCCTAAGTTCAGACACACCGCTAGGATCGTCTGTCGCAGATCGACTTGCAGCCGTTCCACTGAATAAATATCTGCTCAGGAACGGCCACATCGGCTTTGAAAGTCACCTACCGTCCGATGCTGACCCATTCAGCTTCTGTGCTAGCAACGAAGGCGAGGTGCTTTCGAAAGTATTGTCCAGATCAGACTGCACGGCTGGCCAGTCTCCGAACTCGAGCGTCCGTTCATCTCTCTTCCATCGTAAGCTTACCACCTGATAAGCTTTCACGAACGACATTGCTTCTTCGACCTTGTAAGGCTTTAACGCTGAACAGATCTGAGCTTGACAACCGACAACGATGTCCGAAAGCTACGGTTGAAGTGGAAATCCCGATGTTGTTCGTAAGTCCAAGTAGCCATTGATATAGCTCAATCACAGAAGACATAGGGACACCTCCCTTTGCAGATACATCCTTTGTGGACATGACATGTCCATGTTATCTTTCATGCCTTTGGGGCTGTACAGCGAGAAAATCAAAAGCCAATTGTACGCTTCTTCCCCAACGATCTCCGGAACGATAAAGGATTGCGATTGCCGAAAGGACCTTGAACGAGCTGAGTTGAGGCAAAGTCCTGTGTTTGACTTTGTGTATCTGTCTTGAAGTGGACTTGAGACTGATGTTTCAGCGTTGGCAGAGAGGCTCCTGCGGAATTGGGCGGTACGAAAGGGGTTTGCATCGACGAAGCTATCATCGCAGGCATTGATAGAGAATGTTGTTTGGCGGCGGAGGACCGGGGACGCGGAACGCCAGCAGAATTCGTCATCTCGATGGTGTCCGGCGATGGATCGCGGTAATTCGACAATCCAGGCCAGGTGTAGCTCGAGAGGTCGCTGCCCGTCTGCCACTGCTCGAGCAGGGACTTGATAGTGGATGATCCTAGCTCGTCCAACTCCTTCTTGCAAATCGGCTTCAAGTATTCTGTTGGGTATAGACTTGCAGGCTTTGAGCTAACGCTCAATTTGGAAAGGTCCTCGCTAATCGGGTCCTTTTCCGCGGCGCTAACAGTCCTTCCCAAGCTATGCCAGGCTGTTGTTGCCGATAGATGCATGTCACAGAGCAGCTGTACGGAGGATCTCGCGAGAGCCGACTCAACATCTTGTGTGTAGTCGTTACGAGTGCACGCGGTGCTAATAGGGGAATACCTCTCGACAAGCTGCTCTTGAGTGTCTTTCGCCTCCAATGACAATCCGTCATCGCCATCAAGACTGTGTATTGCCTCTCGGAGGTCAGCTTTCCGCAGATCAGCTCGCTGTAGCATCGAGGAAGACTGTTGCAGAAAATCGTCTAGCTGCATTCCTTCAGGGTCAGCGCCTTTGAGCAGGTTCAGCGAGTATGCTTTCAGGGCATCTGGCTTTTCTTCTCCGTCTTCTGGGAGACCTTCGCAGGAGATGGCTAGTAGTTCGTGCCTGAGATTGCTCATCAACTTGCTGGAAAAGCAATTCAGGCCCTGATGTACGCACAGAGTGAAGACACTAGTGGGCGGCAGCTGTTCTGTATCGTTAAGAAGGCTTCGAAGTGATGCAAGAGAGACATGCGGAAGTTCCTCTTCTCCGTTTTGCGCAAGACCTATCGTTAACGACCGGTGAAGTCAGCGTGCTGGTTGTGTAAATCGACAGAACACCATCGGTACTCACTGCTCCAGAAATCTCGTGTTCTGATACGCTGGTATGTGAAGGGAGCCTGTTCGTCGCCATCTCGGAAGTCGGATAGACCAACATTGTCGTCATCCACGTCCATGTCCTCATTCACTTCTTCGTACTCGGCATTCTTGGTGCCCGGGTCGGACTGGAGAACCACCGGTCGCGAGATGAGTTCCCGTGGATGGAATCCATTCGCGTCTGCCAAGAAGTCCTTGAAGTTGTTATTCTGCCTTGATACCGCTGTGCCGTCAAGTACTGGCTCCTCGCAGAGTCTGCAAGACAGCTTGCCATCCAGGTCTAGATTGAGGAGGAGGGACAGAGTAATCGGAGCGTCCTTGAGAATTAGGGACGCATATCCCATTGACGAGGAGGCCGTTCGGGCGGAGGCGAGCTGCAGCGGATTGTGGATCAAACAGTCATAAGGATCAATGATAGATCTGATGCCTGGTATGGTGTCGAGAATATGAAAGAATGTACCCTTGGGGTTGTCATAGCTATGCAAGAGGAAAGTGGAAGCTGAGATTGAGTATAAGATGAGCACCTGTGGCAGACGCCAATTCACCTTAGGCTGAAGTAGCTCACCATCGTCGGAGGCGATTGACTCAATCCGTAGATTCTCACCCTTACGTCCATGCATCCAGGTCATAGCGACTTGACCATCATGTGCGTCTAGCCACATGACCATCTCCGTCGTACTAAGAGCCATGAATTCTGCATATCGTTCATTCGCGGTGAGGTCCAACGATGTGAAGAGTGACGTTGTCCGGGACATGTCTATGGTGTTGAGAACGAGCTGATCTGAATTCTGATAAGCGGCTAAGTCAGCCGTGGAGCTGAGAGAATTGCGGATATCCTGACCGACCTCCACATCCAGGAACCACAGACGGGTGGCATTCACGAATACCACAGTACCTTCTCGTGTACCCCAAACAGCTCGATAGAACCGATGAGCGACGTCAAAGCGTGCCGATTCAGGGATTGTCATGATATGTGACCTGCTTGAAATCAATGGCCAGATGCGGCTGGACGCGAAAGCGGCTCACAGTTTACCCCCGTGTATATACCCCTCTAGACCTGACGCTCGCCGGACCATACTCCAGCGGTACAGAGCTCCGGTATCGGTGGCTATGAGGCACTGTTGGAAATGAGTGGGATGCATACAGATATCGACCGCATGTGCGCCATTCAAGCTGTCCGAATCGACCAGACTGAGCAGGTCCACTTGTACTTCCCGATTTGACTTCGGATACGGGAAGACGGATGTGTTGTTTGGCGTCACAAGCAGATAGTATATAAGGGTTTCTGTTCTAACCGCGAGGCATATATAGGCTGTCCGTAAAAAGTATATCTGATCAGGGTCCGTCCAACGTCGGAAGATGGAAACCACATACGGTATCGCGATCGTCGCTTATTGGATACGGAGATTTGCAAAATCCGGTCTCGACAGAGGAAACTAGGCTTAGCCGACGGCACAAAGGCTGGCATTTTACTTGGGCGCTTCAGTGTCTTGGGAAAGGTTCGGAAGGGGGAAATGTCTGTATGAAAGTCACAGTCAGCGCTTTCCGCTTGGTATGGTGCAAGTTCTGCTTACTCAATTCGTTGCCTTTCTCTCCCATCGCGAATGCAAGAAAATGCAAAGTATGGACCTCAAACCCGTAGAGAGCGGGATCCACTGGAACTTCGTACTGAATTGTGGCCAGAGCGTTCCGATTGTCACCCAGATGTAAGCGAGAATGCCTTTCCTTGATAGCCTCTGCAATCCTCGTTTGCGCATCCTCTGTTGGCGGCGCGGTGGACGGCGGGATCGAAGCTGGGATTTGTTGTCCTGGAGGGACTGGGTCAATGTCATCGCGCTCATACGCGGCGGATGATTCGGCTGGGTTGGCAGTCGGGGGACGCTCCGGAATCTCATCGTCCTTCGACAGATCTTCTTCATCGCTGTATTTCTCATTCACTGCATCCGAATGGGGCATCGCTGGAGGCGGAGGCAATTGCGACCTTTGCGCCGACGGTGAATTGCTGCGAGCGCGAGCATTCACAGCCTTCATGCGGAAAAGTTTAGGCTACATCAATATCTATGGCTTGCCGATCAGCGATGCACTGACCATTATTGGTTCTCCCTTGTGCTCCTCGTCATTCACATGTATAGTGGGCGGAAAGAATTCCGCAAAGTCCTCACTGACATGCAGTCGATGGCCTGTAATGGGAAGGCAAGAAGATCAATTTACGTTTCGGTGGGTTTCTCTTGTTGACACTCACCTAGATCGGGAGCATTCGCAAACTGCCAGTTCCACCTCTTCCGCGGCGCATCTTGCCCTGCTCTCCGTCGACGAAATCTGAGATTCTCTTCATCTGCACGAATGGCTTTGAGAGAGGTCGCTCCTCTAGATCCGGCCTGGAGCGTCACCCCGCTTGGTACGAACGGGAAGAACTCTCGCAGCCTTCGAGCCTCCTCTTGCTGCCCTTCCGTATACCGGTTCTGTGCTTCCTTGCGGGGTCGACCGTAGAGAGACTGCTTTTTGAAACCGATAGTGTCGGCATGCACGGGTTCCGGCCACTCCATCGCTGAAACAGTCCCACACTACCCTTTGCCGCCTCTCGGAGCAGTCAAGAGTCTGCCAATGGATTGCGTGACGACAGACAGGATCTGTTCAGGCTTTACCTGTATCGAGAAGGCCAAGCTCGCGGTTGGTGTACATACAGTCCGACTGTAAAAGTTTGTTTACAATGTGGGCCGATCACCTTAAATTCCATCCTCCTAGCGTCCTCCTTCGTCATTGCTCATTCCTTGGGATTCCATCCTGCTTCACCGCACATCACTTCGCATCTCTCACAGGCATCTACGGCAGAGCACATTGATGAGCAGTGCTTCTGCTATCTCGATCGCAGGTCTCGCTGGCTTTCCGACAGGAGCGTCGTCGGCAAAATGGATTCTATATACTGGTTTCTAGATCAGGTAAGTTTCACTCAGCTGCGTCTCGCCGACTACCTGTTCTGATAAGCTGTCTGCTCCTGAATGTGGATTATCACGGACGACAGACCCATATCGTAGTGACTGGTATCACTGGATTCTCATTCCTGTATACCCGTTCGGCTCATGTCGCCTACTTTATCCTTGGCGGAGTTGCATGCAATACTTTCGGTGCGTCTAGGACATACTGCCTAGCAATATCGGATACGTGAAAGATCAGATCCCTGACAATCTATACATGCTTTAGCGAAATTGAGCAAAAAAGTCATCCGTCAAGACCGCCCGTACACCGCAGTCAAAGATGTCAATTCCGGTATACCCGTTTCCAAACCGTATTCAGAACGCTCTTCCCGACATCCTCGAAAAGTCAAAAAGACATATGGGATGCCCTCCACACACTCGACCTCGATCGCATTCTTTATGACTTACATCGTCCTCTCCCTACCTCCGTTCGAGCGGTCCCTGACCAACAGCCCGGCGCTGGATATGCTGATGCTGCTGGGAACCTTGACCTGGGGGATCGCAATCATGTGGTCGAGGATATACCTCGGATACCATACTTGGCAGCAAGTCGCGGTCGGAGGGGCGATAGGTTTCGGTGGAGGAGGCGTGTGGAGATACCTATGGAATGCCGCAGTCCTGCCACGAAGTCTAGATCCGCAGTTCCAGCACATTGTAGACCGGTGTTTTGCTATAATAGGTTGTTAGTCTGATAGATATGAGAAATGCCTGTATCAGCGTCATACTGTATGATCTCGAGGAATTGTCTCGAGTGTCCTCACACTCGGTGTTTCAGAACCCTTATTTGGGAAACGCGTACCCCGATCAATCGAAGCGTGTATCACATGCGCATTGAGAACTTCGTGCAATTCCAAAGTAGATAAATTATATTGATGTCAGCGCATTGTCCTTTGTCCAATCTGACATACAAAAATTCGGTGCTTTGGGAAGGGATGCTCTCATTCCCTTTTTGAAACCTTGTAACCTGCGCCCACTCCGCTCGCGAGTAAAGCCCCGCCGGTAAAGATTATCAACGCTCCGTATCCCTGTACGCCATATGCTGCTTTAGCCGTTCCAGATAAGGCGCTGCTCATGCTCAGAAGTGCAGTCGATATGGGACCACTTGCGATGTTTCCTGACAAACAAAAAGAACGCTGCTTGAGATGCAATCCGTGTCAACAGGTAAGTCTTCGCTCACCGACACCTCGCGCAAAGCTGAAAAACGCATATAAAATTTGTGGCAAGTCTTGATCATTACCTGTCAAGCAGTCGGAGAATCAATATGTCATTTGTACACCCAGCTCCAAGCGAATACTCGCCGGCAACAATCGATATGAATTTGGGGAAAAGAGCGGTGTAGCTGACGGAAGTAGTCGCTTAGAAAGACAATGACAAACAGCATGTTCACTGACCTTCCTGCAAACGCGCCAAAGACAATCGAGAAGACCAGAAGTCCCGCCGTCCCGCTGCCGGTAGGTTCCGACATGATCTCTCCATGAACAGCGGCGACCGAACCCCAAATAGCATAGACCGACACGCTTGAGGCGACGGCCATGATGATAATGAGCTTGCGAGCGCTGACCTTGTCTGACAGGTGGCCAAAGAAGATCTGGCCGGGGATGCGGGCCAAATTCACTGAAGCAGGAATTGATAAGCGGAACGCGATCAGTCCGGGTGATTCGACTCACTCAACGCTATTGACAAAGTGCCCACTGGTGCACTGAGATGTATAGCAGTGGCGAACGCTATCGAGAGTATATCTTCAAGGCGAGCTCTTTCGAGAAGATGCATAACTCACAAGGAAGGTACGTTCCAGGCACGAATCCGCCAAGTCCTTGTAACAAGACACCACTGAAAAGCAGCCAGAAAGCACTGCTTCGTAAACAACGCCATTTCCCATTCAGTCGTCCCGTTGGTGACCTCTTTGTCCGTTCGGAACTCGACGTTTTTCCCTTGATGACTCGCATCGCAAAGGTACCTCCAGATGCCTGCCTTCGTGGTAGCGGTAAACGCGGCCTGATGAATGGTACCGCACAGCTCAAGAGCAATGTATATACGACAGCCTGGAGTTTCCCGATCAGTCGGTGCAAATGTGGTCACGACAACTAACTTACAAAGGCAAGGCAGGTAATTCTGCGGCCGTAAGACTTAAGAAGCGCTCGAGCGATGAAGGGGACTACGAGGCCTCCCAAACCTACCACGACTGAGTATCAGGCGAAAGCTGGAGAATTTGGCTGAAACCTACCTGTGCCGGAAAACAGGATCCCGGAAGCCAATCCGCGTCGCTGTTGCCACCATTCAAACCTAGTAACATCTTCAACAAACGATCTACAGTCGGGAAAGGAAACGACCTACATGTAAGCCGTCACCGGGCAATACAGGCAGACTTTGCGAAAGAGGAGTCAATTCAGGTCTGCTCACAGAACATCGGTAAGACTTACTGCCCCCGAAAGCATACATGACTCCCTGGCAGATGATCAAAGCCCACGGCTGAGTGGCGAAAGCAGCTCCTATTAGTCCTGAAGTGACCAGTATGATGCCGAACCACATCGATCGCGGGCGATGGTGAGGGTGCTTTGAGAAATAAAAGGCCAGAGGAGGATTGAATAGATACATGATACCCTAAAATGCATTCAAGGTAGTTAGTTAAGGTATCATTGACTGATACCTGGATTCCCACAGTCGATACCACGCCAACCTGCTGCAGTATGGGAGTCGCATCTTCGAAGACCGTCTCATAATAATCCAGAAAGACTGCGCAAGGAGCATCAGTCGAAGTTGATTTCGGGGTGAGAGGAGGAAACACACCGCCGTAAGAAAGAGGCAAGCCTGAGGGGATTGCGTCAGGCCTGTAGCATAGCAGAACCCGAACACTGTGCTCACCCCAAACTAGCGTTTCGAGAATAGTTGCGCACAGCAAATATGCCCAAGCCTGGCGACCGCCATCGACAGGTGGAAGCGAAGAAGGAGGTGCAGCCTCATCCGAGGCCATGTAATTGGCCTCCTCTAGATCTGTGCCTCCCGTTCTCGGTGCGCTTTTGGCTGATGATACGCTCCTCGGGTCGTCCTGTTTGTGGGAGAGAGAATCCATTGTGGAGGTCTGGACCTCGATGGATCGCCGGGCAATAGTCGCGGTATTAAGGTCCATTGCGCTGACGTCCATTGCGTATCGTGAGCCTATGGCCATTGGACTATGGGAAGTCTTGAGGTCATGTGCAAGCATAGCTAGGACCGCTGTCGGACGACACCGAGATGGGCTTCAAGGCAAGAATGTATGACTCGCATTCGACGAAGTGGACGCTCCTCCGGTGGAGGCCCTCCCGGAATCAAATCGCGGGGTTTCAGGTCGGTCGATCGCTTCTGTTGCCTGTGCGTTCCATCAAGGGCCACACCTTCAGCTGGCCATACGGATGTGCCGGATGCCGATAGCCAAAGATCCATCACCGTTCAGATCCTTCGAACTTGATCATCAGGCACCTTCTCGATCCGAAATGTTCAAGAAGAGAAGCAGAAGCAGCAATTTGCGGGAGAAAGCCGATTTGACGACACCTCCAGCTGTGGAAAGCGACTCGACAGGAGATCAGGCCGAAGAACAACCAACGTGGGTGTTATCAAGTGAAGTGGATGTTGCCTGAGTCATCGCTGACGGAAACTGCAGAGATACACTTCGCGAGATATTGCTATTGAGAAAGTATAGCAAACAACAGGCGCAGTCAGGAATCGATGTCCTGAAACTGAATAAAGGGGAAGAGAAGAAGGAGAAACGGAAGAAGAAGGTTGATACGGAGCAGACGGATGATGGACTTCAAGGATATGGCTTGAAGTCGTCCGGAAAGAAACCAGCAGCTGAAGAGGAGGAGGAGGCGTGAGTCCGCAAGCCTGCGAAAGCGTTCGTCGGACTCAGACAATACCTCGACAGTGATCCGGACGACGAAGAATCCAAGCTGAGAAAGCTCGTGCGTTCCAACAACTTCACACAGCAGACAAATGCGTTGGACGTGGACAAGCACATGTAAGTCTCTCGCTTCTGTCACACATCAAGCTAACGACATTCTCCCAAAGGATGGCATTCATCGAGACGGAACTAGCAAAACGTAGAGGGGCACAACTCAACGACGATGGGTCAAAGAAGGGACCTGTGGATCCTCAGGAAGAGCTTTACCGTATAGCGGAAAAGTACCGTTTGGAGCAGAAGAAACCACGGGATGAAGAAGAGGGAAGCGTCACGACAAGTCTGGGTATGCTTACCAGTATACCGGAAGTGGATCTCGGCATGGAGTAAGTTGTGGCTGCACCGTCGCCTTGTCGGATACCTCATGCATGCTTGTCCAAGTCATCGACTGCAGAACATTGAGCAGACGGAAAAGGCCAAGAAAGCGATGATGGAGGCCAAGAGGATCGCCCAGGAGCCCACCAAACAGGAGCAGGAAGAGAACTACGCGACGGCAAGATGTAAGCAAGAAACCCGAGGTCTGGTATTGGGTAGGAAGCTGATCCGCACCCTTCACAGTCTACCGTCCGAATCATCAGTTACAGTCCGATGCCGATGCATTAGAGGATGCGCGTAGAGAAGCTATGGGTTTACCGCCATTACAGCGTCATAGGCGGGAAAGAATTGAGAATGCAACTGATGATCAAGTCTATGAGCGTTTCAAGAAGAGGTAAGTGGCGCTTTGGCCGTCTACGTCCTGGCCAGAATCAACTGCTGAGACCTTTTCCATAAACAGAGTCAGGAAGAACTAATGATGACTTGTACGACTTGTACCAGTGTAATTGCAATCGGCATATGTCTGTTCCGCTCTACTTGCAAACACAGGAAGTGCGATTGTGTGGTCTCCAAATCACGGCTAGCCACTTCTGGATTGCGCCTAAATCAGACCGACCAGCGGTCGCTCTGGTGAATAAGGCTTTGCTGAAACCTAAGCCATGGGGCGAATCTCGTTCCAAGTCCGACATCCTTCATTCGAGGCGAATCGATTCAGGAGACGTAGAATGAGACAGGATGACATCAGGTGATGGTATGGGCTGTCAGCTGTCAACTGATAATCCGAAGACGCGCCGATTCGGACTGATGTTCTTCGGCGTTCCTGACGAATTCTCATGACAGGGCGAGCGACCAGCCGGTAAGCATCTAGGTCGGTGACAATCGATCGACGAACAGGGGGTCGTGAATGCAATCGTGTATCTCCGACTATTGAACGCAAAAGCTGACACGAGCCTTTCCGGACTGAGTTGACTTTCAGGAATCCTGCGCACCGTCTGGATTCAATAGTGGTATGATGTCCACCGAGTTCGTACAGCTGTCAGTATCATGTGTGTCGTTACATCGGAAGCAGCTGGAAGACTGCATCCCGTTTTCTGACACCAAGCCACAAGTCGACATTCTATACACCAAGCAAGCGACAGTCAGAGAACCTTCTGCCTTAATGAGGAACACGTTACAAGTTAAACAGGATGTAAAGCGTTATTCCGCGTCAGCCAGACGCGTTTGGTTCTGCTGCGCTTTGCGTCAGCTGCACAGTTCCCATGGCGACTTTCTAGATACTTTATCTTGATTCTTCGCCCTTACATGTCTGTCTCTTTCCAACAGAGAACAAGTTGGAAGAGCTGAGGAAACCCTATGTCTAGCTACTCTACACGTTGATAATTCTCACGCTTTCCAAGGTTTACCATCCGCTATCCGCTGTACATGTCCAGGCAACGGAAGCTGAGGTTCAGAGCTCGGTCGAGCCTCGTTTTGGCTTTGGCGTCTGGATCCAAGGGAATTGTTCATGCTATTTACTGTAACAGTTCAGCAGTGAGCAATTGGGGCGAGCCGAGTGAGCCGCGGAGTGGTAAGCCAGGACGTCAGCCGAGTCTGTATGCACAGCTTCATTCTAGACGTCTTCGTCTTTACGAGTGCGTGATGTGGAAAAATAATGCAGGCATGTTTGGCGAAGAGGACATGAGAGGTTATCGTCGGAGTGATTCGCCGCTCGAGATGCATATCACGCATCGTAAGCCTCAGCTGTTTCATCTTCCTCTCTGTAGTTGATCAGCTCGCCGAGGTCCTCTCATTGCTTCGTCCCATGAAGCTGTCTGAATTCGACAACAGGCCTGACTTACGGGAAACGTACAGACAGAGAGGTTCAGGCAGGTGACAAGCAGGTAAGCAGGAAGGTAGGCGAGCGGATCGGCCCGTAACTGTACTGGCGCAAAGCTGTGCAACATGAAACGCGAACTGGAAGTGAGCACTTTGAAGAAACGAGGTCCTGAACGGCAAACATGCATTGGATGTCAACTCTGAAAACAAGAACCTGGCCGGTGACCAGAGTATGAGGTCGACTGAAACCCTCAACAGCTCCCTCGACAGTCCTCAGAGATCAAGATGATAGCCAAGATGTCTCCTTGACGCAGGGGAGCTCGCAGGTGGTCGGCGAATTTCGGACCGAAACAACAATAAATGGGCTCTGCGCTTGATGCTATGCCACGCATGGACAATAGCAGTTGTGATGAGCCTATGCTTCTTCTGTTTGGGCATCAGACGCGTTTCATTTCATGCGAAAGGTGTCCGCGAGGTCATTGTTCGTGTTCCAGGGGGAGGGGGACATACCTTTAGCATCCACCTGCATGATAGCGTATAAGCAGACGATGCAAGAGAATAAAAATAGGTGGCGAGATTGTCCGACTGTCATAGCCTCTTAACTCTTTCGCACAGCATTTCTGCGCAATTTGACAGCCCCTGAAGACCACATTCGTTTGTGGTACGGCCGTTCGAAATCCTTTGACATCAACCCCTTGCATCGCATCATCGTATCAGGTCCATACGTTGCGACGACGTTACGACCCGACCCGCCTCCGCTGACGCACCATCCACTGTACCTAATATTCCACCAATCCCGGACATCGACGGGCTCCGAAGTTGGAGAGTACAGCAGCAAGATCGTGATCGAACCACGGATGAATCTCGCACATTACGCAGGCCCAAACGTCACGCTGAGAGTTTGTGCGAAAAAGAAAAACACCGGCATCCCCGTGCTGCCCCTTTTGGCTCCCCGCGGGTGAGTACGCTTTCAGTTTTGGGCGCGCGTGCTGTTTTCTGTAGCTACACCGCCTCTCTCGTCGATTCCGTTTCTGTCATCCACCAATCCGCCCTTCTCTTCACTCGACACCGTTGCGTCAGCCGCTGACTGGCCTCAAGGTCCTCTTCTCAGCTGTGTCGTCCGAGGAGACTCTTATACCTTGGCATCGATAGCGTCTGCAATCAGCACCTCGTATCTGCCGCAACAACACTGACAGCGAAGCGTTAGATCGCCCTTGTTGTTTTTTCGTGTGCAACCTCTCGACCTCTTGACTTCGATCTCGACGTCACCGGTCCAACAGCGATAATCTCACAGCAGTTGGCCTCACAAGCACTCCTTGCATTCCGACCACCCTTTCATCGACGTCCGCGTCGACGACTATCTCATCCAGCCCTATAATTCAGTCAACGGACACTTTTTCTCTTTCCGACCTCTCACGCACAACAAGTCACCTGCGATACCGTGATCATTCCACTTTATCAACCTATACCACATAAACGAATCATTTCAATAAAATGAAGACCTCGACGCTCGCCCTCTCTTCGGCACTCGCTGCCCTTTCTGCATCAGCATCGCCTTTCGTCAGTCCATCGGGAAGCTCGAGACATGCGAAGCGAGCCCCGACGCCGCAGACGTTCGAGATCGTCGGCAACTCGGGTGTCTCTGCCCAGATGATGTTCAACCCGGGTAACAGTGATTGGGTTTATATCCTCGACAAGACGGAGAACAACCCAATGCAAGTAACCGGTCCGTACGGTACCCATGCTGCATGGGGATCGAAATACAACTGGAAGACGAACGAAGTCGTCGCGATGGACGTTGACAGTAATACCTTTTGCGCCGGTGGATCGGTCTTGGCTAACGGTACCTGGGTCATCTATGGCGGTAATCAGCCCGTCACTACCGGCGGTGTTGCGACGACAGAGCAGGCCGTGTACAAGGACACCGATGGTGGAACCGCCATTCGAATGCTCACGCCCGACGCCGCCGGAAAAGCGACATACGTCCAGGGCTCTCAGCCGTTCAACAAGGCCGATGGCGACACCGGTGGATGGCTGCAGATGACCGGTCGTCGGTGGTATCCGACGATCGAGACCCTGGAGGATGGAAGTCAGATTGTCATCGGTGGTGACAAGAACGGAGGTGAGTCTGTGCCGTGACGTGCATGAGACCCTGCACTGATGCACTCTCAGGTTACGTCAACACGCCTGAACAGGATAACCCTACGATCGAATACTTCCCGCCAAAGGGCGACGGAAACGCTATCAGCCTGCCATGGCTGAGCGAGACCTTGCCAGTCAACCTTTACGCCCTCACATGGATGCTTCCGTCGGGCAAGCTATTCATGCAGGCGAACCGATCGACCATCATGTACGACTGGCACAACGACAACTACACCTATCTGCCCGAGATGCCATACGCCGTTCGAGTCTACCCGGCTTCCGCCGCAACGGCCATGTTGCCGCTGACGCCGGCCAACAATTATTCCGCCACTCTCCTCTTCTGTGGCGGTTCCAACCCACCGCAGTGGGGTGACGACGGAAGCTCGCGATACAACGTCACCGCTATTCCGGCCGACAACTCTTGCGTTCGAATCTCGCCCGACGACGAGAACCCGGAGTACGAAGACGATGATTTCCTCCACCAAGGGCGATCGATGGGTTGCTTCGCCTACCTGCCGGACGGTACCTTATGGATGGGTAACGGTGTTGCCATGGGCACGGCCGGTTACGGAGACGACATGTGGAGTGTTGGACAGAGTTACGGTCAAGCACCGATCTTCAGCCCCGGTCTCTACGATCCTACCAAGCCCAAGGGTTCAAGGTGGACGTTCGACTTGCCTTCCTCGACTGAAGAGCGAATGTACCACTCGACCGTTGTTCTGCTTGCCGATGGCAGTCTGTTGGTCTCTGGTTCGAACGTGAGTAATGTCGATCAGTTTTGTGCCGTGTCAATCAGACTAATGTCACCATAGCCCAACAAAGATTACACCACTACTCAATGGGGTACCAAGTACTCGGTCGAGCGTTGGTACCCTTCTTGGTTCAACGAGGAGCGACCGGGTACCGCTGGTATGCCGTCGACTTTGAACTACGGTGGCAACTACTGGGACTTCAAGCTCAATACCACCGATGAAGCCATCGTCAAGTCCGCCAAGGTCAACGTCATCCGAACCGGTTTCTCCACTCACGCCATGTCGATGGGTCAGCGATTCCTGGAACTTTCCACCTCGTATACCATTGATCCCGACAACAACACAACGACCCTTCACGTTAGCCACATGCCTCCCAATGCTGCGCTTTTCCCACCCGGTCCTGCCATGCTCTTCTTGGTCTTGGATGGGGTCCCGTCGTGGGGTCAATACGTGATTGTCGGGTCCGGAAACATCGGCACTCAACCTACGGCTGCTGCCGCAGCTCTGCCGGAAAGCAGCACCCTGGTGTCTGCCTCTGCCGCCTCTGCATCTGCTGCGGAAGCCTCCAAGACGGGCACGGCCGCGAATGCCGGTTCGACGAGCGTCTCCCAGAACGCCACCAGTGGCGCACTCGGCAGTGTCGTCTCATCGCGCACAGTGATGAGCGCACTGATCGCAATGTGCGTCATGTCATTCTTGATTTAGAATGGACAATTGGGTTATACACGAATAGATGATGAACTATTTAATGATCATTAGTTCCAATTACGAGGGCATCACTTTACATTCTCGCCTCGTGCGTTGTTATTCTTTCTGCTAAGTAAAGCCTGGAAAACATTTTGGATCTGCCATCGTTGGAGTAAACTGTATAAGAGCCGCCACTACCCCACGAGATCACAGCGATTCCGTGTCAGCGGGCGTCATTGTGCATGAAGAAGTCGGCCGGTAACGGATGGCGAATCTGGTGTTTACAATTTGGAATTAGGATCAGTCAGAAAATGTGGAGGTTCGTTGAGTGGCCGTGGTTGGGGTTGAAGTCTGACATGCTGGTGCGTTCCCTTCATATCGGTCTGCCTTTGCCAGATTGACCTACCATCGCTGCGGCCCATAGCATCAACATGTCAGAAGAAGCCAAACTCACGCCACAGTTCTCCCCCGATGACCTGAAGCGGATCAACGCTGAGCTCTCCGGCAAGTCGCCGCAGGATATCCTGAAGTGGGCTATCGACAATGTACAGGGTCTGTACCAGACGACTGCATTCGGGCTGTGAGTCGATGAAGGCTGAGGGTAGGATCAAGCTAATGATTGCTGTACAGTACCGGTCTGGCCGCACTCGACATGATTTCCAAGATTTCACTCGAAAGAAACGAAATTCATCTGGTGCCACTGGTACGTAACGAGGAGAGCCATTCCAGGATATCAGCTCATGCTGGCGGCCTAGATATTCCTCGACACAATGTACCACTTCCCCGAGACCCTTCGATTGGCCCAGACCGCATCAGAAACCTATCTCGCCGAATTACACACCTATACTCCTCCTGGCGTCAAGACGACAGAAGACTTCGAAGCCAAGTACGGCAAGGAGCTATGGAAAACGGACGAAGATGCGTACGACTACTTGGTCAAGGTGGAGCCAGCGCAGCGCGCATACAAGGAGCTCGGCGTCAAGGCTGTTATTACTGGACGACGCAGAAGCCAAGGAGCCGATAGACAGGATTTGCCCGTTGTCGAAGTCGATTCGACCGGCCTGGTCAAGATCAACCCATTGATCGATTGGTCGTTCAAGGAGGTCCGAGACTACATTGACAAAGAGTGAGTTAGTCGACGGTATTTCAAAGCCCGTTCCGCTGATGGCTTTTCAGAAACGTTCCTTACAACGAGCTTTTGGACAAGGGATACCGCTCTGTAGGAGACTGGCATTCGACAGCTGCGCCCACCGAGGGCGACAAATCGGACGCCAACGAGCGTGGCGGCAGATGGCAAGGCCGCAACAAGAGCGAATGCGGCCTGCATAAGGATTACTTCGAGATGAAGAAGGCTTTTGAAGCCAAGCACCAGGCCGCTTTGGAGGTGGCTGCAGAGAAAGATGCTCCGGCCGCTTAGTGGCCGGGACCTCAAGCTGACAGAGGACGATTGTTGTATTGTAATCGCAATGAGACTATGCGAACAGATGCTGAAAGCCGCAATAAACGCCGAAGAGGAACCCATGCTATGCATCGACCTATCATACATTATCTTGACCAGATACCATCTCGTAGTCTCGGCTGCTCTGCCCACGGCTACGCAACTGATTCAAGGTCGACATGACTCCCTGCCGTCTATATTCGAACCCTGCAAAAGCATCAACAGATGTAGCAAGCGATAGGTGGTTCGCACATACCATTGTGCGGAATCTCATACAAAGCCGTGTAATCCACCCCAAGCGCTCCGCCATTCGTCCAAAAGTCATGGCAATTCTGCGAGCCAAGATGAGACGCGAGTCCATATACGGACGAGCAGACCTACCCCGACGATCCCCATATTGAATGGATTTGACCCAGCGCCACCCTGGCCAGCCTTGCGCATTCCTGTCATTGCCTTGCCCTTGGTAAACCGATCCAGGCCGAGCAGCTGCAGCATGGGACCACCGGTACAGGCGTGCAGAGCTGTGGAACAGATCCTCCCCACGATACCGCATCGATGATGGTGTCCATGAGCATGACCACCAGATCCATGCTTGCACCCAGGCCCGTGGACATGCGGCTCATTGATTCCACCAACCACGAATGCCCCGCTGCCTACGGCATCTCCAGCTTCCGTCGAGGACAGTACTTCGCCGACCTCCTCAGCGCCGCTTTGACCCGGTCCAGCGCCAAGCACGCTAGCCTGTTGTGCAGGCGCTTGACCCTGCCGGGCCATGAGTTGAGCGATCGCCCCTGTCTGCTCGCGGAGACTGCTACCCCCGCGTCCGCCCATGAATCCGTAGCGGCCAAGGTTGCTCACTTCGAGCGTCGTCATCTGACGGCAAACCTGGAAGACTTGAGTGAGGAGTAGAATAATCGTCCACGTCAATTGAAGGGTGGACCACAGGGCTACGACGAGAAGGAAAGGCGCGTAACGGGACGCTCCGCAGAGGGATGGGAACACATTGCATGGTTCCAGGTAGGCGGATGGAGTGGGTTCGAATGTCGGTGCATTCGAAGTATAGTCTATGTACTGCGTGAATGGTATTGCGAGATACAGACTGCGTGGAAACTCACAGGATACAGCCAAGGCATCGAATAGCGAAATCCCAACGACGAGTGCGCCGACGAATAATAGAAATTGGCGATGATTCCCCGAACCGACTAAGCAGATACCTGAGCACGGCCTGTCACTCACCAACGGAGATGCACTCACCGCAATTCCATATCCATGGACAATGGCTATAGAGACGGAGTCAGCACCAACCTCAGTCCCTATCCTCGAAAACTTACTGATCGAATCGCGCTGTACAGCGATTACACAACCGGCAATGTTTCGCACGTAGCGGCTTCAGCGCCTGTGATGGGAGGAAAGTCAGTTGGGGGGTTGATGAAAGCATTGTCGTTACGTACCATACAGTTGATACAAAATACGGTCCCGTTCAGACGGCCGCTCGCGGCGAGATCTTCGATAAGCTATCACGTCATTCAGCCACAGCAAGGGTCGATGTTGCCGCACATGCGTACAGAGTGAAGCTCGGCGTCATCCTTGGGCAGTTTGCTGTATCCTGGATCAAGCGTGATAGCGCGGTAAAAGTTGTAGCTGCAAACAAGGTATGCGCAGATGAATGCGAAATTCGCGCCGATTGAAGGAGTGCCTGTTAGGAACCGTTAGTCGAGGCCTTTGAATTTCGGAAATGTGACAGACCAGGGAGGAGAACGGTAACCCATGTGGCACCGACGTAGATCAAGCTTGCCAGTATGATGGCGGCATAGTACGGTGACTTTGAGACGGTGTCGCCGAATCCTTTGGTGGCGAGAAGAGTACGCACGATGACCTGTACAAGGATTAAGCGATGGAATGACGGCCAGCAATAATAGGGAAAATCACTGACATGATGCATTGCGAAGAAAATTGCCAAACCGAGCGGTATTCCCACATACACGGGCGTATACGCAATCGCCGCAAAAACAGCCCCAAGAAACGCCGTCGGCGCCAACAGAATCGCCACACGCGTCCGCCGCACGTCGAGCCACGGCTGAATCCTGAATCCATCGAGCGCATACCCAGCGTCTTGTAGTCCCGCGCGATAGGGCTCGAGGATCTTCAACTCATCGGCCATGTCGCGCGCCGTTTTCCCGGCTTCGTCCCGTGCGGAAAGGTCGGCGCCGGCTGTGACGAGACGGGTGATACATGGACGGGATGCCTTGATGGCTGCCCAATGGAGTGGGCTCAGTCCTGCGGAATCGGTTGCGCAGGGGTCTGCGCCCGATCGAAGGAGGAGGTCGATGCTGATGGCGTCGCCCTGCCATGCGGCCCACATCAATGCTGTATGACCGTCATTGTCTTTCGCGTCGACGTCGACTGACGGATGCTGAAGCGTATAGAGGAGCGCCATGACGCCCGAGGAGTGCGTGACAAGGTGCAATGTGTTGAATCCCTGGCCGTCACGCAGCGTCGGGTCGGCGCCGTGGTGTAGCAGCAGATGGATGACAGACAGGTGGCCGTTCCGTGCGGCCCATTGGAGGGGAGTCGCATCGAGGTCTCCTCCGCGGACATCGACTACAGCGCCGCGTTCGATCAGCCAGCGACATACGGCGACGTGGGCGTTGATAGCGGCCCAGTGGAGGAGCGTGACATTGGCCTCATCGCGAGCGTTGACGTCTAGTTGACCGGACGCTGCGAGCCGTTCAAGCGCCTCGAGATCTCCAACTTGGCATAGCTGGTGCGATGTGCGCTGAAATCCAACGTACGAGTCAGCGTAACGTCGGTATGGACCCCACGGAACGTTACCATACCTCGCCATGCTCATACGTCGTCCGCGTCTGACTGCTCGCACCGACGCCGGATCCCAGGCTGTCGACGAGGGCCACCTGGGGCTCTTGCGCCGTGGCGGTCCTGATGAGATCGGGCGCGGCCATGTGGATACTGTGCGCGCTCTTCTCGAATTATGTACAACTTGGACGCTCGCAGCCGACATCTGAACACGAAATCACGATACTCGTCTACTATTTGCATCCGCTTAGCTAACTCCCGGCGGGCACTGCGCCGACAGTCAGTAACAGAAACCCAGCTTCTTGTTCGGAGGGTGCTTACCCCAAGGGCGTCGGTCAAGCGGACACTGTTCCTTGGAAGACGGCGTCTGAAGCCATTGCAGCAGGCAATGCATGTGGAACACGTGTTTGCAAGCGCCCCAGACTGCCGCGAGAGAAAGGATGCAGGGGGAGCGGCCGTCGGCGGACAGGATGATAATTGGAACATGAAGAGCAGGAGAGGACATGTAATGATCAGCCATCACCCTCACCCCTGCTTCCATGTGACTCTGTCCGAGATCCATGCACCTACTCAGCGGACAATCATCCCCGGGAACCTTGCACGCCGGACAAGCACTCTCAAATTCCTGCTGACACACCCCGCACATCTCGTCTTCCTCTTCCGAATCTTCATCATCGTCCGAGCCATCCGATCCCGCGTCATCCGAATCACCGACGAGACCGCCAGCGTCGTTCTCTGTTGGATCCGTTGGGGGTGCGCGTGGTGGGGGATCCGTGTGGTTGGGATCGACGTTCCAGCGCCATGAGGCGACAGCGTGATATTCCTTGTAGGTGATCTTCATACGGCTATGGGTGCATGGGGGGCTCGGAGAGACTGTTGAAAGGCGAGGAAAGAGGTCACGTCTGAATGGTGAACAAGTCGGTTCTCGATTTGGCTCATGATGAATTCCTCCTTGGGCCGCGACAAAGTAAACAAACGGCTTTCATGGCTCGCCTGCGCGTTGTCCCGACCGCTCGCTGTCTGAGGCAAATTGCCTGATGACTGGTATCAACTGCGGCTACGTCCAGGGCAAAGCAGTCTCAAGACATCCTATATGTCATTATTTGCAGCTGACAGCCAACAGATGTGAACGGATCATGCAGTCTTGCGAGAGCTCTTGCGCTCTTGGATTTCCGGTGTTCGTAACCGCGATACGACAAGGCTCAACGTCATCCGATCTGTCCTAATGCGTTGGAGAGAGTAGGAAGTAGTGCCTGAAATAGAGCTACAGTCGGTGTAAGATGGCGCACAGTCGACCTGAGTTTCATATATATGAGGGTAGGAGTCCTTGGAGAAAGATTTGGCCTTGCTGGCCCTGGTGGCGAAATGTCTTGCTTGGCATTCGCTGGAAAAAGCTTTGAAAAATGCAAAAGTTGCTGGAGCGGGATCAAATTACCCACCTTCGCCGGTCTAAAAAGGGAGCTAGGTCACGAGACACTAGCGGGAGCCGCTCGGTTTGAAAGGAACAGTTGCGTGCTCGGTGACGAGTGAGCACAACATCCGTTGTCATTGCCACATCGGATTGCTCATACCCCGCCCCCACAACGCCATCATCGCTACCGTCGACGGCTATCGCTCAGTAGATCTGCTCTGGAACGGAGCCAATTTGCATAGACGGCTACGACCACGCAAGATTGCAACACTGTTCGGAGCTTGCCTAACGCCCAGCAGTAGCCTGCAGGTTCGGATGACGCACAATGGTCAATAATCATTCTGAACATGCGGACCACCAAGGCTCAGACAGTACTTCGAATACGAATAATAGCGTGCCGCCTACGAAACCTGGATGGCGGATGTTGAGTTCATCAGAGCTCGAGACTGTTTCAGCGTTCAACCGAAGCAACGGTGCCGCCACGGATAGCCGGTATACATCAGGAACACAGAATGCATTTGCCTCGTCAAGCAAGAGTGTCTTGCCCATGCATTCTTTGATCGACGCCGCGCCATCGCCTTTGCCACTCGTCACAACAGCCAGCTCAGCAGCATCGTCTGTCATTCCAGAATACGTTCCGACAGGAGCGGTCGTTCCAAGACCGCACGAGGGCAAACTTGACACCGATACGATTGCCGCGGGATCGACACTACCTGCAATACCAGCAGACGGGAGAACACTGTGCGTTCGGCACCAAATGATGGCGGATCAGGATGCCAACGGGAAGCTGCAGAGGGTAAGTTGTGGTCAGTACCGTTGCTTTGCTTCCCCATCTAATCATCTTCGCGACGTAGTCTCTGGATGCACTTCCCGTTCAGGAACGAGCGGCCATTACCGCGCTCTGGTCGACCTTCAGCTCCTCGCCTCATGCAAAGAGGAAAATAATTCTCGAGGGCATTCTGACCATGTGCTGCTTGTGAGTACTCTTCACGTCAACTTGCTTCGTCCCTCATGCATTCGTTCAACAGTTCCCAGCTGTCGCACCTATCCGAAGCCCTGTCCCAAATCATTCGCGTAGATCCATTCACGCTTTTCCCGCGCGAAGTCTGCCTTCGCGTCCTCGGCTACCTCGATGCAATCTCGCTCGGCAAAGCCGCTCAGGTCTCCAAGCAATGGAAGAGTCTCGCAGACGACGATCTCCTCTGGCGACGAATGTGTGGTCAGCATATCGAGCGAAAATGCACCAAGTGCGGATGGGGTCTGCCGTTGCTAGAGCGTAGGCGGTTGAGGAAGGAGTTGAACCTGGGGGCGCCCGACAGAATGATGGTAGGCTTTGAACATCACGACCATGGAGATATGGAGACGGACCATGCACATGCACAAGGTCATGAAGAGATCCGACCGATTTCACCAGAGGCGATTGCAGCATCGGGAAGCAAGGGTCACAAGATGGTTTCCCTGCCGAGATCATTCACGGCTCACGCATCCTCAGGCGGCAATGGCGGCGCGGTCTCGACTTCCGCGATCGGTAGTATCAATGTTCAGCACAACGCCGAGGCTGGTCCGTCAACGCTTAAGAGGCCCTGCACGGACGAGGCATCGAAACACAAGCGTAGACGCATGGATCCGTCATCAAGTTCTCAAGCGGAAGGCTCGGCTCGCCCACGGCCCGACTTCAGCAGTGACAGTGATGCTGCGACGCGGCAGGACGAGTATGCTGTCAAGGAACTGGAGGAGCGGAAGAAAAGGAAACCGTGGAAGCATGTTTATTGCGAACGCCTGATCGTCGAAAGGAATTGGAGAAAGGGCAGGTATACTGAGCGGACGTTGAAGGTAAGTGGATTGAAAGCGGGCGTTGACTCTTACTAAGCTCTGCACTAAACTCCAGGGCCACACGAATGGTATCATGTGTTTACAATTCCATCAAAACCTGTCGACGCCTTCATTCCCTGTGCTCATCACGGGGTCCTATGACCGGACCGTACGCGTGTGGGATCTGGACAAGGGAGAGGTCGTGCGCGTGCTTCAAGGTCACACCAGAGCTGTCAGAGCATTGCAATTCGACCAGGTCATGCTGGTGACGGGAAGCATGGACAGAACTTTGAAAATGTAAGAAGGGTTTGGCAGCTTAACACCCTTTTAGACTGACGATGTCTCCTGTACAGCTGGAATTGGAGAACAGGTCAATGCGTCAGAACCCTCGAGGGACATACGGATGGCGTAGTTTGCCTCAACTATAACAAAGGGACGCTCGCTAGTGGAAGCGCAGACGGAGTCATCAAGATCTGGAATATTGCCACGGGAGACTGCTACGCCCTCCGCGGTCATCAAGGTTGGGTCAATTCAGTCCTCTTGTGGGACGGCAAGAGCTCGCCATCGGAACAAAGCGTACAAGACACCTCCCTTTCCATTTCTGCTCAGCCTTCAGCCACGGACACCAAAAGTTTCCTCTTTTCCGCCAGCGATGACGGCACCATCAAGTTGTGGGACCTGCATCGGCGAACCTGTATCAAGACCTTTGTCGGTCACACAGGACATGTTCAGAGCATGAAGCTTCTCATTGTGGAGAAGGAGCCACCGGAGGCTGATGAGGAGACAACGAAACACAGGATTTCCGCCACCAACTACTCTGATGCATCGTTGACCACGGACGCCGGCCCGCCTGCGTGTTACTCGCCGTCGGTCGCGACGTTCCGCTCCGGATCCGGATCGACGGGGCCTCCGCATATGCACGACCTAAACAACAGTCCAAGTACTCCCAGCCTCGCGAATCGACAATCTCGAAATTCGGTTTTCCAGCTCGACGACGACAAGGAGGCGATTCTGGTCTCTGGAGGGCTGGATAACATGATCAAGATTTGGGATGCGGATACAGGAATGGAAAAGAGGACACTGTTCGGGTACGTCGAGTCGATCCTCATCTATCTCATCTACGACGGCTGACGACATCTTGAAATTGCAGTCATATCGAAGGTGTTTGGGGCGTCGATATTGATACCCTGCGACTTGCTTCGGGATCTCACGGTATGTGGCTCCTCTTGATGACTGGCGTCGATTCAGCGCTGACGATTGCATAGATCGCACGATCAAGATTTGGGATCGCGAGTCAGGTCGGTGTGCACAGACTCTGGTTGGTCATCGAGGAGGTAGGTTTGCCTGCGTTACAACACTTTCTGCCTCCTGATCATCCATGCTTGCGCCTGTCGTAGCTGTCACTAGCCTGCAACTATCGGATGATCTTTTGATCTCTGGGTCGGATGATGGGGAGATCCGCGTTTGGAATTTCGGACCGCAGACCACGGCGGCTACGGCGGTAGTCGCTGGCGCAACACACCCAACGATTCCCGCTCGGAGCTAAGGTGCTGAAAGGGACTGGTCTGGGCGATTGAATCTCAGGAAGCCCGGTGTCGCTGCGCACAAGGGTATGCCTAACGAGGTTACTATTAACGAATGTAATATGACTTTACGATCCTTTGTACGGTGCGGGCTGCTAAGGGCGGGCCTGCCTTCTGCTCGTTGTACTTGACTCTTATTTTATCCAGTTAAATGGTAGCAAACAGTTTCTCAGGGAACCGTCTCCTCCTATACCCCTTGGTATCATGAGACTCCGCATATATACTAGCTCCGGCCGAATCAACGTCGTATTAATGTCCTCCCAGATACTTCGAAGCATTGCTGGTCAATCGTTACGTCCAACGTGCGTGAAAGCACAATGTCAGGAGTGGAAGGTATGTGCAACGGCCGACACCGAAGTCCGGGGCTTTAGCGTGATTAGTGGTTTCGTATCCATATCGAGAGGAAGATTACATGCGGAGATGACCCTTCACCAGCCAGGAGACAGCTGGAGCAGCTGCTGGAGCGGAAGAAGCAGTCGGGATGACATTCTTTAGCGCCCGTAGATTGCACCTCCGATTAGCGGGGCCGTGTCTCAGAATTCAGACAGAGGTATAGCAGAGATCAGAAACGTGCGCAAACAAGATGGTCAACCAACGTTTCAAATATGTTGGTTCATGCATCTTATAGCGCATGTGGTCCTCTTGCACGCAACGGACCAATCCAATCTCTTCATCCCGGGATGGCTCCATGTTAAGACCTAAGGGATTGCTGCAGAAGCTAGCGGAACAGGCAGGAGCTCTGAAGCCATTCGAAATTGGATTGAACCTCGACCGAATTGAACATCAATAACGGGGGAGACTCAACATGAAGTACAGCGGCAACGTGTGGGCTCCCGATGAGGGAAGGCACATGGTTCGTTTACTTTCTCTCATGAATGTTTGTTTGCCATCCCGGAACATATATATTGCAACCTCGATGTGCAATCACATACGCCTCTCTTATGCTGTTGCGCACAGGAGCCCTCACTCCTTCCATCAAGGCCTCAAAAATCCTGTTACTCGTTCGACCGACATTTCCTTATCATCATAATTCATCGACTTCGACGATTTTATAATCGCTACGGCACAAGCACAAATCGACAATGATGTTCTCGACTGCACCGACAGCCGCTATGGCCGGCCTCTTACTCGCCCTGGGCTACATCTCTCCCGCCGTCGCCCAGACTTTCCAGCGACTCGGCACGTGTCCGACACTGGGTTGTATCTTCCCTCCCACTCAGGCCGAATTCATCGCTGGTGGACACTTTGACATTCGTCTGGAAGTAAGTTTATAGCATCGGATGATCTGGAAGTCTTTCTGACCCTCCATTTACAGGTTCATGCCCCCGTCAACGGATCTGAAGCTTTCAACAACGGTGTTCCCGACGAGAACTTCAAGCTTACCCTTGCGAATGGCAAGGGATACTCGGCCGATGTCACCTCGTTCTTTCAAATCCAGGACTCTCCGATCGAGAAGTGGTCTTTCTCTTACTATGAGGTAGGTCTATCCGCTTGGCAATGTCGCTCAGGATCGCACGCTGACTCTGCATCATTCTCGTAGGACCTCTTCGCCAAGGATGCTAAGACCCCGACGGTGGTCAACGTCGCCTCCAAGGCCTACCGAAACCTGACTCTCTACGAACCCGGAGAGTACCAGTTGACATTGAATTACTACAACAACCAACAGACTTTGGCCAACTGGACCGTTCACGCTCCCGAACCCAAGCGATGTGCCAAGAACGTCATCCTCTTTATCGGTGACGGTATGCCTCAGTCCGCTATCACCGCTGCCCGATTGATCGGCCACAAGCAGATCAACGGAAAGTATCAGAGCACCATGCAGCTTGACAACATGGACCACGTCGGTTTGCAGATGACGCATTCCATTGACAGGTGAGTTTGCACACCCATGACGTGCTGCCTTGCTTCTAAACCTCCTCACTTGCAAATAGTTTCATCACCGACTCTGCCAACTCTGCCACGGCCTTGTACACTGGACACAAGTCCACCGTCAATGCCATCTCTGTCTACGCGGACTCGTCTCCTGACTGTGCGTACGACGAGACCGCAATCAATCGATAAACTTACGCAATCCTCGATACAGCTTTCGACGACCCAAGGGTCGAGACCATCGCGGAACTGTTCCAGAACCAGATCGGTGGCCCCGTCGGCATCGTTTCCACTGCCTTTGTTGCCGATGCTACTCCCATCACCATGGCCACACACACCCGGGACCGAGATCTCTACGCACCTCTCATTCAGCAAATGCTGAATGGTCAAACTAACCACTCTTGGGTTGACTGGAAGGGTCCTGGTGAGTTCTAAAGCCCCCTATGCCTTTCCCCCGGAACTTGTGGCTAACGGAATCGCCTCAGATGTGTTCTTCGGCGGTGGTGCCGAACAGTTCAAACCTGGATCGGGATCGCCAAACCGTACCAACTACTACAATGCCTTCGCTGCTCAGGGCTACCAGGTCGTCAACAACAACACCGCCCTCCAGGCCGCCGATCCTAGCAAGCGCACTCTGGGAATCTTCAGTCAGAGCAACATGGCCAAGTAGGTCGCGGGTGCCTCTCCCCTCTCTCTCTCTCGGATGGCTGATATGATCCTTTGCGCAGGTGGCTCGACCGCAACGTCTACACCGACAACCTGATCAACGGAACTGTTACGCCTCTTGTCAACACCACTGGCCCTGCCCTCGACCAGCCCGGTCTCGCTGAGATGACCCTGAAGGCCATCGACATCCTCAAAGCTCGTGACACCGAGAACAAGGGCTTCTTCATGATGTCCGAGGCCGCCTCCATCGACAAGATGTTCCACGTGCTCGACTACGAACGTGCGTTGGGCGAGTTGCTCGAGCTCGACGATACCGTCCGACAGACCATCCAACACTTGGAGAAGATTGGAGAACTCGACGAGACCTTGATCATCGTCACCGCCGATCACGGCCACGGCTTCGACGTTTTCGGTTCCAGCGACACCAAGTACCTCAAGGTTGCCACTACTGACAGGACCAAGAGGAACGCCATCGGTACCTACCAGAACTCGGGACACTCAGAATACCAGGTCGCTCCCGGATCGCGACCCGAAAACCAAACCGTCGTCGTCGGCGAGCAAGGACCCAACTTCCCCGTGCAGTGGGACCCGCGTTACGCGCTTGCCGCTGGCTTTGCAGCCCATCCCGATGTGCGCGAAACTTACTCCACCGACACCCGTGGTCCTCGAGTTCCCGCCACCAACAGCACACCGGCTGGAAACGACTATGTTGCCAACCCTCGGGACCAGCCTCAAGGTTTCTTGACCAACGGAACCCTCCCGGTTTCAAGCTCGCAGGGTGTTCATTCGTTGACGGGTAAGCCAGCCATCTCACAATCATTCGCACTCTGGCTCACTCTTTCTACGTTAGATATTCCCGTTTACACCAAGGGTCCCGGTGCGGACAAGTTCAAGGGTGTGTACGATTCGACTCAGATCTTCTTCAAGATGTGCAAGGTCTTGGGTCTCGGAACGACCAACCGACCGGGAAACAGCTCCGGCAAGGGCAACGGCAAGAAAAACTAGAGGTTGATGTAAGAATTGTGGGAAAAGACGGAGATCGAGATATAGACTTGAGCCGCTTGGGAATTCTAGATGTGAAAAAAGGCAGAGTAGCCAATCGTAATGATAGAATTGAATTCGACGGACAATCTTTCAATTCAACACCCTGGCCCTCGCCTTGCTCTCCTTTTTACCTCGTGCAGTCTCAGGCCGCTTCCTCCTTGGACGTCGTCCCTGGACGATATATTCAGTCGCAAAATCTCCGCACTGTAGATGATATAGATTCTCAAGCCCCGTGCTTTCCCATTAGTGGTCATATGACCTGCTTCTGTCCAGGACTATCTGGTCCGAATATCGTGCCTTCTCGCCGCCCCAAGTACTCCTGCAGCGTCCCTTTAGAACGAGATCTCGATGTGCTCGACTTGCGGGGCGTTCGATTCCGGGAAGAGTCGAGAAAACAAGAATGCCTGGCGATCTCGTGACCGCATGCGCCGATGCGCGCGACGAGTAGATCCATCCACGTTGCCGACCACGCTTGCCGTGCTCAGACGCTTGGAACACGGTCTCCTCGCCTGGAAGTACTCGCTTCGCAACGCCCGAACGATACAAGCAGAGTCCTCACTGTTTTAACCTATTTGATACAAAGGAATCCGAAACTGGGGAACCTATCGCACCTCTGCCGAAGCCTGAATGTCGTTCCGTGGCGAGAGCGGTGACGCCGTACGACAAGGCTCAGTCGGTCCGTTTATCGTCGATTTGCACGGCCGTCGATGGGAGTCCCGGGGAAGGGATGAGTCCGAGCGTGCCGAATGTGAGGAGGTAGACGGACGTTGCTATCGCCCCACGAATAGAAAAAAAAAGAGAAAGCATCAGCGACAGAATCGAGCGGATTCGCGGGGCAAGGCGCGCGGGCGAGGGGACGTACCGGAGAGGATGGACCGAAACGCGCCGAGCGGCGTGCCCCGGGTGAGGGCGAGCACGAGGGCGATGAATCCGGTGAGGATGGTGGATGTTAAGAGGGGCATGATGAGTCGGAGTCGGCGCGAGCCTTGCCATGATGGGTACTGCGTTTCCGCGGTGATGAAGGGAAAGACGAAGATGAGCGGCAAGTTGAATGGGATCCGAGGTGGGCTTACGTTGGGGATGATGCCGCAGATCCATGGGAGGAAGACGATGAGGTAGAGGAAGAGGACCTGTTTTTTTCGCGAGTGAAATGTTTTAGCTATCGGGATACTGATGGCGGGGAAGCCATTACGATGGAAGGGAGTGGATCACTCACCACGGTGATGGCCTGCAACGCGAGCGCGGCAACGAGCATCTTGTACCCTCTACCACATCGGCTGGAAGCGTCAACAAGACTCGATCCTTCTTGGACCCGAATTTGTCCGGGTCCCGGAAGACTCACTTCGTCCTCTCCCCTGTCTCGCGCGTCGCCAAGATCTCCTCGACGACATGCCGTCTCACGTCCAACCACCAACACCCGAGCGCGCCGAGGAGGACGTATTTCCCATGCTTAGCGAGCTGGGAGGCCGGGCGGGTGCCCGGTGAGGTGGCGCGCGGATGGAAGTTGGGAGTGGGTGGTTGCTGTGGCATGATGGACCTGGTTGTGCTGTGCTGTCGGAGATGAGGGCTGAGATACTGACTGTGCCCCGATCGAGTGCAAGTGGATGGAGGTCTACATGGATGGATATATTACGAAGCACGCCGGATGCAGATCACAACGTGTACAGTCGATCATCAAGCAACAAGAGACGCGTTCACGGCGCATTCATTCGCCTCCTCGTCCGCTCCACGAACGGTGCACACATATCTTTCCTCCGCTGGGGCTACATCTCATTGCCACCGCTCTGGAATCCATCCTCCGCCATGTCCGCCCCATCCCAAGATCTCCCCACGGGCTCAGCGAGCACAGACCACACCGCGCAAGCCCCGAAAGCCGTCATCAAGAGCATCGACATGGAGAAACCGATGGAGGAAAAAGCCATCGAACTGGCGCACGAGGCGCTGGAAAAGTTCACGATGGAGAAGGATATGGCCGAGTATCTGAAGCGCGAGTTTGATCGGCTGTATCAGACGACGTGGCATTGCGTCGTGGGCAAGAAGTGAGTCTTTCTTTTCGCGGGTTTGAGCGATGTGAGGGGAGCGTGATGCTGATCGGCGTTCAGCTTTGGATCGTTTGTGACGCACGGTGAGCACATGGTGCAGGATGGGACGCCGGCCGATGGAGGACGTGGAGCTGATGTTTTGCCCAATGGTCATCTAGAAACTCGGCGATTCATTTACTTCTACATCGGTCCGGTATCGATTCTCCTTTGGAAGACGTCGTAGGGCCGGGCTTTCCGCATACGCAAGGATGGAGGGAGGGCATCATCGGCCTGAGTTTGGGGATGTATGGACACGAGTCTGGAATGACCGCGATAGGAGCAGGTGCCCAGAAGGACCTAGGTATCGCGGGACATGGCGATCGAATGCCATGTACGATAGAATACTTTCACCATTTGACAAGGGATCTACCCTGCAACGCTCCAAATACCCACATGCCTCGACATTACCTCAACGCAGCCCACATCCCCACATACGCACCACACGCAATCAACCACGCCCTCACCCCATTCAGCCTCGCCCAGCTCGCAAACGCGCCGCGGATCCGCGCTTCGTCCTTGATACGCTCAGACGCGACGTCTTGGAGCGCCGCGTAGGACGGGAGCATGAAACAGAATGTGAAAGGAATGAAGCTGGGCACGAGGAGCGCCGCAGCGGTGTACAGCCGGCGCGTCGTTTGTTCCGGAGCTGTGGACGTGACGCGGCGAAGCTCAGCCTTTCTTTCCCCACACGCACATGGAATGCACAAGCGGCTGCTCGGGGGTGAACGGCGACGGCGAGAGGCTTACCCACGTATGCCAAGTACGCAAATGCCGCGCTGGAGAGTACCGTCAGCGTCGGCGAGGTGGCCATCGCTTCCTTTGCCATCTCGCGCCATCGTTTCCCCGATTCGACGGACGGTGCGTCACGGAATATGCGGGCCATGATCGCTGCATGGTACGTTTTCCCTTGGGGGGTTGTAGGGATGATCAGGTTCGTGCATGGGTCAAGGAACTGATGGCTCACCTGCGAGGAACGAGGAGAGGCCGATGCCGACGGTTTGGGCTATTCTGGCGGTGGGGAATGGTGCCGGGAGGGACATGATTCTGGAGAGGAGAGGAGATGAGGCGGATCGCGTCCGTCGGGCCGTGACTGAGAGAGGGCTATCATCGTGTACGAGGCCTTTTATAGAATGGATGCAGCCGCGGATATCGCCGGCAGCGGATACAGCGGGTCAATATTCGTCATCTTCTCCCCTTTTTCGTCTGGATGATATAGATCCAGGTCTCAAGATGCTGTACGAGTCCGGCTCGGCTTCACCTTTGTATAGACCAACAACCATGCATTACAAGGACAATCGTGGACCACGGCGCCTCTCGTTATTCGGGCGAGTAACGCCGCATGGTCAGCAAGGCCAAAAACGCGGGTTTCATCACAGGCATAATCGAAGAGATCTGCAAAGCCTGCTTCGTGCGCATGACTGATCCATCGTATGGGCATATGTCGGCATCATCTCAGCCGTCTAGCATTCGCCAATCCGGATCTACCCACGCCGCACTAATTATCTTCTACTTGCATCGAGCCCAGCTGGCGCGATAGGTTACGAAGCTGCGAAAGCATCGACTCGATGGAAACATTTCTAGAATTCAAGAGCCCATCAGTATACACGACCGACCACGTATGGCATGAGAGCGCGACCCACTCTTGTCGCAACGTGTTTTCAATCTTGGCGAGATGACTGATGCCCATACCCTTGCCCGCAGGCTTGTCGGTAGTATCGGCTTGCTGTGCTGCTGTAGCCTTGGATGTCAAGCTTTCAAGTTCCGTTTTCACCTGAGCCACAAAGTCAGTATGAGTAGCTCGTACGGGGTCCCGGAATTCGAAACTAACCGCTTCCACCCGCGAGACCAACGACTTCTCGTTCCCTTCCCCTCCCTCGACCTCGCGCTTCATCTTTTCCAAATCGTCCATCCATGCTCTCTCCTGCAAACTGATCTCCGGATGCGCATGGTCCATCATATTCTGCATCGCCTTAGCCAAGCGCTCCGTCAGCGCCTCTTGCTTATCGACGAGCTGCTTGCACCGTTGCCGGACGTATTCGAGGTTATCTGTCGCATCCACCGTCGGCAGCATCTGCCGCACAAGACGATCATTCTTGCCCTCGACGGCTCGCGTGCGCGCCATCGCCTCTTGCACGCGCCTGAGCTGCCGCGCGACTTCCTGCACCTGAAGGTCCAGCCTCCCTTCCACCTGTAAGCTGAGCGACCGCACTTGTTTGATGGCTGCGGCAAACTTTTGGGTAATGTTGCCGAACGCGCGTAGATCTTCTGCCGAAATCATCTGGAGTGGCTGCGAGCCACGGCCCGCCGGGATCAGCGACTTGATTTGCATGTCGATCAAGAGCCGTTCAAAGTCTTCTGGGCGAACGTTGTACGGCTGCTGCACAAGCAGAGAGACGTAGGCCGGTTTGCTTGTGCTTTCTGAGGATTTCGCTGGCGTCATGAGTGGAACGTCGACCGTGGCGGCCGCAGCAATCGTCAAGTCGAGCGCCACCACCCGCCGTGAAGCGGTCATGCTGATCAAGGTCGTGCCTATGCGCAAGTCGGTCACGATGACCGTCGCCGTCACCACGCGGCTCGCAGATAGGGTTTCCTTCCCAAGTGCATCGACGGCCCACGTATTTTCACTCTTGATCTCGCTCCTCCAGAACGCTTCCAGCTTTTCCGGCTCATCGGCATCGAGCGCGGCCGTGAGCGCGTTGACCCACGGTCCGACGGAAACACGATGTACGCCGAGCGCGTGGTGTACGTAGAGTGTCGCGTGGTCGAACGGATCTTGAAGTATGGTGGGGGGATCGTTGACCAGTATTGCGTACCGGGAAGCGAGCGACCCAGAGTGACCTTCTACGCTCTTGATTTCGGGCAAGAGACCGAGATCGATCGATTCGTACACGGCAAAACTCGGCGTAACGTGGTCCTCCTACGCCAAGTGCGTCAGCGCGCCACGCATGTGATTCATCGGAGAGCAACTCACCACCTCCTCGACCCACATTCCCTCCACCTTGGCCACCTCGAGACACACATCAACCCTGCCATCCTTCCACACAATCGCTACCACTCCGATCCCCGAGCTCAACGCTGCCTGCTCCTTTGCTTTGCCCTTGACGTCCTGCCCGCGACTTAAAGCGGCAGCGCCCGTCCCCGGCATGACGACAAGATCACTCGCAATGCCCTCAACGCGCGGTCCCGTCTCGGCCGATAAGGCGAGCTCCTCGGGCGCGGGCTTGAAGAGGAACGGACCTTGCCGCTTGATGGCCTTATCGTCGTTGAGGTACTTGGATTTCGGCAGCGTGATCGTGTAGGCGTCGGCGCCCGTGGCGTGGTGTTCCGTGCTCGAACCGGCGGCTCTTTGTGCGGCGATTTGCGAGGCGAGGATGTCAGCGAATCGACGTTGCGCCGCGAGGCGACGGATGTGAGTTTCGCAATGGGTCGCATCATGGGCGTCTTTTGTTGGGGCGTGCTTTGATTGCGCCAGTTCGGCTTGTAGCTGATTGGCCTTGTATTGCAAGAAGATGTTCAAGGCGTCCACGTAGGAGGACGGTATTGAGCTGATACCATGGAATTCATCAGATATAACATCCCGGCAGCAACCTCGCTCGACTCACCACCGCTTCGGCAAAAACGGGCAAACGGCCCACACATCCCCATTCCGCATCAACCCATACAGCGTCATCGGTCCCCAATCGCCCAACCCTTGTCCAATCGCAAACGACACGGCGCTCTCGGCGTCTTCATCCGGTGTCCCGAACGCGCGACGGCGCTTGGAAGATGCGGCTGATTTGCCGTTGTTCTTGGACGCCGGGCGGCGTGAGGGAAGTTTGTCCGAGAGGAAGGAGAGCTCTTGTTGCGGCTCGTCGCAGTCGCGCTGAACGTCAAACTCGCTGGAGGAATCCGGTAAAGGGGTGAGTGGTAAGGAAAGAAGTGACATCATCGAGTGGGTCTCACCGAAGGATAGCATCTTCCGTCAAGACGAGTAGCGACTTGCCGTCTTCCCCCCACGAATGCCAGTCAATCTTGGCAATCTTTGACCCCTCGGCGTGGTACAGCTCTGCTCCAACAAGTCCGCCCCTGCGTGAAACATGAGCTTTAAAGAACGTATAGGGAAGAGATGAGACGTACTCGCAGTCTAAGTCCTGGTTCATGCTCTTGTGTTGTCGCGCTTTCGGCAAGCGGAGCACGACGACGAGGTGCGTTCCGGCGATAGCTATGAGCTTTCCCGTGGGGTTAACGCATAGCTGTTGGATCTGGAAATTTAACGCTGGATGCCGCAGATTCTGTAAGGCGACGAGCGTTCTTTGTGAGAACGGTCCTGGAAATAACGAAAATGACGGAACGGACCTTGTAATGCAGCTGGCCCGCCATCACCGAGCCTCCTCCCATCACACGACTCGCCACCTCCTTACACTCTAGGAGATCCGCTATCCTGAGCTCCTGCCCGACGGCGACAATCAAATCCGCGCCGCGACACGCCATGCGCTGTTTCCGCTGCGGTCCGACGGGGTGGGCGGGTGCGGCATCGGTGAGAGGCTTGAATATTGGGTGGGAGGGAAGCTCGCGGAGCCAGTTGGTGGAGGACATTGTTGTGCGGAGATGTAGGAGATGAATGGGGTCGTATGAGATGGGAGAAGAAGGTTCAACTTGTCAACTTGCATGGTGAATTCATCAGCCGGGAAGGTGACACGTCATTCACTGTACTCAGCATCCCCTCTGGCTTATCTAATCAGAGGTGTGCCTCCTCTCGGCGGCCGCCCTCCTCTCTTCCGTCCACGTGACCGCGGAAATGTCTGTGTGCCCTCTCCTCGTCGCCTTGAAGCCCATGCCACATTTCCACCTTGACCCGGTCACACCGTCAACACGCACAGGAGCGCAAGAGGTACAGATCGTCTCAGTACATCACCAGGTCATCCCCACGACCGCCTCTCATTCGCCCCGACACCCTCCGTCCCGCCCGCCTCGAAAAAAATGTCTATGGTCAAGGCTGTTCCGCAGGAGCAGGTTGCCGCGCTTCAGCAGCAGGGCGAGTATCAGATCAAGAGCAGTGATGCCCAGCCGGCGCTTGGTGAGTACAGCAAGGGAAGAAAAGCGGCCTGTAAACTGATCGGCAATCTCTACTAGACACGTCGCAGTGGCCGCTCTTGCTCAAGAACTACGACAAGTTGATCGTTCGATCGTCCCACTTTACCCCTATCCCCGCAGGTTGCAGCCCTTTGAAGCGAGACTTGCAGTCTTACATCAAGTACGTGCCCGCTTCAGCAAACGTCGCCTCACCTGATTACTCATACACCCTTTCGCAGGTCCGGCGTTATCAACCTCGACAAGCCCTCCAACCCTTCCTCGCACGAAGTCGTCGCCTGGCTCCGCCGAATCCTCCGATGCGAAAAGACCGGTCACTCAGGCACCCTCGACCCGAAAGTCACGGGCTGCCTTATCGTCTGCATCGACCGTGCCACGCGACTCGTGAAGTCGCAGCAAGGCGCAGGAAAGGAATACGTCTGCGTTGTGCGTTTCCACGATGCCGTGCCCGACGGAGAAAAGGGCTTCGCCCGTGCCCTCGAGACCTTGACGGGTGCGCTCTTCCAGCGACCGCCGTTGATTTCCGCCGTCAAGCGACAGCTGCGTATTCGAACGATTCACGAGAGCAAGATGCTCGAGTACGATGACAAGCGGCACTTGGGCGTGTTCTGGGTCTCGTGCGAGGCGGGTACCTATATCCGAACACTCTGTGTGCATCTCGGTCTCTTGCTCGGCGTCGGTGCGCACATGCAGGAATTGCGACGTGTCCGATCTGGAGCGATGAGCGAGAACGACGATATCGTCTCGATGCACGATGTCCTGGATGCGCAATGGTCGTACGACAACACGCGTGACGAGTCCTACCTCCGACGCGTCATCCGACCGCTCGAGTCGCTCTTGACGGGCTTCAAGCGTGTCGTCGTCCGCGACAGCGCCGTCAATGCCGTATGCTACGGTGCCAAACTCATGTTGCCCGGTGTCCTCCGATATGAGGCCGACATTGAAGTCAACGAGGAAGTCGTCCTCATGACCACCAAGGGCGAAGCTATCGCTATCGGTATCGCCCTCATGTCCACCGTCGACATGGCCACGTGCGACCACGGCATCGTCGCCAAGGTCAAGCGATGCATCATGAACCGGGACCTCTACCCGCGACGATGGGGCTTGGGACCCAAGGCGCAGGAAAAGAAGAAGATGGTCAAGAGCGGCAAGCTCGACAAGTATGGCAAGACGATCGAGGGCGTCACGCCCAAGGACTGGACTGAGGGATACGTCGATTACAAGGAGGATGGCGTTGTCACTTTTGGCAAGGTTGAGACCCAGCCCGACGCTGCTGCTGCTGCTGCTCCTGCCGCCAAGATGGAAGTCGACGCTGCCCCCGCCGCCGCAGAGGTCAAGCCCGCTGTTGACGCGCCCGCGGCAGATGAAGCCGATGCGAAAAAGGAAAAGAAGCGTAAGCGTAAGAGCGAGGCGGCCGCGGCCGAGGCCGGGGATGTGACGGTTGAGGCGGGGGAGGACGGCGCTAAGAAGAAGAAGTCCAAGAAGGTGAAGACCGAGGACGGCGCGGAGGCGGTAAGTGCTGTTGAGACTGGTTTGATGGCTTCGTGGACTGATCTGGCATGATGATAGACTCCTAAAAAGGAAAAGAAGGAGAAAAAGGAGAAGAAGTCGAAGAGCGAGTCCAAGACTGAATAAATGGGATTCGCTTCTCATTACATCACGTTTACGATATCCCTTCGACTCGCTTGTATGCCTCTCTTCGATGCAGCATATGCATGACCGACTGTATATTCAGCCTTCTTTCGACCGGTTTTGATCTTCGGTGTTCTAGATCTCGCGAAACGTGGTATCCCTGCAAATCCAGCGTGTTACAACATGATTGTCCGTGACTTCCCCGGGGCGTGCATTACAACAGAGTCAAATTCTGAGACTTGTACAATTGCCGTTTTCGTTCTGGCCAACCTCCTCTCTTAATCGTTTACAACCCAATCGGCTTGGGTTTCCACATATCCTCAATCTCGAAAAATGCTCTCATACCTGTTGGTGAAGACGGGGCCGTTGACGCCTATAGGAAGCAGTATTGATTCTCGCAGGTGGGCTTGGGCGCTAAGCTACTCACATGGCCCATGAAAGGCAGTTTATTCAAATCCGGCTTCTTCTCTGCTTGATTCTCAATTATGGCCGTCGCCGGAACAGGATTCGGACTCTCCATGGGCTGGTCCATTGCCCGTGATAACCCCCCATCTGCGAGATTGACTAGGGGCGAAAGTTTTGCGCGGAGCAACTGCGCATGGTTGGCGAAACCCATCGTCTGGTTCTGAGCGAGTGCCGGAGTGGCGTTGCCGGGAGGTGACGTGCTGGAGAGGCTGTGCATGTTGGCGAGGACTGCGGATTCGGTTTGATGGTGTAAGGGAGCTGCTGGTCGATGCGCCACCTGCCTGCCAGATAAGGGGGTTCCGGTAGGGCTCTCCTTTAACGGAGTGGCGAGCGGGAGCGCGGCGATGTGCGCTTGAAGCTGAAGGTCACGATACATCCATTGTTGAGCCATATGCATCTGCATGGGCTGACGCGACGAGAATGCAGAGAAGGGGGTCTGATATGGGTCGTTCACGGGGTAGGCGTTGGCCTGAAGACTCATAGGGACTTGCGGACCTGAATGGAGGAAAACCTTCAGCCGGAGAGGCTCCGGGCGATGGCCAGGTATATTTACCATCTCTCCACTGGCTGTTCGTCAGCATTGAACCATGCAGCTGCAGACTCTGCCATGCATTGCCTTTGGACAGAGACCCATAATCACCCTTCCGCTTGTAAGGACCCCTAGACAAGGCCATGAGAACAGTAACACGTTTAGCTTCCAGCGTTGCGATGCGGAGTGATACCTGTCCCATCGCTCACCTTTTGATTCCTCTTTGCCTCGGTTTTCTCGGGCTGTCGATACAGTCGCTGTAGCCATACTGAAAGCGACGTGAGAAGTGATGACGCAGTGCGGAAAACTTCTGGAGACTGGGCTCACCTTTTCACACCGCTGACAAGGTCTACCAGGAAGCACAGTCAAATATTTTCAGCCATAAAGATCAATGCGACAGAGTGCTCTGCACCAACCTGTCCTGTGAACACTTCTTGCAAGCCTTTTGGCAATGTATGCATGCATTCTTGACTTGAGCGCGTTTGCTTTTGGGCTGCGCATCTTTCGGCAGCTCGGGATCAGCGAAAGAGCTGTTGCTTTCCACATCGCCAGACGAGCTCTGTGGAGAAATCGGTCCTGATCGTGGCATCTGGGCTGCGAGGCTGGCGAGCAATGGCAGGGAGGAAGATGGAGCATTATACACCACACCCAGTGTGCTGACATTCTGCGTCGTCAAGCGATCTTGAGCCATCTGAAGTGAAGCTGCCGTCGCTCCCGCGCCGCTGTTCCTACTAGCAGCGGGGGTCTGCTTGGGAAGAGGAAGTCCGTGCCGGTTTTGCGCTGCTACGTTGCTCAGTTGACTGGGCCGTTGAGGCTAGAGGGAGCAAAGCGGCGCGACACTCAGCAAGCCAGTCTTGGCTTTTGGGCAGCTAGGGGTGTTTCGCTCACAAGAGGGCTTCGATTCGCTCCGGACAAATCATGACTCAAGTGCGCAGCTGCAATATCGACTTGCGTTGTTGCTATTCCCGAGCCATAGCCATTCTTTTGAGGAGATTGCTGGTTCTGCATTGTTTGCATGCTCTTTCCGGCCGGGTAAATCTCTGCTACAAGCCTGTAAACCGGAGAATGGCAAGCCGGACTGGAAGAATGATGGCTAAGCGTGCAGCTTGGTGTTTTGGCACAACGCCAGTGAATTCTGCAGAGGGGGGTGGCCGTTCTCTTTTCGGGATTCAGACGTCCATATAAGCCGGAGTTACAGGCCTGGCGGCAGACCAAACTGGGTGACTTCCTCCGCAACCTGGAATGCGATGCTTTCTCCTGGAATACAAGCTCAGACATTTCGCCACAACTGGACCTTTCCCCTGACTTCCTTTGCTGGTGAAAAAAGCGACAAAGGGATTAACGGAGTTGAGGGGAAACATGGCTCATCAGCAGAGATCATCGCCTCACGACCCTGTATCGCCTAAAAGGCTAGACTTTGCTCCAGCTCCCATGAAGGGAATGAGCCGTTGACAGACATGATGAGAGTCAAACGTCAAACGGTAGAAGCAAGCTGCGGTTGATTTGCAGATATTCTAGGAACCTAAAGCGGGAGTGGCAACACAGGCGCAGGACAAGTTCGAGGATTTCGCGGATGAAACTGCGCTCATGTCCGCTCTTCGGCGTTTCAGATTCGCGTTAGAGCGCGTTTCCGAAATCCGAGAACAATAATCAATAACAAATGCAGATGATGAATGTTAGCAACCTGAAAGGTACCTGAACACGTATAGCTACCGGTATCGAATACAGCAGCATTCCGAAGCGCATCGCCAACACATGTTCATACGCGCAGAAGGCCGCCTGTAATCGCCTCCTCCTGGAACCGGTCGATCTGGTATACCGATCACTCGGGATTCAACACAAAGGGATTGTAACGGACGGCATACCCGTATTCGACAGCGGCGACCAGGCCGATTACAGCTAGGCTTCTTGGAGGCTTCCTTTTTCTCCGGGGCACTTCGAGGCTTTGTCGGTATTCCGAACTAATCCCCCTCGAGGATCTGGCAATCGCATCGGGTAGACAGGGCGACGCCGCTCAGTTCTCTTCAACGCGTCAACCTTCATCAACTGCAGTCAATGACGATGTCGTTCTTCAAACGGAAATCGGAGCACCATTCGTCGCATCGGGATGAAAATGCCCAACAGCAACAGGCAATGCAAGGGCAGGGTAGATCATCACAAAAGATGTCGAACAGTGGAAGTATGCGTGACCTGGCATCGCAAGGGTTAGTCCGTTTCGTTCTTGCTTGGGGCACATCGGCCTGATTGACGATATCCACAGGCTTTCTCAGAACGGAAAAGTAGCTGCATCTGGTCAACCACTCAGGAACATGGTGGGAGGACCGAATGGAATACTACAAAACAGCCAACGTTCGACGATAATGGATGGTGATGCTGCGCCGAGGGAGGGTCCACAGCTGGCGATACGCCCGAGGAGTTCGTCCGCTGGGTTCTCAAAGCCTGGGACAGCACCTCCTACAGTAAGCATGCCTTGCTTCGTTGTTGCACGGGTGGTGTAACTAATTTTTTCCATATGATAGTACCCCTGGTCGGCTCGACAGCTCATCAACGCTCTGCCCACCAACAACTCCCAACCAATGGTTCCCGTATCACCATTCCCCCGATATGGTCCTTCGGTTCCCGCTCAGCCGACTCAATCCGGCCACTTGATCATCTTTGGAGGTCTCGTCGGCGATTCGACGCGTAACGACCTGTACGCCCTCGATTGTCAGGACTTCACGGTAAAGCCCTTGCACGCACACGGCACTCTGCCTTTGCCACGAGTGGGACATCGAAGCGCCCTGGTTCAATCGGTCTTTATCGTTTGGGGAGGCGACACGAAGAAGCATCCGACAGATGCGCAAGATGAGGCGCTACATCTGCTCAACATCCAGACCAAGGAATGGACAAGAGTCCTAACGAATCATCCACGTCCGAAGGGGAGATATGGCCATGCTGTTGCAATGCATGACAGCAGCTTCTACGTGTTCGGTGGACAGGTGGACGGGTCGTTCATGAACGATATGTGGCTGTTTGACCTAAACAGCTGTTAGTATTCGGCTCCATCGCCCTCCCTGGTTCGCGCTGATTCCCCATATGTAGTGGTTCATGAGCCACAATGGCAGCAAGTCATTTCCGTCAACAAACCACCACCAGCAAGAACTGGACATGTCATGATCATTCACGAGAACAAGTTGTTGATATTCGGGGGAACAGACGGGGCCTTCCATTATAACGACACTTGGAGTTTCGATCTTGAAACCAGGGTATGGACAGAGCTGCAGTGTATCGGCTATGTCCCCGTTGCACGAGAGGGATGCGCGGCATCGCTAGTGGATGGGGTCATGTATGTCTTCGGAGGGCGGGACGTGAACGGAAAAGATCTGGGCGATCTGGCAGCTTTCAAGATATCTAGTGAGCAGTCTCGTCTCGGATTGGCTTGGCTTGGGAGATGACTAACGACGTCGGCGAAGATCGAAGATGGTACATGTTTCAAAATATGGGCCCGTCGCCATCGGGAAGGAGCGGACACGCCATGTCCGTCTTCGGGAGGCAAATTGTAGTGCTTGGCGGAGATGCCAATGATGCATTCGCCAACAAGCCAAGCGATCCTTCTATCGTACACGTCTTGGACACCGGCAAAATCAAGTATCCACCTGAAGCGCAGCGACCGAACGGTAACGGGCATCAGCAGATCGCCAAGAAGAGCTCGATGCCGGCCATGCGAGTAAATGGCACGAGCGGAGACCTGCCGGGATCTATGCAGGCAGGTGAGACTGTCGAGAGATCTTCGGCACCTCCAAGTCAGATCATGCATCAGGCGCCAGAACAGAATGTACATCTGGAAGGACGGATGGATGATCAACACAAGAGCGGATCTCTTCGAGTGGTGAATGGTCCGGCCTTAGCTCCGCCGATCGACTTGCAATCGCAGCATCAACCGGCATACGAAAGATCTGCAGAATCTACGCCTCAAATGACCGATCATAGCTCCACAGCCGAATCCGCGGAAGTGTCTTCGCCTCCGGATGACGTGCCCGACCTTGAAACGAAGAGGACAGGCCCGCCACAGCGCCCACGCAGAGATGGCGACGAGTCGCTCGGCGATGTCAAGGAGCATCTCGTAAACGGCCGCGGCCCCTCGTCAAATATCGTTGAAGATGGCAATACGCCGCGAAGCGGGGAAAGTCTACTGGCTACCCGGATTCGAACATCGCTCGAGCCGGCAGTACGAACGGAATCGCCAACATATTCGTTGCGCGAAGCTTGGGCGCAGAGAAGCACAGGACGCACCATAGCGAAATCACCCCCGCCACCGGACGCGTTCTACTATGGCTCGAGGTCGCCAACAGTCGAAATGTATGGAGGCGAAGAGGAACAGTCCCTTCGCGCAAACCACCTCCGCCGACAAACAGAGCTGGAGGAAGCACAGCGTCGTTGTCAAATTCTCTCTACAGCAGTAGGCCTGGCCTTGACAGAAGGCCTGGAACTACCGACCGGTGACTTGGAGGATCTCACGGCACTCAAGGATCTGAAGGGTGAAGAGGAGTCAGCGGTGCGAGTACTTTCTGCTGCTATACTAAAGCTCCGGGAATCGCATGTTACGCTGCGGGTGAGTCGCTCATGTGCCATGTCGCTAGAACACTTATTAATCTGCCAAAAGAATCAACTTTACGAAGAAAAGTCGAGATCCACAGAACATTCCGAGGAAATGGACAGGCTGAGACAGGCAGCTATACAAGAAGCTGCTTACCTTCGTGCCAGGTTACTGGCCATCGAATCCGGAAATCGCGAACAACTAGGTCAACTTGTGTCGGATCGTCAGCACGAGTTGGAAACACGGGTCTCCGCTCAGGCCTCCGCAAAGGCTGCTCTGGAAAGGGAAATTAAGGCGACTCGTCTATCGATTGAGCGGTTGCAGACTACCACTCGACGTCTGGAAGAAGAAGAACGCAAAGCGAGCAGCAGAGCGGCAGCCGCTGAACAGGAGTGCCTCAGTCTCCGACGCGAATTGACCGAGTTGCATTCACAAAAGGTAGACAGCGACAAGAACATGCGTGAACATGCCGACCGTTCCCTCTCCTTCTCGTCGGCAATCCAGCAACATGAAGCCGAGCGCACCCATTTCGAGAAAGAGATCTCTTGCTTAAAGCAAGAGCGCAGTACCCACCTTCAGTTGATCGAAGAAGCTAAACGCTCGATGTCGGCCGTAACAGAGCAGGCTCATCACTGGCAAACCCATCATGGACTGGCCAGCAAAAAGGCCGAAGACTTACAAGCTGAGGTGACTCGCCTCAGGCGCGAAGCGGAAGATGGCAAAACTGAAAAGGAAGCGTCTGCTGCACGGCTAACCGAGCTCGAAAGGGCCTGGGAGATCTCGCAGCAGGAAGTCGCTTCTCTCAGGAAGCTCAGCGACGACAGGCTTCAAGAGTTGCTTCATACAAACCGGGCGGAATCTTCTCCGGATGGCAGTCGAGGACAACGCGAAAAGCTTCAGGCGGTCTCGCAAGAGTGCTCGTCATTACGGAAGATGTTGAATGAAGCCGGTCTTCAAGTCTCTCACGTTCAGAGCGATCTCATGCAACATCGGGAAACGGTTCTCCGATTGGAGGAAGAGCGTGAACAGCTGCGCGCCGAGCTCGGATCCATGAAGCACTCCGTTCGCGCAAACGAGTCGGAGATGGAACGACTGCAACAATTTGTGACGTCGCGCGAGGCTGATGCTCAGCGAAACAAGGGCAAGCTATCGGATGTTGAGGTCCGATGCGCCGTGCTGAGGAACCTCTTGACGGATCATGGAATCGCCACCAACAACGAAGACTCCGACGCCTCGCAGCGCGCCGGATCGGCCTCCAGCCAGTTGCGCTCGCAGTTGGAGGATCAAGCTCAGCAGTTGAAGGATTCCCAAAATGAAGTTGCGTCACTTCGCCGTCAATTGCAGGAATTCTCGTCCCGGGAGGAAACCTTGAACAAGCGAATGAGCGTGTCCAAGAGCCCGTCATTGGGTTCGAAGAGTCCGACGATGGGTTCTATGCCGTTCGAGGCCAAGACGGATGGCGCTCCGGAGACCAGAGCAGTTGGCCTTGAGAATCAGGCCGATTACCAAAGGATGAAGCAGCTCGAGAAGGATTACAAGGAGGCTGTGGCCTATGTCAAGTGAGCCGTGCGAGCACCAGCAAGATATTAATCCTTTAACCTTATCCGCAATCTAGAAACTTTACCAAAGTGTTTGAGCAACTCAAAGTGAGCTTTGCTTCAGTCTCGATCGTCCCACCGCTGCTTCTTACATATCTCCGTTCTCAGCGCGACAATGCCAAAAACAAGGAACGAAGCGACACCCTTGCCGCGCAACTGGCGACACTCGAAGGCGCCAATGGCACCGAAGCCGGCTCACGTACGCGCGTCGCCACCTCGGGCCGCAACACGCCGACATTTGACCCGGATACCTCGCGCAAGTACCATAAGCTACTGCAACAACACAGCGAGCTCTCGCGCAAACACGATGTCTTGCAGGAAGAGCTCGCGGCGCTGCGTGAGGTGTGTACGGGCCGGGAGCGCGAGGTGGACGTGACGCGTCGTCGGGCGACCGAGGCGGAGAAGCAGATTGCGGAGTTGCGGGAGGACTTGGAACGGCTCGAGGCGCGCGTGGGCCGGGATGGCCGAACGGTGGACGAGATTGAGCAGGAGAATACGGACCTTCGGCATGAGTGTGACGTGCTGAGGGGCGAGAATGATTCACTCAACCACAAGATTGGTGTCCTGCTCGACGTGGACGATTCCGTATTGCAGCATGGCTCTGCGGGTCCTGCCGCCAGGGCATCACCGTCGCCGCGGGGCGCTGGACACGAGTCCGAGGAGGCGATGCGCCGGTCGCCGTCGATTGCGAATTCGGAAGAGCACAAGCGCGTCGTCGAGTCCCTTTCGGCGGACATCCAGGATTGGCAACGACGGTATGGCGATGGGTCGGCGTCGGGGACGGAAGACGCCCAAGCGGACACGCGAGAGGTGTTGGGTTCGCCTCCGCATTAGCTGTGCTCCCTTTGGGATATACGGTTGGATACCGGTGACGACCATCTTACGACGACGCAGTAAAGAACAAAGGAATGATACGACCCGAGAGGCAGCTCTCCTGCCAACTCATAGCGCGGAGAGGAGGCGCCCAAAACGACTGGTTCTATAATCAAGAGACGATACGTTACGCAATTCTACATGACCTCTTGTACTGAATACGAAATGACGCTGTGGCCCCGACGATGAATGAATGACCTCTTATGAATGACCAGCACCCAACAGGTAGATAAGTAGACCTCATAGTATAGGAGGACAAGGAGGACTAGGAGAACAGGAGCTAGAACAAGTAGGTGGAAGTTTGGATCCGCGGTGATCGATGCATGCTCGAGACATGGATGAGTGATGAGTGACGGCCGTCGCCTCTCCGGGCTTGGCTTGCTCGTGGCAGTTCCACCGAAGGAGGGCGACACATGTCAATAGATTCTCTCAGGGATGTCGACCTCGGGAGCGGCACCTCCAGCCGCAACCGACGCTGGAACGGCAGAGGGCCTGTCACAGAGTCAACCCATCACCGCGCCGTCCACCGCACCAGCGGGTCCTCCCGTCGTCTTGGCACCCTCAATCGTCACGGTGATTGAAATCGACTCCGATGATGAGCTGCAAAGCGAGCCTGAAAGGTCAGAAAACGAAGAAGACGAGGAGGATAGAAAAATTGTGCGGAGGGCATTGCAGAATGGCAAGATGGCTTGTCGGACGCTAGAGTGAGCTTGATGACCGTGCTCGTCTCCTCTACGCTTTACTCATGCTCGCTCCAGATCTCATTTCGAAAAGGGCTTGACAGATCTTTACGCACGCAACGAGACCCAACGCAAGCGTATTCAAAAACTCCAATCGGAAAAGGAGGAGCTCAACAATAAGCTTTTGAAGCAGGCTCTCGACGCGCTCAGCTGCGAGACCGATTCCGGCTTCGTATCAGCACAAAGGCATGCGGCACTACAACAGGAGCTCGACGAGGCGAAGCGGTACAAGGCGACGCAGAATAGCTGTATTCTCGAGCTGAATGGCAAGTTGGCAGCCATACAGCACAATTTGCAGCTCGCGGAGGATCGTCTCAAAGCGCCGTTGACAGGGGATGCGGCTGCTGTGCAGGTGGCCAGTCTGTACAAGGAGCTAGGTGACAAGGCAGCGCGGATCAAGGAGCTCGAAGCGGACGTGGAACTCGGCAAGAAATTGGCCAAGGAAAAGGAAGCGACAATGCAGAAGCTTGCGGACCAGCTCGCTGTTTCGTGTCAACTCGATGGGCCGATCCATAGCAAGACGCACCTGGCTGAGATCCAGGTGGAGCGGGAACGTGCGGATGCGGCGGAGGCACGATTGGAGGAGGCGTTGAAGGTCAAAAAGGTGTACGAGGCCGAAGTGATGGCGCTCGAGGCTGCCAAGGAGGAACTCGATGAGCGGTGGCTTGCGCAGAGCGACGAGCTGCGCAAGGTGCGCGCCGACTTGGACTGGGCCGAGAACGAAAAGGGCCAGCTCGAGGAGGACTTGTTGGAGATTATGCGGCAGAGCGGGAAGAGCGCGATGGATGCGTTCCAGGAGCAGAATGATCAGATTGCGCAGTTGACTCAGGAACTGGCGAGCGCGCAGGAGTTGTTAGATAATGCGCAGCACGAGCTCATGGACGATGCAAATGACCGAGATCGGTTGCAGGAGAAGAATGACGTTCTCAAGTCCAAACTCAACGAGGCCAACAAGAAGCTTGCGACCGAGACGAGGCAGAGCAAGGCGCACCAGAACCGCATCGGCGTGCTTGAGGCCGACCTCAAGAACCTCGAGGACGAACTTCAGGCGATCAAACGCAAGTCGGAGCAAAGCAATGGATCGTCGTCCAAACTTCAAGAACTACAGGAAGAAAACGAGATACTGACGCGCAGCAACAGAAAGGCGACGCGGCAAGCCGACGAGTTCAAGAGGGATGTCAGCGACCTGAAGCGAGAAGTCAGGGATCTGCAAGCGCAGTTGGAAGCGACCAGGAAAGAGCAATCTGCGGCGGAATCTGCGGCGGAGCAAAAGGTCGCCTCGCTGAAGAAACAGCATCGCACTGAACTTTTCAACGTCGAGCACGGCAAGAAGGAGTCGGACAAGCAAGTAAATTTACTCAACTACGACATGGCCAAGCTCAAGAACAAAATCATTCAATTGGAGGAGGACAAGGAGAAGCTCGAGTGGGAAAAGGACGACCTCGCCGAGCGGATGGTCGCGACCGACGATACGGAGACGCAACTCGAGACGCTCCGCCGGGAAAAGACGAATCTCGCGACGACGCTCGACAATCATAAGAAGAAGAGTACCCTGCTCGAGGAGAAACTGGCGGCGCTGAACGAGGCGCTGGGACGGGAGAAGGAGTTGACGCAGACACTCGGCGGACTTGTCGTGCAGCTTAGAGTAGATCACGCAAAGCACAAGGAAAATGGAGCAACGCCTTCCCACCGCTCGCAGGAATCCCCTGTTGTGCCAGGCCCACCGATGCCTGGAATGGCGCGAGCGACAAGCGTTGCCTCGTCTACGACTTCGCAGCCGCCTGCGGATTCTCGAGATCAAAGTCCGTATATCACGAAGTCGGAGTCGACTATGACGGAAGAAGACTGGAAAAACTTTGCGACGACAACGCGGAGGAAATACTTCTTCAAGCCCGGAAACCATGCGTGTATGGCGTGCAAGTGAGTCTTGACCTGATCGGCCATCTCAGCCAGGGAAAACAGCGTAGGCGGTTAACAACATCTCAATCCCAAGACGCAAGAAGGCCCTTGATCTCAATGAGTCCATTACTATCGCCGAGATCGAAAGCCAAAAGAAACAGATCAAGCATATCGTTAAGGAACATCAGAACGAGCTGAAATTGCTGCGAGATAAATTGGCATCGCTAGCAGCTCCGCAGACGGGTTGCAAGCGCGCTTGCAGCAGCATCGATGCCGGGTCGCCAAAGAGGATGCGCACGGAGTCGCAGGAGTTGCAGTGATGGGTTTCGAAAAAGGGGCTGCGGACGTGACTGCAATGTGTAATGTATGAACACTCCTGACCGTTGTAGTCTACGGATTGATGAATCCTCGATATTGTATACGGGAGTACTACTTTCAACGCAGAGCCCACCTGGACAAAGACTTGAATCAGCCAGAATCCCGGACGAGGACGCCGCGGAGGAATGTCTGACTCACATCTTGACAACAAACAAACCTGCCGGTAGACCCTCCTGTACCTGTTCCTTGACAATCGAAAGCCCCGCTTGCTGGAATATCTCATGCCATGCCGCCGTCGATCTGTCATCCACCCATCAGTTTTTTCTCATCAATGATAAATAAGTAGAACGCACCTTGTCAAACTTGAGTCCTCTTCGTCGAGAATCGCCTGCGCCCCTCCGCCTGGCAAGTCCTCGCATACGTTCTCCTTTACCACCAGGACGCTTGCTGCCGGTGCGCCGTGCTCCTTTGGGCGTAGTGCAGCGTGAGCGCGTTTCAGGAATGCGACAAGTAGCGGATCCGAGAGATGACCGAGGCACCACTGACACCAGATGCTAAGAACGGGAAGACTGTTCAGAGTGGAAGAGCGGAGGGGGGAAGGAGAAGCTTACACATCATACGATATCTCCTCTGCGCGTTCGCCAAATATCGCATCGGCACCTCGGCCGCCTAGCACGCCAAGACTCCGTGCACCAGAGCCCTGTAGCGGCTGCGCCGGGTCCAAGTCATTCAGCGCACCCTGGATGAACCATACCCTCTTCCCGCCCGTTGAATCTCCCGATACTTGATTGCCCAGCGCGTCGATTTTTGGGGATGAGGTGGTAGTCGAGGCGTCTCTGCCGCGTGGTGGGGAGAGAAGGTTGGAAGCGGCTCGGTCTGAGAAGAAGCGCCAACTGCCTGACGTGGCTTCCTTCTTGGCCGTCTCGATAAAGTGTTTGACGGGCTCGATGGTGATGATATCGTCGACAAGCGGCAAGAGGACCTCGGCCGTTACTCGACCCACGCCAGCACCGACATCCAAAGCGACGAATCGTTTGCCCTCGGCCGGGGATTCGACGTCCTGTTGCGTTGCGAGTGGTGAGGGGAAGACTTGGAGTTGCGGGAGGAGCGAAAGAAGGAAGAGCCGCGAGGAGAGTTGTTCCACTCGAGGAAGGGGACCAGTGCCGAAGCCTCCGAGGACACCGTCAACGGATGCATCAACCGAGGTCCAGTAGTCGATGCCGCGCTGGTAGTCGGGGAGGGACATAGTCTATGATATGGGAAAGGACAGAAGAGAAGAAGAGAAGCGAGAAAGTACGTCAACTTGGAGCACTGAATTCGACGACTTTAGACGGAAGCAGATTTCTGCTTAGTCAGCGCATCCATCCTGCTATCAGCTCCTCTCCCCATGGTCCCCTCTCCTGCATCCCCTCTACGTGCAGGCGCGCTTGCGGCTTTGGGCCACATCTTTGCTATCTATCAAGTCGATATCATATCATATGAGAGATCTCGATGCTGATAATGATCGATTCCTCGCTATCTGTACTACGGTGCCGTCCTGTCTCCCTCAATCGGAGACGAATCGTTCGTCGCCAATGCAGTGATCCTGCGTTTCTTCATCTCGCTGATGACGTTCTTCAGCTCCGCCATGACTTGTCCGTTGTTAATTATCGCAGGAGCAGAGGCTTCGATCGAATTCCCTCTGCCATCGGGCCCTTTCGTCGTTCGCGCAGAAGAGGCTGTTTCCCTTGCCAATTTCACGAGCCGGATCCGTTCCTCTCTCGAAAGCTTCTGGCCGTCCGGACCCGTGAGCGGTGATCGCTTAGGGGGAAAGTCAAGGAGCGCCTCAAAGACATCCTCGATACCCGGAGGTGGAAGGAACGATGCCGAGGTCGAGTCGAGCAGATGATTCGTCGCATCGTCGTTCTCGCTCACACGGACTGCAGAGGTGGGTTCTGCTTGAGGAGGAGAGTAAATCGACGCCTCGTTGGAAGTGTCTGCGTCATGATGATCCAGCACGGGCTCATCTTCGACATCCCAATTTTTCACAAAATCGGGTACTCCATCTGGATTCTCCGCTTGACTGTCGACCCCCGAACCGTTGCCCGATTTTGCGGCTATCGTTCTTCCTCTCTCCCACGACCGGATCATGGCCGAGAGATCCAGACGTAGCTGATTCCATTGCTGAATGATGATATCGTTGTCTCCTTGCTCTACCGCCGATCTCAATTCCGTCAATTCATTCTGCGCGCCCGCCAGAAGCCTGGAGAGGATATGGATCTGCTCCAGCATGATGAATTGATCAGACTGGCGAGGCGCAAAGCTGTCGTGTGGCCTTCCCGGGAGGAATGGCTCATACGGAGTCGTCTTTTCTGGGACAATGGCAGTCTTAACTTCGGCGGTGATCGCTTCCAACGATTGTCGCAGGTCATCCAATAGCAGATGCACTTGAGCCCAGTACCTGGCGAGCGCAATTTGGTGGAGGTTCGGATTCCCTGTGATGTCCACGGAGGCATCAAAGTCGAGAGCCAGTAACGCACAAGCTACTCGCTTTCGTTTCAGATGTACTGCCAGAAACAACGCTTTCAATGACGGCAGGGTCAGGTGCCCGTAAGATGTGGCTCGATGCAGTCGCGGCTGATGTGTCGATGGATATGCTGGACTGGAGGCATAGGCGAGCAACGAGGTTGGCCGTACTGGCAAAGGGGTCTTAACGGATACTTGAGAAGACCTGTTGGAAGCATCGCCTCCCTCGCGACTTCGCAAGCCATTGACCAATGCTGGCGGCAGTGTGCCAATAAAACGATCGAGATCTCTTTGAGAAACGTCTAGGGAGGACCGGTTGCGCCGATGTCTAGCTGGCGACGATGCAACGACCGATGTCCCGTCCGGATTAAGGTATCGCAGGCTTTGAAGACTGCTGCGTTTGCGATGCAACCGCTGTGGAGAACCTCTGCTGGGCCCACCTACTGCCTGGAAGTATCCTTCAGATCCTTGCAGATCATCTGGCGTCCTGCTCAGGCTCAAGTGTGGAGACAACGAGGACGACATGAGCGGGGTGCTCCCTTGGCTTCGAGAGCCGAATCCACTTTGTGACAATCGAAGTTCCTTCAGGTGACCTGCCGGACGTCTAGGAATCGGAATAGACTGCTCCGTCCCCGCCTGCAATCGCTCCGCTGTCGAGGATGCGATAATTGTATTCATCCCAGAAGGAGTATCTTTGATCGTTGCAAGCGATTGGGCTGATTCCGATTCCTCCAGCAAGGTCGACGGGTATCGCCACGAGTATCGCAGCCGGCGACCGTCCCCTATGTCTGCATCGCTGCCCACGCTGCCATCTGTACCAGAAGGCCGACCAGTATTCCGCAACGTCCCGTCAGATGATTTTTCTTTCAATGATGAAGCCCTGCGCAAGGTAGTAGCGGTCTGGCATCGGGCGAGTCTTGGGCTACGTGCCGGCAACGGGCTGAATCTGTCGAGCTGGGAAGCACTGTCTTGAGGACCGGAGAACGACAAGACCGGTCGTAATGCTGTATCGGAGTTTGTCGATTGGTTTGACAGCAAACTGCGCGCCCGACTCCTCTTGACTGGTATTCCCGCGTAGACATTTGCATTTTGCAAACGTTCGTACGAGCTGTCACCCTCAACGCTCGTACTCGTAGTGGAGTACTCCGATGCAGAGACACGCTTCGTCATTCTGTCAATGACGACTGGTGACCGCAGTGGCAGCGGAATAGAAAATGACGGGGAAAGCGGCGATGGAAAGTTCGATGTTTTGACCTCTTCGGTCACGCCATACATAGCTTCAAGGGTTTGCAATTCCTGCTGGGAAACGAGCGGGGACAAAGAGCTGTACGTTTCCAGCAGGCGACTGTTGAATGTTGCAAACAGTTTGTGGAGAGTCTCGCGCAGGCGCTTGGGTCGACCAACGTCGTGTTCGAGACGCGAGGTCGGGCTGGACGTTGAGGCGAAAGACACGCCCATTTAGCACTGGAAGCGGGTAGTACGGGAGGCGATTTTGACTTACACATCAGCGGCCTCGATGATAGAAAGTGCATTCGCGACAACATCGTCCATCTCCTCAGCATTCTGTACTACTGCCTGGAGAGTCTCCAAAGCCATTCCTTGCAAGCTGATAGGTTTAAAAGACTGCTCTTCGACGTCTGCTGCCACGGGAGGTACGGGCAATAGCGCCGAGGTCTCGCTGTCAGCCATTCTCTTAGTGTTGTGAAAGCTTTCGCTTTTCGGCGAACCATGTTGGGATGTTCTTGTTGGGGGCCGAGTCGAAGGGTTCGCAGCTTCGCGCGGTAAAAGGACATCCGTACTGCTATCTTGGCGCTGATCATGGTTGATCAGCGCTTTATCCGGGATATCTTGTGATTTTTGTCGGCTGCTTGCTCTCTTGATGTGACTTCTCCGCCGTTGCATGACTGTTCGCCCCTGGCGCTTCTCCTTTGACATCGTCGCGACGATATTTACGCATCCGCAAAAAGCAATCGCCGAAACCGCAAGCAGCTCGAGCCATATCCAACCGACGATGTCCAGAATCCAAATCAATGACGACAGTAGTAGGATCACCGGTTCCATATATGGTGAAAGCGCACCCAGAAGTGGGGAGTAGGCGAGTAAGTCCCATCCCGAATGAGACGCGTTGTCGGTCGGCGAGAAATGGGCCGGGTCGGAAGGAGCAGAGGCTGTTGCGCATGAACTCGATGCACGACGGAATGAAGCCGGCTGTCTTGCTCTGTCGACCGTAACTTCCCGCGGTGGAACTTTCCTCCTGCGTAACCCTTCTGTCCCCAGGGCGGTATCGCCCCCCTTGAAATCCGCCACCTCGGAAACACCTTGAATGCCAAGTCCTGCAAGTGTTATCCCTGGATGAACCAACGATTCCGTCTTGGCCCCTCTTAAACTATCGGTATATATGCTGCGTCTGGCATCAAAGTTGGGTCTGTCTTCGAGTAGTCTGCTGGAGCATATAATAAACTTGAAGCGTTCTTGGAATGCCGGCGGCGGAGCGAGACCGGGGATATCGTCAGAGGGCAGTATCTCTGGTCCTGCTACAGCTGATATGCGTTCCAGCAATTCCCCTTCTCGAGATTCGGCCTGGCGATCGACATCAATAGACTTAATAGCGCCGTCTGCGATATTCTGATCGGCTTTAAGGCGACGTGGCGATAGTGAGAGCCGTTTGCGGGATATCGTTCTTGAACGGGTCGTTTCAAATGGACGCGCAAGCGATGACGGAGTATCTGCCTCATCCCCCGCTACCTCCTGTTGCGCAAATGCGGATGAATACATAGGCTCCAACCAAAGGATAAAGGGACTCACGCGTATTGTCCCAGCACGATCTGCGAGCCTATGATCTCGTCCGCTGAAGTGCTCTCGCGATCCTGACATTACAGCGACTTCAGAATCCGAAGGAAGGTCGTCGGCATCTGCACACCTCTGCCCATCTGACTGCCGATCGTCCGTCTCGTCCTCGCGCAGAGCTTCATGCAAGACGTCTCCTTCCAGAGCGAACATGGTGTTGGTGCGTCGCTGATGAAATCCGCGAGGAATCCGCAATCGTGCCGTTACGAGCGGATCATTGAGACGCGTGCAGTGTCTTTGAAGATGCGGGTGGATGGCAGGTACGGCTGATTGCGCTGCTATTCGATAATGAGGAATGAATTAACGGCTGAAGGTGACCTAACCATCAGCCATCATCTCGTTGTTCTTCGTTGTTCGATTGCTGCCCACATGTTGTGCCCGCAGCGTGTCTCGGACCAAGGCGCGGCGCGGCAAGGGCTTTATTAGCTTTCGGAACCTTATCTGATATGTTAGCAAGTCTGTATGTATTGTCTTCTGCTCATACCTGCTGGAAGATTGTGGAAACAGGTAACGATCACTCAAAGTCATTCTCGAGCAGAGACTGCTGGTAGCCGTTAAGTAGCTGTCGATGTGTCGACATACCGAGATTCAACGCGTATTGCGAAGAGTCGAGGTAGCTTCCCAAGTGACGCTTCGGTAGCCCTTGTGCCGAGCTTGATCCTGAATGACGGCTGCTTGAAGCGGACCTCATGCTCTATTCAGGCTACCACGGACTGAAGACACTGGATCTAGGCTTCACCCAAGATATACAACTCTATTTCTACCGCCGTGACCACAAATAACATGCGGTAAAGATGGGTCATCCCGGCCATCACTAACCAAGATAATGGTAAATAACCGCAAACATGAAGAGGGTGAATACCGCTCCACCGAAAAAGATGTACCAGTCTTGCGTGCTGTTGTCCGAGAATGACACGAGGAGGATGAGCATTCCCGACCATCATCCTGCTCCACACTGCCTCACCTTCTCTTGTCAACCCAGCCAATCACCTGACGACTCAATCCCAACGTCTCCGCCGCCTTGAGCACCTTCTTCTTGGCGCCTCGCAACGTCGTTCCCTGCTCCACGAGATCCCCAAGCACGGCCCTCCCCTGAGCGATATACTGATCGAGACTCGCCTCAGTCTCTTGCAAGAACGTGTGTTCTCGAAGCGCAAAATCTTCCCTCGAGCTTGGTCCCGCACCAGCGTTGGTGGTAATTGGAAGCGAAAATGGCGATTCCAGCATGGGACTTGATGGAGCATTGGCACGCTGTCGAGCGGACGTGCCAGCGGCTGAGCGGTGCGCGAAACCTGTGCCGATGCTTGAGCTATTTCCGCTTGTGCCCGTTCCTAAGAGGTCGGCTCGTGCTGCTTCCTCTGCTTGACGCTTTTGGCGCTCGAAGCGTGCTTTGAGGTCGCGATGCTCTTCCTTGAAACGCTGTACACGTCTGTACAAAAAGATGTGCATACGGTGATGCGATCAGAGTTTGTTGGGTCATTCTCGATTGACTCATGCTTACAGCAATGCCTTTTCCCGCTTTTCATCCTTGGGTTCCTTCTTTGCCATCTGATCATAATCGTCAATCACTCTCGAGAACGAATTCAGGGTCGCCAGGATCTGGCCTACCTAGGGAAAGGTTCTCATCAGTATAATTTCACCAGAGAGCACGTGAAAAGTATCGGAGGAAACGCACCCTGGATTGCGGGTGTAGCCTTACCGGACGCCATTGCATCCAAGTCACGCTGAATGGATGTCTGCTGGCGAGTGCCAGTCGAGTAGAGTGCGTTCATCCTGGACGCTGCGAACCGAGAGATTTGCTTTCAGGTGGGTTTGCCTTCCGGACAGGCGTAATGAATTGACCGGTTCTGATAGCTCTCGTCTATGGTAGCCCGTCCGCGCACATGGTATGGCCAGTTGACAGTGTTGTAGAAGCGAGGTCGACGATGCTGTGTATGTGGTGTCTAACAAACCAACAAGCTTTGTTTATTCGATGCGAGGCAGCTTGCAAGGCATGCATTGACAGGTGGAGGCTGCGTCATGAAGCATGCGCTGCGGACATGAGAGAGTAGTGCCCGCTTTGTAATTCAACCCAGCTTGCATGCTACAAAACGTTTATAAGAGCGAGACTAGATAGACAAAGAGCGGCAGAGACGAGGTTCCAGAATACTTGGGATACTTAATGGGGCATCTTGCTTTGCGAGTTGTAGCGTCATAAAAATGGGACATGCCGAAATTTACGCCGCTTCATCTTGTTTCGGAGCGATACAATAGTCAGCGCATGACCGCCAGGGTTTCACATGGAACGAAAACAGCTTATGTTCCTCATGTTGTCATTAGCATTGCCCGTCTGATGACCGACATTTTGATTCATTCAGAGAAAAGCTGCACAAACAAAAACATGTGGGCTACGAAAGTGCTTGATACGAAGTTGGCATCTGCACACGTGAGCTCACATGCGTTGCGAGTGGAATCTTCGCCCTGCTTTACACCTCGATAATTGGCTTCATCCGCGACTTCTCCGCACCGGAGCGATGTGCAAGGATGGATCTATCACCTGTTCCCACGCCAGCACGGGCCTGTGCGGAAGGCCGACTATCCGATGGTAACTGTGATCAGGGTCGCCTGGATGGGCCATCAATTGATCAACGGAGAAACGGAAAAATCGAAATCCCTGGCTTTCGGCTTGAACAGAGCATAGCCGTGTGAGGTACAGCGCATAGTGGAGAGGAGTCGAGTGGTATACTGATGACAGGCGGAAATAGATCAGAAGCCATGCTTACCATCCCAAAATCATGATAGACTCGAGCACCAAGACTGGCCGACGGCGGTCAAAGTGCAATCGACGAGCTGGCAGTCGAAAGCAGCTCCTGTCTTAGATTCCGTCAGACAGTCTCTCTTGGAACAGCGAGCACAATAAATTCACCTTCGGTCGGATTCGACATCTTTGAAAACACTGCGCCTTTCCTTCGTTTTTTCTTAAGCGGAACCGCTGGGAGCCGAGGCAAGTCAGAGTATGGGATGCTGACTCAGCATTTTGGCTAGCTCGCTTCCGTTCGCTGATTCGTCGTGGGATGGGCCCGCCACCCGTCGTCACCGCTCCCACGACGGCGATCCAGGGGCATTCGCCGTCGTTCGCCACCCATCCTCCCAAGTCATATCGATCTGCTCGTCGCCAACGCCCACGAACACGCCCGTTCGCTCTTCCCAAAACGAGCCGCTCTCGACGTCGTCCAAGTCAAAAGCAGAACCATCTTCTACACCGAAACTTTTCCGCTCGTTTTCAACAAAAGTAGCAAGTCTAATCAAAATGGTGAGTCGCTATGTCACGAGATCGTGATGCGTGGGATTTGGCACGGATCGGATCGACACGGACTCTGGGGAGATGATGGGAATTGATGAGCGAGGAGACGACGAGGACGCAGAGGGACGTTTACGTATGGAAGATGAGCGATGATGGATGGATGGAGTTGGGGAAAAAGTTTCGACCACGCCACAACGACATTTCGTATTCAATGGATTGCACGTCACCATTCATGGACAGCCGCGAATCGACCCACGCAATTCTCGGAAATACGCCGTGTCACATCCCATAGCTCGCGTGACACAGTCTTTAATCACAGCTAACCCGTCATCGCATTTTTAGGTTCTCGCCGTCGATCTCCTCCACCCTTCCGCCGAAGCTGAGGCCCGAAAGCACAAGTTGAAGCAGCTTGTCCAGTCTCCCCGATCATTCTTCATGGACGTCAAGTGCCCCGGATGCTTCCAGATCACCACCGTCTTCTCGCACGCCTCGACCGTTGTTCAGTGTGGATCGTGCAACACTGTCTTGTGCCAGCCGTCCGGTGGTAAGGCCAAGTTGACCGAGGGTATGTCATATCTTTCCGATCGATGGCGAGGATGACGGCTGAACTTATCTGCGTGTCTAGGATGCTCCTTCCGACGAAAGCTCTAAGCAGCGGTCAATCAGTCCTCGACATGCCTCGAAAGCGGGACGCCCATGCAAACCCATTCGCACGGATCGGGAACAAACTTCTTGTACGGAATTCAGTAATAGGGACATGTCGGGGATGATAATCATGCTTAGTGCGATCTGCGTTGATGCGAGGTTACGAGCCGTGGTTCCGGGACAGTGCTATCTTTTCGCGGAGGGTGATCGGTTTGGTGCGCAATCCACCTCCGTCACTTATCCGCTCTTTATTTTCGCTTGTTCTTCGACATCCCCTTTTTCGATGACTTTCGATCACGACATACTTCTTCCCTCGCTCTGTCGAGAGGCAAGATTTGTATATTTAGGACGGAGGATGGCATAAATTGACATTCTTAAGCCTTTGGTCCGTTGCCCATGTCCGGTAGCAGAAGCCGCGAACCAGACCTGCTACGCCTGGAGAGGCGATTTGGCGTTCTGCTTCATGGAGAGTCCAGCAATTCTTCACTGACAGCCATCCTGCGTATTTTAGCGTTTGCCAACCAGTCTTCTCCGCGTTTGGATAAATACGGCGTTCTGAGCAAAGTCCAGTGGTGCTTTGGAATACTTTGCACTGTCTAATTCTGGGTTTCCTTTTAGGACCTATCTACAACCCCAACTCGCCTCGCATCTCGCGAATCGCCTCTCCGAGCGCCTTGAACCCCTGCTCGGCATCCTCCATATCGACAATCGAGAAACTTGCACGCACAAAGCTCGTCTTGCCGCCATTCGGCATGAACGCAAACCCGGGAATGGCAAGCACGCCCTTGGCGAGCGCGTTGTTCATGACGAGGTCGTACGTGTCGGGCAAAGGTGAGACGTCTATCCAGAGGAACATGCTGCGCGTGCCACGTGATAAGTCTCCCAAATACTCGCGAGCGATGCGTATTATCTTACCCAGCGACGGGCGATACCCAAGTGGCGATGCCCTCTAGATGCCTCTTGGCGATCGCCTCGAATTGGTTTCGCCTCTTTGCGTAGAATTGTGCTACGCGCTGACTGTGCTCTTGGAAGCCCTTGATGCCCCCTGGAGGAAATGTTTGTGGGGTCAGCCCACGATACCAAAATGGAATGAGGCCACACTGACAGTGACGCAGCAAGCGATAAGCGATAGCCTGCGATATACCGTTCGGCTGGAGGTTGGCTGACGATGTATAGACGTCCATAGCCTTGATGATCGGCGTTGGTCCAGTGGCGAAACCCTAAAACCGGATAAAGGTTGTTCAGCACGCTGAGATATCTTGAAAGCGCTCTGCAGACTAACCAGTCGCATGCCGGAACTCAACACCTTGCTGAGCGAATCAAACCTAATAACTCTACCGCCACCCGGAACGACTTGCGTCTCCAGCTCAAAGTAACTCTGGGGGCGTTCAGCCGCAAGAAAGTAGTAAGGATCGTCCTCAATGATAATGAGATCGTGTTCGTGCGCGAGGCGAAGAACGTCAAGTTTACGTTCGCTGCCGGAACTGGTCCCGGTTGGGTTGGAGCCCGTGGGGACGGTGCTGCGAAGGGGATGATCAGGCTGTGCGCGACCGGACGAGCGAGGGGAACACGTACTAGAGCACTCTTGGCTTCTTCTTTCCTTCGGGCCACGATTCGAGCACGTCCCGCAAAGCCTGGGCACTGAGCCCCTGATCATCGACGGCGACATCGATCGTTTCCAGGCCGAGGTACATGAATTGCCCGAGGACGCCCGCGTATACGGGCGATTCGACGAGGATGGCGTCGCCGGGGTTGAGCAGTGTTTGGAAAGCCTTGAAGAGGAGGTCCTGGCATCCTCCGCCGACGGTGACGCGCCATGGTGTCTGCGTGGGTTCGGCCCCGTTGGAGGCGGGGGAGCCGGTCATATCGTTCGCGGTTTCCGTCGTGGGTTCTCCGCGAGCGGTGCCGTTGAGCTCTTTCGTGAGTTGCGCGGCCTGTGCCTTGGTTGGGTGGTGCGGCGTGTCGGGCCTTGATAAGGGGGAGGCGGTACCGTTGCTTTTGGGCTTTGGTACGGCACCCGTGCCGTTACTTGATGGTCCCGAAGGGATGGGCCGTTCATGCACCGTCGAAATGAATTCAGTCAAGAACGTTACAAGCCGCGGGATGCCTGCTGTCGGACCATACTGCAGTGCTTCCTGCAAATCTCTGCCCTCGATTTCGAGCACGATCTGTCCTTTATCATCCACACTGATCGCGAGCCCCTCTTGATCCTTCTGCCCCTCGAGGCTCTTGACGTACGCGGCATCGCCGGCATCGATCCCGAGCGGCGGCTTGAGATGGAGCGTGACGCTCTCGAATGGAAACGTGGCCGGGTTGGGTTTTCCCGCGAGGAAGGAGACGACGCCCGGCTTTTCGAGCGGGAAGAGACCGCGGATGCCGTCGGGCACGACGAGCTTTGCCTTTTCGGAGAGGTAGTCGTCGTAGTCGAGCATGGTGTCTGGCGTGGATGGCCGTGACCGCGGTGACAATGGTGGAGTACCCGAACGCTGAATATATGAGTAATGGGCGCATCGGGTGATCTATCGGGTGCCACCGATATTCGCGCCCGGAAGCAAGTCAAGTCATCTCCCGAGGCCCGGCTTTGACGGCAAGCAGCAGCGAGCGGCATGAGCGATCGGCGCTGAGATGGCAAGGTGGATGAGCTGCTTGATGCGTGATCGAAGCAGCGATCCCGCGTCGCGAGTCACGTCCAGAAGGGCGAGGGAGGTCGCGCGCTTTAGTTGACAGTTATCACTGTGCTATAGCAGGTGGATCCCCAACGACCTGCGCAACAGCTCTCGTGGATGCGTCTCCCTTACTGGAACAATAGGAGACCCCCCTAGGTATATGCACGCGTGACGAGAAAAGCCCAAAACCAGATGCCAATGAAAAACTCCTTTGAGCCATATCGTGTCTCCGCTCTGACACAAGTGTTTGACTGCGAGGTGGATATCTTTGCCACACGAGCTGTCTTACGGCTGTGTGACTGTGACCTTATATTGGTTAGATGGATCGGAATCATCGGATACGTCAGATTGCGACTTTCTTCCGCATCGGTCCCGGCCGATGCGCAGCCAACAGCCCCAGATGTGAATTGCGCATCGTCAGGAAAGTACTTGAGCCCTTTTCAGATCGCGAGCTCTTCCCTCGTCCAAGGACAGATCCTCATCACTCTATTCGACATCAGTAACGTCCTCGTGCCCCACTGCACGGTATCGAAAGCCTCTCAAGTGTGGAAATCAACCGAGCCAACGCGTCCACCAACATGTTCCGCAAAATTAGTGAAAACCTGCTGTCCACCGTCTCCTCCTTCAGCTCCGGACCATCTACACCTGCACCTGAACCATCCTCCACAGACACCTCGACACCGGACATCACGTCGCTTAGCCTCGAGCCACCGTCCGCGGCGGATCCCAACAGTCACCAAGGTCGAGCCGCGGTGGAACGGGAGCTCGCGGACGATTTGGCAAGGTTTGGCGTGCCCGTGAGTCGGGAGGACTGCTTCGGGTGTCAAGAGCACGAGGAAGGGTGTGATGAGGCTGGTGCTGGGGATATCACCCACGTACAGTATCCGCGCGGTTTCGATGTCGATTGGGAGACGGACCTCTTGGGCAGCTCAAAGCCCCAGCCGCGGCAGGTGAGTCGTACGGACTGGGTTTTCGCTCGGTCGAGCGATTTGGAGCTTATCGCGCTCGTTACGCCAGCTCATCGTCTCGACTGGGAAATCAGACTGGCCGCATGACCACACGGAAGACGAAACTGCGCTCTCACATCATCTGAATCGAGCACTCCTCGAAGCGGAGGGGATCACGCCCGGCCCGCCGCCGCCGCCACCAGCGCCAAAGGACCAAGGCAAAAAGGGGGACAAGCCCGCGCCGCCACCACCGGCGCCTGTCCAGGAATCCACCAAGCAGCCGGGACAGGTGGAACTTGTCGTGGGAAAGAATGGCCTGCCGCAGGGGATCTACGAGATTCCTGATACCACTGACGCAGAAGTCGAGCCGTCGGCCTCGAGTATTCCTAAACAGCCCGGGACGATGCTCTTTAGCTCTTCCCTGGTTTCTCAGTCGCACGAAGGTCATCGGGAGACGGTGCTCTCGATCCCGGATTGGAAGGTCGTGGTGGATGTGACGAATGATATCGAGGGCGCGCGCGGGGTGTTGACGGATTTGGTGGCGCATCAAGATGGACGGGATCACGGGGGAAGACGTACATGGACGTTGCCGTATCGTGCGGTAGTCCTCTTGTGTGAGTCGATTGAGTGAAATTGATCAGTCTGACACTGACAGCCTTGCAGGTTCTCACAAACGCCGGGACAAGAGGTGTCATATCGCCGCTCCCTTGTTGGAAAAGGCCCTGGTTCAGTCTCTCGAGCAGCACCAGGTCTCCATAGACTTGAAAGGCAACGCGCTATCTGCCGACCATCTCGAAGAAAGCTATCCTCCGCTAGATGGCGTGCAGCGAGATGATTTGCAAGCCGAGGTCGAGAAGAGGTTGAGGGCGATTGAGGCAGTAGATGATCAAGAAGGGAATGGTGAGGTTGGTATCTTCCGGATCAGCCACCTCGGCGGTCATCGGTACGCCGGTGTCATGATCGTAAGTTCATCCTCCTCCCGGGCGTCCATCGTTCTAACCTCTACCGCAGATCTGCTTCCCCTCTGGCGCAACCCTATACTACGGACGCGTCTCCCCGCAAGAGATCCCTGCCGTCGTCAAGGAGACGATCCTAGGCGGCAAGATCTTGCCGGGCCTCCTTCGTTCTGCGGGAAATGCGGTGCGACCGGACTTGTTGGGCGAAGAGCAAGGAACGGAAAGCGTGAAGGGTGTTTGTCAAAGAAAGGGCAAGAGTTTGTTAACGTGGTAGATGGGGATTCGCTTTATAGTCGCCCATTTGGGCGTTCACGCAATCGTGAGATGATGCATAGACATCGTTCCATAGCAGGCAACATTCTACCCCTGCACAAATCGCACATATTTCGAAGCTGATTCCTGGGAAAGAGTTTTCCAACATTCTCCCGGTTTATGACCCTGCCTAACGAGTCAGCATTCTGCCAGCATGCGGAGAACATGGCAGGCGACGGTGCGCGTCTCACGACGAGCCGGCTGAGGAGGTTTTACCGTATGAGGAGCTGTATAGGGACTTGCGTCCGCTTGAACATCGAATCAGCTATCGAACCATACAGCAGCTCATACAGCTAACCATGCCGCAACTGGCACGTGAGCTGCGATGGGATGAAGGCCGCATCTGACCGCGGCGATCATATCCGAATATCGGAATTCGCTCCGAATATGTTTTTGCCGAGGGGGATGGCGACAGCGATGGACAAGATGATAGAGCTGATGATAGACAGCTTGACGGGCCGATGGCTGATACAATGCCGTCAACCGAGCTCGTGTGGTGAGCTGCCTGAAGATGCCACCTGATAATGATACCCGTATTGGGAAGCTTTTCGGTATCGCCCTGCTAAAATATACCGCTCGCTCTCACCCGATACTCCGAAGGAAACCTCGCCGAGCCGCTGGGTACGGTTAATTTGTTTCTTGCTAATCCGGGTCGACGAATTTCTATTGTCGGTTGGGAATCTTGTCTCCACCGATGAGGAGGAATGTTCGAGTCATCATGATATACCTGCAAACTAAACCGACCGGTGTCTAATCGTGAACCGTATCTCCAGGCCTATCGAACCAGCTTCTCGACCTGGTCGCCCGTTCATCCCGTTCCTCGATCACTGCAATCCCGCTGCATTCCATCTGAAACATTGGTTGATATCGTCGAGTCGTGTGCGCCACAAGTCAAATCCATCCCGTCATGACGGATGAGCAGAGAGTCGAGGCCGGACAGACAAGGCCTCGGCATCATGCCCGGCGCATAAGCCATTTCGAGCAAGAAGTCGAGGTTTTGGAACGGGACTTGCTGGACCGACTTCCAAGCAGACATGGCGGAATTCGCCATACGGATGGCGCTGAGAATTTGGTGGACTTGGGGAAGTCATTAGATGATAGATCTCTCGGACGAGCAGATAAGGAGGAAGCAGGAGCTTTGGGCCCTGTCCCCCACGAGGGAACAGTATCGCCATGCCATTCGTCCGACCGCACAGTAGCCGCTACCCACAATGGAGAAGGACCGCTTGAACCGGTCGACAAGTCATCAAAGCAAGAAGGTGCCGTGACAGTGGGGCCCACAGATGGTCCAGACTCATGGGCAGATGACGGTTACCTTTTTACAAGAGAAGGCCGGACGGTGTGGGTGAGTCATAACGTTTGACCCCGTATCCCGCGAGTGACTGACCCCTGCGCCACCCGTAGGTTGAATTCTCCCCGGGTTCCACCAAGGACCCGTTTCAGTTTACCAAGGGGCGCAAGTGGTATATCACAATCGTCGCCATTTTCTACACTTTCGCCACGAGCTGGAACACTGGCGCGTACGCGGTCGGCGAGCCGAGCATGGAGGTTGATACCGGAGGTACCGCTCTTCAAGCAGCCGCCGGCCTCGGCGTATACGCATGGGGCTTTGCCATCTTCCCGCTCGTCTTGTCAAGTGGATCTGAAGAGTTTGGAAGGAAGCCTCTATACGTCGTGACCGGAATCCTGTATTGGCTGTTTTTCTTTCCAATTGTCAGGTGAGATTGGCATGTACGAAATAAGGAACACAGTAATCGTTAATGCTTTACTGCTTCACAGGGCAAAGAGCATGGCGTTGGTACTAGTATTCCATTTCCTGCAAGGAGGTGCGGGATCGGTCGGTTCGACCATGGTAGGCGGAACTCTGGCAGATATCTGGGTGACTTCAGAGTAAGCCCACCTCGAAGCGATTCGTTAAATTCCGCTGACAAGACGCGTGATAGGCGAGGCGTCAAAATGGGCATGTTCGCCCTGTGTGCTGTACTCGGGAATAGTAGGTTGTCCACCGAGTTGCAGAGGGATAGCTGTTGATCATCCTTCCTTGGTACAGGTTTGGCGCCAATAGCAATGTCCTGGGTCGAGGCCAGACCTGACCTGGAATGGCGCTGGATACAATGGATCCAGATCATCATCTTCGGCGCTTTCCTGCCCGCCATGTTCGTCATTCCCGAAACTCGGGACGGTGTCATTCTTCGGCGGAAAGCGGCCCGCATGCGCAAGGAGATGCGAAAGCAAGGCGGCAAGGAAGCGACAAATGCATCAGTGGAACTTGAATACCGAGCGAGATCAGAGGTCGACAAGCCCAAGCTGTCGGACCTCGTCAAGGTCAGCTTGACTCGGCCGATCTGTGAGTACATTCGCACTATGAGATAGACTTTTCTGACGCTTCAACTTATTCACAGGGCTCCTGGTCACCGAACCGATCGTGCTTTTCTTCAGTTTATGGATCTCCATGGCTTGGGGTGTCTTTTACGCTCTCACGCAGAGTATACCTCTTATATTTCAGCAACTGTATGGCTTCGATACTGGTCGCGTAGGTCTCGTATATCTCTCCATGTCGTGAGTGGCCATTTCACCAAGCAAGCGAAGAAAGTGCTAATCACGTCGATCAGCATCGGTACCATTCTGTCATTCATTTTTAATTTTTACCAAGAATACTTGTACCGCAAGAACGTTGCAAAGAGGGGCCCAGAGGCGCGCTTGTACGCCGCCATGGTCGGCGGCGTCTGTTTTGCAGTAGGATGTTTCATATACGCCTGGACATGTGAGTCAAAAGGCTTGTCATGCGGGTCGTCCGCTGACGATGTCGTCTAGCGTTTCCCGACATTACCTATATCGCACCTTGCATCGGGATCGTGGTTGTCATCTTTGGCGTCTTTTGCATTTAGTAAGTCACTCTTGGCTGAATGTCTGGCACCGTGCTGAACGCTTTTATCAGTTTGGGTGTCTTTAACTTCTTAGCCGACTCCTATACCATCTACGCGTCATCGGCGCTCGCGGGCCAGTCATTTATGCGAAACATGGTGGCAGGCGCATTCCCCTTTTTCACACGACAACTCTACAATAATCTGACCCCACGATGGGGATCATTCTTATTCGGCTGTCTCGCAACATTGCTCGCCATCGTGCCCTTTGTCGCGTTCTTCTACGGACCCGAGATCCGAAAGCGGAGCAAGTTTGCGAGAGCGCTTGCGGTGGAGGAAGAAAGGGTATCCCGCGAGAGGGAAGAGGCGCGGGCGGAGAAGGAGGGGCAGGTGTAAACTAGGGATTCGGGGTTCACAACGCATAGATGAAGCACATAACGCAACTGTATCCAGTATATACGTTAATCTGATCCAGGTATCATATGATCGTCTGCAAACGGAAAGGTTAGGGTTCCTCGGATCGCTCACAACGCTGCCTGGAGAGTACGCTGCCGGGACCGCTTTTTCCCGCCCTTCTCCGCGCGCTATGTTACGGCCTGACCCAGTGAGATGTACCGTGGCGGGGTGTGAAAAAAAGCTCTTTGTCGCCGAGGTCTTGGCGACTTGCAAGTGCACCTTTGGCTTCGGGCGCGGGGTAAGTATGCGCAGGTCCCCACTGTCGAGGAGAAGAGAGTAGTGAACAAGAGGGAGGAGGCGAAAGGGAGAGCAGGCTGGCACCGTATAGAGGGACAGGTCAAATCTCGATGCCATTTGTAGCGCATATGTGTTTGTAATCAGTTATACAACGATATTTCGATCAAGGTCATCACGTGGCGGGCTGCAATCAAACAGTCAGCTTGGGTCACATCGCTCGCGCAGGCTACTCACCCTCAAGGCCCTCAATCGCTCCGCTAGGCGCGCATCCTCCTCGCCGACGGGCTTCTCCGCCTCCTCTTGCTGCACTGCGACGTCGGGCACCTTTGCGCGCGTACCCAGCTCGTGCTGCCGCTCGAGTCCGGCTTCATCGGCGACACGGTTGATGAGCGCATCTACTTGGTCTTGCGGCGTCGTGGTGGCTGTGGATGAGGACATGGTTTGTTCCATGTATGAGGTTTGTACGTCGAGGTCGGAGAATTGAGTTTCGAATTTGTCCATGACAGAGGAGATCTGTGGGCGAGAGGGGGAGGTTAACGATGTTCTGTTTGGCTAGGGCTGTGCATTTCCGACGAGAGCGACGCTTCAATACTCGCTGACAGGAAAGTCTATGGACAGGTATGATCTGAACCTGAGTGCTGCCACCGCAACCTCTATTCAGGAGCGGAGCGAGCCACGCCGAAGACTGATCCCCATGTGGAATAATACTGGGTCGGCGTTTTTCCCGCGAGGAACACGGCCGCTGTTGTGGCGCAAGGCGCGGTCCTGCGAGCGTGCTATCGATAGGCAAGACGACGCGCATCACGAAAGGCGTCTGAAGAAATGGCCGCATTCAGATCCCGGCTGGACGAGGATTGGGCTTCCCGACCATGCAGCCCCCTTCTTGGGCACAGTCGGGCTGCTCCAGCTGCACCCGGCCGTCATTCGTCGGCGACGCAAGGACCTCTCGCCTGTGGCGCCTCCTGTTGTCGCGCCTGCTGGAGGAGCACTGGTGCTTGTGGCGCTCGAATGACCGCTCGGCTGACTTGCGACGGCCCCAGAGGATTTCGGGCTGCGGCGCTGATACCCCCGGGATTCTTGCCTGCGTCGCACTAATCCTCGCTGGCGCTCGATGTGACAGGTATGCTCGCGCGCCTACGGCGCGCTCGGGAGTCGTTGCCTGCGGCGCTGGTATTCTCGCTTCGCTCGAGGGTATTCTCGCTTCGCTCGAGGGTATTCTCGCTTCGCTCGGCGAGACAGGTATGCTCACGCGCCCTACGGCGCGCTCGGGAGTCCTTGCCTGCGGCGCTGGTATTCTCGCTGGCGCTCGACGAGACAGGTATGCTCGCACGCCCTACGGCGCGCTCGAGAATCCTTGCCTGCGGCGCTGGTACTCTCGCTTCGCTCGATCGTTCGGACCTCGCCGTCGTCGCTTCGCTCCTCGGCTCGCTCCTCGGCTCGGCTCACCCTCTCCAAATTCATCGTCTCCATCGCCCTGTCCATCCCCCTGACGACCTGCCCCATATTCCCCGTCACCTGGCGCATCGTCACGGCCGTCTCGACCCTGCTCGCGACCGCATCAATCCGCGAACTGAGCCTGAGCAAGTTGAGCGCCTCGTTTTGCTTTCGGATCGCGTTGGCGGCGTAGATGCGCGCGCCCTCGGTGTTGTTCTGCTGGAGGGCCTGTCGGGGGAGGGGAGGGGAGGGGGGGGCGTCAAGCGAGCGACACGGTGCGCGCATTCACCTTGCGGCGTACCTTTTTCAGCTTTTGCTTCTCGGCTGCTTCATCCTTGGACGCCTTCTTTGCCTGTCGCTGGAGCGACTTGGCGGTAAACTGTCGGCATGCGTGTGCGGGACGGGGACGGGATGAGCGACGTGCGGGACGGGCGCACCGGGCGGAGACTCGCCTTGAGCTGGAACAGAGACTCTGCCGGGCGGTCAGCGCGAGGCACGGGAGGCGTGGCCGGACTCACTCTCGAGGCTGCTCATGATGGCTGATGGAAAACCGGAGCGATGGCCGGGGCAGGCGCCGTGCCTGGGCGGACGTGATATGCGCCTGCTTTCGCGCGGGCGCACCGTGTGCCGCGTCACGCCTCAAGCGGGCTTCTCCTTTCGCGCCGTCCATGCCACGCACACCCCGCCCCCTGTTCCCCCCGTTCCCCCGCGCGGCACAGCACGATGACCCTCCTGCACATCCTCTCGTACGCAGGCGCCATCGCCACCTTTCTCTTCGTCACCCTTTCCCTCGGTGAGTACGCGCGCCAGCGAGCACGACGCGCCCCGCTGACGCGACTCGACCCGACCGCGGCGCACCGTGCAGCGAGCGGACTGTTATGGCTCGCCGAGTTGATTGAAGAGCATTCCAAGACGGCAAAGACCGTCGGCATACGGGCCATCTATGTGCGTTCCCCTTTGCCCTTTGCCCTCGACCTCTAGCGCCCCGCTGACGCCCGCCCGCAGTGCATCATCGCCCTCCACATCCTCCTCTACCTCATCGACGGCCTGCCTCTGCTCCTGATCCTCTTCAGCATCACAGCCCACATCATCTACCTCCAAAACTTCACCTCCACATGGCCCTTTCTCTCGCTCACCAGCGCCCGCTTCCTCGGCTCGTGCGCCATGGTCGTCGCCGATCACTTTCTCTGGTTCTTCTACTTTGCCGAAAAGGCGCAAGAGGCCAAACGGTGGAACGCGAGTGCCAAGCGGTTCAGGCAGCAGGCCGGGTCAGGTGGAGGGGGCAAGCAGGGACCGAGCTTTATGGACGTCGCCGCGTTCTTTGCCGTGTGCGTCTGGTTTGTGCCGCTGTTCTTGTTCTTGAGCTTGAGCGCCAACGATAACGTTCTGCCGCACATGGGTGAGTCTCGGATCGTGTCTGCCCGGGACCGGAGCTAACCCGGCGCGCGCGCGCGCGCAGACCAAGCACCGGGAACGCCCTCGGGACTGGGCCGCACCGTCGACCTGTCCTCATCCCCTCACCGGCCGCACCTCTCGCTCGACACCGCGTCCGCGAAAGACTACGACTACTTGTCCTCTCAACCCCGCGCGACCGTCGCCACGCGAACGTCCCTCGTGAAATCCCTCCTGGCGCCCGTGCTCGCACTCGTCCCGGGCACGCGCAGGACGTCCCGAGGTCGACAACACGACGAAGGGATCATCGCGCCGCGAACGCCGTTGCGGGGGTCGCCCTTGCCTTCGCCGAGACTATCGAACGTGAGCCTGCAGGGCGGACCAGCGGCGGCGGCGGCGGCGGGAACGTATTCGCCCTGGGCCGAGGGATCCGGCAGCGGAAGCGGAAGCGGGAGCTATGCGACGCCGTTGCGGGACGGGCGCGTCTCACCGGGTCCCCTCGGCGGCGGCGGCGGGCAGGGGAGGACGTTGGCGGCGGGGACGCCGAGTATTGCGCAACGCAGGGCCAGTCCGCAACGGGTTCCGACGACGACGGCGACGACGACGACGGGCGGGATTCAGCTGCCGCCATTGGCGTCGCCCGTGGCCGGGCCGCCGCCGCCGAGACGCGTGCCGAGTTTTGGGGGGGTCAGTTCCATGGCGGCCGCCGGATCGTCGCGTGTGAGTGAGGAGGGCGGCGCGCTCGGGGTCGTGATCGGCGGGAGGGAGCATGAGCGGGCGGATGGGGCGGGATTAACGGCGCGACGGACGGGCAGGAAAGATGACTGAGCGCGCGCGCGCGCGCGGAAACCCAAGTGAGAAAAGAAATGAAATTATAATACATGTCGTCCACACACACGACCGAGGCTATCGCTTCTTCGTCTTGAGCGACTCGATCTCCTTTTCCTTGTCGAACCGCTGCTTCTCCTTGAGCTCCCGATACCTCGCCACGACGCGCTCCCGTTCTTCCTCTAATATCCTCTGTTGCCCGGCGTTGAACGGATGACGACCGATCGGCGCAAAGATGCTCGAGGGCGCGGCTTTTTTCTGTTTTTTCAGTTTCGGCAGGACGGGCGGGGCGGTCATGACGTCGAGGATGGAATGCCGCACGGGCGCCTTTTCAAACTCTGTCTTGCCCCGTTTACGCGTCTGGCTCTCATCCTCGGACGCGGCGTCTTCCCCCCTGCCTCGCTTTCCCGTCCGCTCCGCCCGATCACCCGCGGCGGCGGCGGCCACGACCACCTCGTCCTCCTCGCCACCCTGTCCCTCTTTATCCCGCGGCAATCCGGCATCCTTCCGCCTCTTGGCCTCCTTCTGCGCCTCCCGCCGTGCCTTTTTCTCCATCGCCAGCTTCCGCTCCTCCTCGGCCCGCTTCGCATTCGCGTCCCGCATCGCCTGCGTCACGGCCGGACGCATGTGCTCCTCGAGTCGACGGTTAAAGTCACCGAGGGATTCGCCGGGGATGATCTTGGGCAGGCCATGCTTGGCGGACGGGTCCTGTGGGCGTTTACCCTTGGTCGAGCCGCCGGCGGCGGAGGCGGCGTGGGATTTCTTCTTTTCGCGGTATTCTTGTCGGACTTTGAGCGAGTTGAGGATCCGCGCGGCGCCCTTGGGTGTGTCGTCGACGTAGCTCGAGCCGAGGGAGGCGTCCGAGGGGGCAAGGTTGTGGCCTCTATACAAAAATGAGCAAATTTTCACGTCAGTCCATGCGCGGCCCGGTCCGGCCTTGGGAGCAAAGTGTACCGACTTTTTCTCCTTTTCGGATTCTCGGATGGAGCGCTTGGAACCTGCGAAGGGGGTATCGTGAGATGGGCTGCACAAGAGGCACCGAGAGGCTTACGCTTGTGCGGCATGGTCTCGATTGCTCACGCCGGGGGTGGGAGGAGATGGCGGTCCGGTGCGGTGCGTTGCGTTTAAACGGGAGGGAGGGGGCCGCGTGGTGTTGGCCCCTATCCGGCCGTCGTGCCCCTGCCCCTGATCGCCGTCAACCGCTTCCTGCTGCAGCTCGAGATGCGGAGGAGAAATGCTCAGGTGGAGGCACGCACCGCGCGAGCCCACATTGTCAACAAAGTCACGTGTCCGCCTGAGACGCGAGCGGCCGGACGCGTGCGGGAGGGTAGAGAGGTCGGTCGAGTGATGGCATGATGGGCGATGTCGATGCAGGTCCTTGATATCCCGCTCCCGCTCCCGCTACCACATCGACGCGAATCAGAGCCGTGGGATTCAGCATGGCCGCAGCGGTGATTGAGGGCGACGGGTTGCCTCCCGGTGACCTACCGACAGACGTCATGGACGTCGCCGTCCTCAGGGGTTACCTTGCGCAACTCTTGGGTCCAGGTACGTACTCCGACGGATAATGCGGCGTCTCGGCGCAAGGTAAATCTTCACCTAGCTAATCGCTTCCCATCCTCTCAGTCATGGCCGCTACAAGGCTTGACCTCGAGGAGACGTTATTCAGTGATCCCGCATTCGGAGACAAGGTTTCCCGGTTCGCGATGGATTCGAGCACGATGGTAGCGTATGTCACAAAGGAGAGGAGTTCGGTAGCGTCCGGTGATGGTGATGGCCATGATGGTGAGACTCGTAGAGATTCCAGATGGGTTGGTGCTCACACGTTTCTCCGATCAGAGACCGTATCGGGGCCGACACTGGTATATACCCTCCATCTGCCACCGACGCCGCCCGTGTCTTCCAGACTACTATCCACTCTCTCGCTGATCAAGAAGAGACCGACGCTCGACGCAACGGCTCCTATCGCGGACCAACTGCACTTTGTCCTCCTCTCTGCCAATAATCTTCCGACGACGACGACGACGACGAATGGCCATCCAGACTCCGCGCACGAACCGTCGCAGACGATGGAATCAGACCAAGTCGTCGCGCCGTACGAAGGCCTGCGCAGCGTGGTACATTTCGGTGTGACGCCTTGGTTTGAATCGTATGTTAATGCCAAGCAAGGCAAGACGGTCGAGGTGACCATGATGATGGGTAAAAAAGGGGCCGACGCGCAGACGGGTGGGTCCAGTCGTGGTCGGGGAATGTGTTTGCGTGGCTGAGAAAACGAATTGGCCGGCCTCAGGGATTCCGGTGGCAAAGCGAAAGTTTGCCGAGCTGGAGCTTTCGCTGTTGCATCTGCAGCAGAATGTCGAGATTCCCGAGGTGCATTTGGTCATTCAGACCCCGATTCAGAAGGCCGTCGAAGCAGTGAGTCCAGCTTTGCAGCGCAAGGGATCAGCGCATTGAAGAGATCCGTGATAGTGCCGCAACGCCGGCACACGAATCACCGTCGAAGCCATCGAACCGCAGTCCCTCCTATCCAACGTCACATTCCTCAATCGCCTCCAATCCGACGTCAACACCTGGATCAAAGAGATTCAAAAAGTCACCAAGCTCTCGCGCGACGTCACGGCCGGGACGGCGTCGCAGGAGATCAACTTTTGGCTCAGCATGGAGCGCGCGCTCGAGAGTATCGAGCAGCAGTTGAGCGGGGATGAGGTGAATTTGGTGCTGGATGTGTTGAAGAGTGCCAAGCGATTTCATGCGACGATTAGTTTTATTGCGGATACAGGGTTAAAGGAGGCGATGGATACGGGTCAGTGGGACTTGTCGGCGACGAGTCCTTGGCGTTTGGGCGTGCTGAATTCTCGCTTGCAGTCCAAAAGTACAACGCGCTGATGAAGGATTTCCCGCTCAATGATTTACTCTCGGCGACCGACCTACACAAGATTCGGGATTCGCTCTATGTCATCTTTGCCCACATCAACAAGAAGCTCAAAGTCACGTAAGTGATGCTGGCTCAACGCTCTCGTTGCGAGACTTACTCTCCGGTATTCAAGGCCATACCCTCTCCGACGAACGCTACCTCTGGTCGAAGCCATTTCCCGCGATTTCAACGACCAATGCGCCAAAGTGCTCAGCAGCCAGCGGCTGCTGTACCTCGACTATGCTGCATTCGACCGTGTCACTTCGGCCGCGCTCGAAGTCTTTGCTGCGTGGGAAGAAAACATCAAGGAGTTTACGAATGTCGCACGAGAAGGTAGCGTAGCGTGTGTCGTCGAATCGCAGCCGGTCCGAACACTGACACGTCCCTCGGACCGCCAGTCATGCGGAAGCGGACAGAAAAGTTCATCGCCGTCAAGATTACCTCTGCGCATACCAAGCTTCAAGAGCGGGTCGCCTATCTGCGTGTCTTCAGACGGAATCACGAACAGCTGCGGGCCATGACGGGGCCAGGTGGAGGTCTGAAAGCGCTCGGTTTCGATACATTCACGGACGTGGATACCGACGAGGAAGTGCGTCAGGCATATGAAGGGCTGAAGAGCGCGCCTGTTTTGGATGTCACGACAGGTACCGTCGTCTTCTTCTCTCCACGCGACGAGTCAGAGCTCATGCCCCTTTCTTCACTGCAGAGGGAACGGAAATCTGGGTAATGGCCGAGAGCTCGTACGATGAGAGAATATCGAGGGTGGAGAATCAGATCATCTTGAAACTACGAGAAAAATTGGCGACAGCGAGGAATGCTCACGAGATGTTCAGGATCTTTTCAAAGTTTAACAATCTGTTTGTTCGGCCCAAGGTCTGTTCCTGCGGCGGAGCGCGCAAAATGATCAAGTGTTCCTGATCCAGCACGCTTGTCTAATAGATTCGAGGATCCATCCAAGAATATCAAACTCGTCTGATTGACTCCGTCAAGCAGGACATTCAACGATTGCACAAAAAGTTTACGAGCGGCTACCGACATTCCGACGCGTTCCACATGTCCCAGCTTCGCGATTTGCCTCCCGTCGCGAGCGCGATCATCTGGACAAGGCAGATCGAGAAACAGCTCGATACGGATATGAAACGAGTGGAGGACGTGCTCGGGAAAGGGTGGGAACTGTACGCCGACGGGGAAAGACTCAAGACGGAAAGCGACGCCTTCCGGAAAAAGCTCAACCCGCAGCCGATCTTTGATGCCTGGATCCGGGATGTCACGAAACGCGAACATCGTGCGAGTGGACGTCTCCTGGAAATCGTTCGACAGCGCAACGCCGGATCATTGTCTGATGGTCAAGCCAGCCTCGAACTTGCCGTCAACTTTGATCATCAGACTATCGGGCTGTTCAAAGAAGTCCGAAACCTGCTATGGCTCAACTACAACGTTCCGCACACAGTCGTCAACATGGCAAAAGAGGCCAAGCGGATCTATCCTTACGCAGCGACTCTGGTGGAAAGTCTCCGGATATATACCAGAATCTCAGACATCATCGAGCGGACCCCGGAAATCAGCACATTGCTCGCCGAGCATCAACATCGCGTTCAAGATCTCATCGCCAAAGGCATGAACATACACTGGGAGAACGTAGCGTACTCTTACACCGCTCAGCGAGCCGGCGCAGCGGAAGCGGACGCCGAGGTGGATTCGTCTTTGTCGTTTTTCAAAGAGTTTGCCAATGCGGTTGGAGTACTTCAAGAAAAGACGATATCTCTCGTTTCCATCTCGGAAAAAATTGCGAGCGACTTTGAGGAGCTTTCGGAATGCCCGTATACATATGACGCCTTCGCCGCCGTCTTATCCCGTCTGCAGAGCATCGCGGACGACCTGAATCTTCAAGGCTATACCAATCTCGACGCTTGGGTGGAAACGCTCGACCAGAGAGTCCGGGACGTACTGCTCCGAAGGGTTTCGGGCGAGATCGAAGCTTGGTGCGCGGCGTTCTCCGCCTGCGCCCGTGAGAACGCGATGCATTCCGATTCGGAGATGGTTGCTATCGCCGTCGAACCAATTGTCCACGAATTGCAAATGAAAAACCAATTGATCTATGTCGAGCCACCGGTGGAATTGACGGAAGCTGCATGGACAAAACAGCTGCAACGTATTCTGGGTGAGTTATCTTAACGCCCTCGGAGGCGCCGCTGACTAGGCGACTTCAGGTATCGTTTGTGGCCAGCCTGCAATCCGAAGTATGAGATACGAGCTCAAGCTTGATGATGACGACGGCACCAGCTCAGACGCGACATATCAGTCAATACTGTCTGGTCTGGAGGAGTCGATACTGTCCAAGCCGTTCCAGCTCATCAGGCAGAAAGTGCAAGATATCCAGTTTTACATTGGCGAGTGGCTCCGGTTCCAGTCTTTATGGGATCTCAATCCGGAAACCATCTACACTCGTCTGGGCGATGATCTCGTACAATGGTCTGCTCTGCTCGCCGCCATCCGAAAAAGCCGGGCAACGTTCGACACCACGGATACCAAGAGAGACTTCGGCGTGTGCACCGTAATCTATGCCAGCGTCCAGGGCAAGGTGACGGCGAAATATGACTATTGGCAGCGAGACATACTGCTCAAGTATGGCGCCAAACTCGGCGATCGTATGACAGCCTTCCATGCGACTGTGGCCAAGGCACGACAGGAGCTGGAAAGCCAGACATTGAACGGTAGTTCCACCGCTCAAGCTGTCAAGTTCATCACCTTTGTACAAGATCTCAACAGGAAGATCGACATGTGGGACACGGAACTCGCAACCTTCGTGAGCGGGCAGGAACTCCTCCAAAGCCAGCGGTATACGTTTCCGGATAACTGGTTACACATCGATCGCATCAATGGGGAATGGCAACTCTTCAACGATATCCTCAGACGGAAAAACGACGTCATTCAAGAGCAGTTCACGGCATTACAGATCAAGATATCCGCCGAGGTCGAGGCCATGTCGGAACGCATAAGCCAGCTACAACAGGATTGGGATTCCAGAAAGCCAATACAGGGAGATCTTCAGCCAAAGACGGCGCTGGACGCCATTGAGACATTCTCCTCAAGATTCGCCAAAATCGTGGAAGGTCAAAGCCTCCTTGGAACCGCGCAAGATGCCTTGAATCTGGGTCGTCGTCGAGAGGATCGCTTAGAGCCGATAGCCGACGAGATGAGAGATCTCAAGACAGTGTGGACGGCGTTGCTCGGCGTAGTCGCCCGCCTCGACGAGCTGAGAGATACCTCTTGGTCAACAATCAATCCTCGGAAACTGCGTCAGTCCATCGAAGCCATTCTTGCCGCTATGAAAGAGATGCCGAGCCGGATGCGACAGTATGCAGCGTATGAGCATTTCGCCGAAGTTCTCAAGGCTCTTCTGAAAGGCAACACAATCGTATCCGATCTGAAATCGGACGCTTTGCGCGATCGACACTGGCGCGCGCTCTTTCAAGCACTCCGGATACCTACAACATACCGAAGCAATAATATCACGCTCGGCCAGATCTGGGACCTAAATATCCCAAGGAACGAGAAACAGATCAAGGAAATCATTCTTCAGGCCCAAGGGGAAATGGCTTTGGAGGAGTACATTCGTCAGGTCAAGGATACATGGTCAAATTACGCTCTGGACCTGATTGACTATCGCAACAAATGTCGATTGATTCGCGGATGGGATGACTTATTCACGACTTGCCGAGATCAACTTACGTCGTTGGGATCCATGCGAGCTTCACCGTATTATAGGGTCTTCGAAGAGGAGGCCTCGGCACTCGAGGAGAAATTGAACAGAGTCAATAGCCTATTCGATATCTGGGTGGATGTTCAACGTCAATGGGTATACCTTGAAGGAGTATTCGCCGGCAACGCCGATATCAAACACCTATTGCCCGTTGAGTCCTCCAGATTCAACAGCATCAACTCTGAGTTCTTGAGTACTATGGCCAAGGTGTCCAGATCTCCGCTCGTGTTCGATGTCCTTGGCCTCAGCGGCATCCTCAAGACGATGGAGCGCCTGATAGAAGCGCTGGGAAAGATTCAGAAAGGCCTCGGAGAATATCTCGAACGCGAGCGATCTGCCTTTCCGCGTTATTTCTTCCTGGGCGACGAAGATCTTCTGGAGATCATTGGAAACAGCAAGGACGTTGGGCGCGTTGCGAAACACCTTGGAAAGATGTTTGCTGGTATCCGCGCCCTACATCTCAACGACGCTGGAGACACCATTACCGCCATTTCATCAAAAGAAGGTGAACGCATCCACCTCGCTGAACCGATAATTTTGACCGACAAGCTCAAAGTCAATGACTGGCTCGCCGCCCTTGAAACGGCTACCCGTGTGACTCTGAGACAGCTCTTGCGAAGTACTTGTGAACGCCTTCAAGACCTTTACTGCGCGAATCAAGAAATCAAATCCCTGGTACTCTTGGCTTGGATCGAGGAGTTTCCAGACCAGCTTGTCCTCTTGGCGATGCAGATCACCTGGACGGTAAATGTCGAGAAGCGACTCGCCGATACTCAGGTTGTCACAGAGATCCTTCAAGTCACGCTTTCACTTCTTAGCTGTCTTTCTGAAATCGTGCTTCAAGAGCTTGATCCGCTTGTCCGCCGGAAGTGCGAGCACCTGATTGTCGAGATTGCTCATCAACGGGACGTTCTCCGTACATTGCTCGAGAGCCAGCCGTTGTCAGCCAGCTCTTTCGCTTGGCAAAAGCAAATGCGATTCTACCATGATCCGGAGGAGCTCGACGTCAACAAAGCCGTAATTGTCAAGATGGCGGATGCCGTAATTCCATACGGCTTTGAGTATCTCGGTATTTCCGACAGGCTTGTTCAGACGCCTTTGACCAACAAGTGCTACCTGATCCTCACACAGGCAATCCACGCACAATGCGGCGGGTCTCCATTCGGACCGGCAGGCACAGGTGAGTCACCGCCTTTCGCTACCTCTGAAATTGCTGCTCGTCTCATTCGAATCTGGCAGGTAAAACCGAATCCGTCAAAGCACTGGGTGCACATCTCGGCAAATTCGTTCTGGTGTTTTGTTGCGACGAGACGTTTGACTTTCAAGCAATGGGTCGACTGTTTTCCGGTATCTGTCAAGTCGGAGCGTGGGGATGTTTCGACGAGTTCAATCGATTGGAGGAGAAGATGCTGTCAGCGGTGTCCCAGCAAATTCAAACGATACAGCAGGCCCTCGGCACCTCCGATCGGGAAAACCCACACGAGATCACCTTGGCTGATCGACGACTTGTCGTCCGGCAGGACACAGGCATCTTTATTACTATGAATCCAGACTATGCTGGACGATCTCAGCTACCCAGCAATCTGAAAAAGTTATTCAGACCTGTCGCGATGACTTTCCCTGATCGAGAGCTCATTGCGCAAGTCACATTGTTCGCTCAAGGCTTCCGCCACGCAGAGGCCGTTGCGTCTCGTGTTATCCCCTTCTTCCACCTTTGCCAGCAGATGCTGAGTAAGCAGGCGCACTATGACTTCGGCTTACGCGCTCTCAAATCGGTATTGACTCGGGCTGGGGTACTGAAGCGGCTTTCTCAAACCGACGGTGCCAGCCAAGATGCGCAGGAAAAGGACGAGCTGGGAGTTCTGGTGCAGAGCATCCGGGAGGCATTGCTGCCAAAACTGATTGGCGAGGATGTCAAGGTCATAGAATCCTCGTAAGCATAGTTCGGACCCCGTATCCAGGACGGTTAACTGTTGCTGATCATGGGCCTAAATAGTATCCTCAATGAAATCTTCGCCGGAATTAAGCCGTACCAGCAGGACCTCGAGCGAGTCAATGATGCGATCCGCGTTTCCGCTGCCCAGGACCATCTCGTGTTGCGGGAGCAATGGACCGCCAAGATCTTACAACTCTATCAGATCCAGCAAATCTCGCACGGCATCATACTGGTAGGGGCCGCTGCTACGGGTAAAACTCGAGCCTGGCGAACGCTCTTGAAGGCGATGGAGCATCTCGATGGCGTGGAGAGCATCTCATACCTGATAGATCCCAAGGCCATCTCCAAGGAACGCCTATATGGCACGTTGGATGTTACGACGCGAGAGTGGACCGATGGGCTGTTTACCAGTATACTCCGTCGTGTATTGGACGACAACCGCGGAGAGAGCGGGAAAAGGCATTTTATTGTCTTCGACGGTGATGTCGATCCCGAATGGGTCGAAAATCTAAACAGGTGAGAATCAGGCGGCATCGCGTCTTACCTTCACTCTTCTGATAAATAACATCTCTTGACCGCGACAGTGTGCTGGACGACAACAAAGCCCTCACCCTGCCGAATGGCGAACGGCTCAATGTACCCCAAAACGTCCGCATCTTGTTCGAAGTCGAGCATCTAAACTACGCAACTCCCGCAACCGTCAGTCGTTGTGGCATGGTTTGGTTCAGCGATGATGTCTTGGATGTGGACTCCATGTACCAGAATTACATGACGAGCTTGGAGCAAAACGAGCTCTCCCAAGAGCAAACGGCTATCGACGGCACCCACAGCGCCAGGCCCGGTATCCTTGCAACACAAAAGGTCGTCGCACAGTTCACCAAGAGATATGTGAATTCGCGGGGTCTGCTCTCGAAAGCCCTCGCAGCAGCCCGAGGGATGTCACATGTCATGTCATTCGATCCCGCTCGCTCTCTGTCAACTCTGTTCGCAAGTCTGTCTGAGGACTGTCGCGAGATTTATCGCTACGAATGCGAACATCCGGACTTTCCCCTAACAGCGGAACGGATCGAGACATACCTCTCCAAGCAAGTCTTGTTGGATTTGATTTGGGCTTTTGCTGGGGATGCGGATCACGCATCCAGGACGAAATTCGGTCAAGCTCTTGCTCAAGTCAGTGGGACGGAACTGCCTTCCAGCGCATCGGGTTCCGATTCGCTCCTCAATTATGCGGTAGATGTGTCTACTGGCTCCTGGCTGCCCTGGTCGGACCGTGTGCCAACAATGGAGGTCGACGTGCAAAATATCACAGCTACAGACATCGTCATTCCGACTGTCGACACGCTACGCCACGAAGCTCTGGTGTACTCCTGGATCCGGGCGCGAAAGCCCGTCATTATGTGCGGACCACCAGGATCCGGTAAAACAATGACATTGTTTAACGCGCTACGAAAACTACCGGATATCGAAGTTGCGGGTCTCAACTTTTCCAGCGGTACGACACCGGACCTGATACTGCGAACGTTCGAGCAATACTGCGAATACAGGAAAACGTCCCGCGGCATGGTCTTGGCTCCAAGCTCCCCGACATCATGGCTGATGGTATTTTGTGACGAGATCAATCTGCCTGCTCCCGACACCTACGGAACTCAACGTGTGATCAGCTTCATCCGTCAAATGGTGGAAGCTGGAGGCTTTTGGCGATCGTCGGACTTGACATGGATCCACCTGGAACGAATACAGTTCATCGGAGCATGCAATCCCCCTACCGACGCTGGGCGGACAGCACTAGGTCCTCGATTCTTGAGACATGCGCCCGTGCTCTATGTCGATTATCCCGACGTCGTATCCCTCACCCAAATTTACGGTACCTACGCCAGGGCTCTGCTCAAAGTCACGCCGAACCTAAGGGGTTACGCTCAGTCCCTGACGCAGGCCATGGTCGACTTCTATCAGTCCTCGAAACGACGCTTCACATCGGAAACGCAAGCACACTACATCTACTCTCCTCGAGAACTCACTCGTTGGATCCGGGGCATCTACGAAACCCTAAAGTCTCTCGAAGACGTAGAGGTAGAAGGTCTCGTGCGGATATGGGCGCATGAAGCCCTTCGTCTGTTCCAGGACAGGCTGGTCGAGGAGAATGAGAAGAAGTGGACGGATAGTAAACTCGACGAAGTCGCCATGATCCATTTTCCAACAATCGATCAGCACAAGGCTTTGTCCCGCCCGATCCTGTTCTCTAACTGGACAACGCAACATTATCAGTCGATTGACCGGGATGTTCTTCGCGAATACACAAAGGCAAGATTGCGAACATTCTACGAAGAAGAGATGGACGTTCAGCTCGTCTTGTTCGACGATGTTCTTGACCACGTCTTGCGCATTGATCGGGCATTCCGCCAAAGCCAGGGTCATATGTTACTCATTGGAGTTAGCGGAGGTGGAAAGGTGAGCAATAGAAAAGCCACTTCATTGATCCGCACCATGGTTGCTCACAAAGATTCTCCCGTCAGACCACTCTCTCGAGATTCGTAGCGTGGATGAACGGACTGAGTGTTTATCAGTTACAAGTTTCCAATCGATACACAGCAGCGGACTTCGATGACGACTTGCGACATGTCCTTCGACGCGCGGGTTGCAAGGGAGAGAAAATCTGCTTCATCATGGACGAGTCAAATGTTCTGGATTCAGGTTTCTTGGAACGAATGAACACGCTACTTGCAAATGCCGAAATTCCCGGACTGTTTGATGGCGACGATTACGCGGCATTGATGTCGGCCTGCCGAGAAGGGTCACAGCGGGATGGTCTTATTTTGGACAGTAACGACGAGCTTTACCGATGGTTCAGCCGCCAGATCGCAAGCAATCTGCACGTCGTTTTCACAATGAACCCTCCAGTAGAGGGACTGCAAGATCGAGTCGCAACCTCACCCGCACTTTTCAACCGTTGTGTACTCGACTGGTTCGGTGACTGGTCAACGAAGGCGCTTAGTCAAGTCGCCACGGAACTGACCGCGACTTTGGATCTCGACAAAGGCGATGCATATGTCCGAGATTCTTCGGACGGTCGAGAACCCGTACTTCGCTACGGCCAAGCTATCGCAAGGGTCATGGTCGATGCTCACGAATTCGTGCAGGCGCTCAGCAAGACTATCGCTGCCCAAACGTCAAGGAAGTTACACGTCACACCGCGACATTTCCTGGACCTGTGAGTCGACTAGAAGTCGTGTTCCAATGCGATGCTGACGGGTACTGGACTTCTAGCATTTCGCAGTTTGTCAAGCTCTATGCTGAGAAGAACGGTCAGATAGAGGAACAGCAAAGACATATCAATGTCGGTCTGGAACGCCTGCACGACACTTTAACCGAAGTCGAAGCCTTACAATCCGAACTCGGTGCAAAGGACACTCAACTCAAGAGCAAAGACTTGGAGGCCAACAGAAAGCTCCAGCAGATGATCGCCGATCAGCAGGAAGCGGAGGCAAAGAAGCTGCGCTCAATACAGATACAGGAACAACTCGAAAAGCAACAAGCGATGATAGCAGAACGCAAAGAGGGCGCATTGCAGGAGCTGGAGGAAGTGGAGCCTCTCGTTCAAGAGGCTGCTGGGGCTGTGGCTAACATCAAGAAGGCTCATTTGGCCGAAGTTCGGGCCATGGCCAATCCGCCTGAAACGGTGAAATTGGCAGTCGAATCGGCATGTATTGTGCTAGGCTTCAAGGTCGACGGCTGGAAAGCCGTACAGAGCGTGATCCGTCGGGACGACTTCACGAGTATGGTGCGGAACTTTGACTCGGAAAGGATTAGTCCTGCGATCAGACAGAAAATCGAACGGGACTACATGAATTTACCGAATTTCAACGTAGAAGCCGCCGATCGCGCCAGTAAAGCTTGCGGTCCGTTAGTACAATGGGTATTTGCGCAGGTGCAATACTCCGCCATCCTGGACAAGGTCGGTCCACTGCGCGACGAAGTTACTTTCCTGGAGCATCAAGCACAGACGACCAGAGAACAGGCCAAGATCGCTCTCGAGACAGTTCAACAGCTGGAGCTCAGCATCGCGCAGTACAAGGATGAGTACGCTCAGCTGATCAGTGAAACACAAACGATCAAGTTAGAAATGCGTCAAGTACAGGACAAGGTGAACAGAAGCACCTCTTTGCTCTCAAGTCTGTCTTCGGAACAACAAAGATGGACGCGCGACAGCGAAGCGTTTGAGCCTGAGGTCGCCAATATCCCGGGAGATGTCCTTTTGTCCGCCATCTTCCTTACATACTCCGGCTGGTTCGAACAACAGAATCGAGCGCGACTGCTTGCACATTGTCGGGCTCAGATGACGGGTCATCATATCATTCACAAGCCGAAGCTGTCCTTTGCGGACTTCTTGTCATCCATTGATGAGAGATCCGAATGGTCCCGGGCCGGACTCGCTGTCGATGATCTCACCGTCGAGAATGCCCTGATACTGAAGCGATTCAATCGGTACCCTCTAATCATCGATCCAACGGATCAAGCCACGACCTATCTCACGGCTTTATCCGGCAAGGGGAAAATGATTGTCACCAGCTTCCTCGACTCCGCTTTCATAAAAAACCTTGAAACGGCCCTTCGCTTTGGATATTCCTTGCTTATTCAAAACGCCGAAGATCTGAATCCCGTCCTTAACGCCGTTCTCAATAAGGAGCTGCGAAAAACGGGAGGTCGAAACCTGGTGCGAATAGGTAATCAGGACGTCGACTTCTCCCCCTCATTCACCATGTTCTTGTCGACGAGGGATGCATCAATCAAGGTTGGACCGGACGTCAGTAGTCGAACCGCGATCGTTAACTTCTCGATGACACCCGGCAGCCTATTCAGCCAGTCTTTGGACAGGATACTTCGAGTCGAGAGCCCGGATATCTACGAGAGACGCAAAGACCTTCAGAAGATTCAGAGCGGCTATCTCGTCAAATTACGACACCTTGAAGAATCCCTACTTCGCGTGTTGAATGAATGCAACGGCCATATCCTCGAGGACGACAAGGTTATTGCTTCGCTGGAAACCGTCAAACGGGAGGCCGAGATTGTTGCGCGTAAAGTTGCAGAAGCAGCAACCGCGATAGATCACATTGAAGAAAAGGCAAAGGAGTACACCCCGATCGCCAGGGCTGCGAGTGACATATTTTTCCTACTCCAGCGTCTTTCGAACCTTCACCACTTTTACAGGTTTTCTTTGGAATTCTTCCTTCAGATCTTCGGGGCGGCATTGGAAGATAATAATCGTTTGCGCCAGACTGAGGATCCAACGCTGCGACAGAACGCCATTCTAGAAGAGTTGTTCGCGATCACCATGTCCAGGGTGCAGCAAGGACTCTTGAACGAGGATCGCCCGGTGTTCGCAGTCTTCCTCGCGGCGGTCTATCTCTCGGCTCTCGGTCAGGCGAAGCTGGCCCGAGCGTTATTGCGGTCTGTGCAGTCCTTAGAAGAAGCTCAGCATTCGAAAGATGCCGAACCTATTCGCGCTCTGAAAGACGCAATCAGCGTTATACCCTTCGCGGATCTCGATCTGAGAGAGACCGATGTTCAGCAGCAAGTATTGCCTACTTCGAAATCTCAACAAGACTGGTTATCTTCCTCGAACCCAGAGGATCAGCCTCTCGGAGAGGCTCTCAAAGAAGGTGCGGAAGTTAATGCTTTGAAATGATCAGGTCATCGCTGACCGAAGGATATCTCCCGCGCAGATACCGCTCTATCGATCCTCCGCATGCATTTGATCAGTCGAACAAGGCAGGATAGACTAGGCATCGCAATCGAGGGATTCGTCACCAGGCTCATGACTTCCACATACAACATCAAGGTGCAAGATATGCAAGCCGTGATTCTTCACCAGGTTCCGGCTGCCACCCCTGTCATCTTTGCATCTGTCGCTGGGCATGACGCAAGCTCGCAGGTCGAAGCTTTGGTCGCAAGGACGAAGGTCTCCTGCACATCCGTTGCCATGGGATCATCGGAAGGGGTCATGGCAGCAGACCAGGCAATCAACGTTGCCACACGCAACGGTTCATGGGTACTGCTCAAAAACTTGCATTTGGCTGCGGATTGGCTACATCACCTCGAGAGGCGACTTCGATCTCTGAATCTCCACCCTGATTTCCGCCTTTTCCTCACAATGGAGACGGCGCCTTCAATTCCCGCTAACATCATCGAGACATCTCGAATTGTCATGAATGAGCCCGCTCCGGGTATCAGAGCCAATCTTTTGGAGTCTCTCGCAACGATACGCCCGGATCCGGCTCACCCTGCTCCAACAGAAAGGGACCGCCTATACTTCCTGCTGGCCTGGTTACACGCCGCATTACTCGAGCGGTCCCGTTATTTGCCTATCGGCTTCAGCAAATCATACGGCTTCAATGATTCCGACCTCACGGCCGGTAGACTTATGTTGGACAGGTGGATCGGTTATACAGCAAAGGGACGTTCGAATGTGGATCCGAGGTCTTTGCCGTGGACCGCAATGCAGTCTCTGCTTATCGACCATGTGTACGGCGGAAAGGTGGACGTGCCCGAAGATCAAGGCATCATTCAGCAATTCGTGGCACGGCTCATGGTTCCTGAAGCTTTCGACTCCGACTTCAGCTTGACAACGAACGGTGAAAGCCCAGATATAGTCGACATCAGTCGTTACGAACAGTTCCTTGCTTGGGCTGAAGACTTGCCTATGAGCCAGCCGGTCAGTTGGCTGGACTTGCCTGCGAATAGTGACCAGATTGTAGCGGCAACCCAGGGTGCGTATTCCCGACCTTCAACGGGGCGATCCGGACTCTGGCTGATATCTATTTTATCAGGCCGACGTATACTGCAGAAGTGCATGAATATGTATGATAAGGAGGCATTTGGAGAGCGGGTGGACAGATAGAAAGAGCTTCAGCGCAAGAACACAATCTCAGATAGACTGAATAGATGTAGTGGCCCATCTTTGGTTACGGCATTCGATTTATATGTTACCGATTTGACTTTGCAGATTCCTATGCGTAAAGAGCCGATTATCGCGCCATGCGGAATGCTATGCTATTCGTCCGTTGATTTGAAGTGAATTCACAGGTCGATTTACTCATCAGCAAGTCTCCCTTTGTTCGTTTTCTCGATCACTATCTTCTCTTCGCGAACTTAAACTGACAAAGGGTGCCTTTCCAGTTGTCGAACTCCCAAGGGGCACATACCTTCGCTAACATACAAAGGAAGCCATTACTCTAAAAGTGAAGAGGGACAGATCCGCTGAGCGAATACCCGACAAAGGCCTGGAACGCGCAGTGCCGTCACCAAGGTCCCATATATGTCTGCGACCCGATCTCCGAAGCAGGGTCTCGTCTGATGAACATTCAATCTCACGGCTTTATCGCGAAACCATCGCTGCGGATCGGTATGCTTTTCTTCAAGCCATGTCTCGTTGGCCTGCTCCTCAGTGTCTACGCATCCCTGCGTCCAATCTTGGCGGTCAAGATAACTGTGCTCAATGCTTGTCGATTCGCCATCAATGCTGCCCATACAGCGGATGGCACAAACAACGGCTACAAGGAGGGTTGTCAGCCAATCAGCCCTGGGTCGAAGGCTACTCTCGTCGACACGACGAAGTTTCAACGGAATGAATGGGTGGGAGGCAGGGTCTGGGCTACAAGGCAGACCTGGTAAGGCGATCTTGACTCACCCTTGCGGGTAGACATTGTCGTGACTTGTGTTAATTGAAGTTTGGGCACGTCCCGGCAGTGAGAGAACCCTTGCACCAGGTCAGAGGGGAAGCAACCTGACAGTAAGGGGGGCTTGAATTGTCGTCTACCTCCTGAATGATTCGAACATTGATCTCCGTAGTGGGCAGAATTCACCATCAATCTGAAAGTTGGCGGGGCGAAGCAGGCGTTTGATTCCTGGGATGGTATGTTGAGAATGCAGTGCCTGAGGACCCTTGAGCAACTCTGACGACTGGGACATTGCCTATGACTCGGCTCCTTTAGTGTCGCTGGTGCAAGGTGAATCAATCAGCGCTTCATCGTGATGCATTGCGTCCATATATCTGACAAGATTCATGCGGTAAATTGACGGCAGGTTTTAACGTACCGTAAGCCGGTGTTGTCATGCAACACGAGAGAAACGTCATCCTGAAGCGCTCTTCACAGAATGTCTATCAGACCCACTGCATCTTGCGTGGATCGCACTGCCGAATGCACATATGACTTTCTGGCCCATTGCCCAAAGGGAATGGAGGACAATTGGAGCGGTCACAAACAGTATTGCGCGGCAGGTAACTATACTCATTTCTCCCGCTGTTACTCGGCAGTTGAAAATTCCTGGTCGGGTCGATAGCTTGTCAATCCAGAATTCTCGCAGGGGGTAGGTAAAGCGAAGCTTGTCCCGCTACGCCAACTGTTAACCATCACCACGTTTTCCGTTATAGCAAAAGGAATGATAGTTTCTGACAAGGATCCGCTCGACAGTCCGGTCTGCTGTAGCGGAACGTATTCGCTTGGCAGCGGTCGTTGCACGTCAGACCACATTCGTGAGACAGTTTTCGCGCTCCTGACATCCCGCACCTTGTTCTGAATTCAAGCCATGCCTCAATCTTGTGATATGGTTCATAAGCTTACTACGACATACTCAAGAGTAAATGCAAGAATGCGTATATCTATCCAGCAGAGTGAGTACAGAGGAAGAACCGTTGATTTTGCCGCTCGGTGGTTGAGGACCCTTGTGGATTGCTCTACATAGCGACACGCCTGCTGACAGTCAGACGGCGAATTTTGCTTGCCCCGCAGACCGTAACAGGGAGTAAGCCCTGGCCTGTCAACTGGTATTCTGCCTCACGTGTCTTTCTACCTTCTTTCGAAGCTTCCTAGTGGAATTTTGTCCGAACGGTGCGGGCTCGCTTACCGATTCTCGATCGGTCAGTGTCTGCCCACCTAGATTAAAACTTTCGTTGCGCGCTCTCGCTAAACCCTGCTCGCAATCTGGACAGGTCGGATAGTCCGTCACATAGGTTGCGGGCTAAGCCCATAGTACAAGCTTATCAACCTTTTTCGTTTTTGTTCTGTAATTCGCGCCGGTCGCGACTGTGCAATTGTACCGATATTCATGTTGATATGCCTCGCTTTGCTTTGCGAATTATATAACACAGGGGATGCATGACTAAATGAAATCGCCAGGCCTGGCGCCTAATTCAATAGTGCCTAATATGATCGCTCAAATTAACGAACTTGATCATGAAAAAGCAGTTGCCTGTAGGGGACTCACCGACAGGGAATTGATTTTGCGAATTGGCGGCGAAGCTGGCTGTCTCTCGGCAGGCGTGAAATGACTGGCATGTGTCGGCGCTTGCCTCTCATAATGAGATTCCCTTTGAGCAAATGCAGGCGAATGAGGGGACTGGCGTGGGCGTAGATCATCCGCGGAGTTTTTATGTTCTTGAGCCGGTGAGATTGCGGGACGACCTCGAGAGAAGGTATGGATTAGCCTCAATAGCACGAATTCGAACCATGCAAGCTACCTTCAGCAAGTCCGTTTCCGTAGCTCCTGCGTCTGCTATCCTCGCGGCGGAAATAATCTAGTAACATAGTGTCAGTGGAAGCGGAGGACTTCGACGTCATGCATGCATACCGTCATCGTGGTTTCTGCGTTGCTCCTCTGATCCTTTACGAAAATGGTGAGCGAACGGAAAAGTTGTCAAGGACGAATACTTACTATGCGGCGTCCTTTCGTATTCCTTCCATGCGATCTCCGGCTCCGGTGTAGGCGGATCGCCAAACTCAAGATTGACTTGGTATATGAGATGCCGCACGGTCTCCTCATCTAATCCACTAATGTCAACCCCGTGCGCCCAGTCATCCTGCATGGCTCGAGGGTCATTCCGATCTCTGCGTCCTCCTATACGATTCCAATAGCACAATGGTCAATTGCGTCAGATATGCGGCAAGCCACCGGAGGACGCGTAGACGTACTTATTACCGGCTTTGGCTCATCGTCGTCTGAATCAGACAACCCGTTAACGGATGGACCAAGTGCGATTCGCGAGGTATTTGGAGAACCTCTAGCCCGAGTTTGGGATTGCGATCTCGACGCAGACCTCGGATCAAAAGGAACGTCGTTATGCATATGGGGCGACGCCCGTTGCGAGGCATAAGCAACCACATCTTGTGACAGGTAAACGGGACTCGGCATCCTGGATCCTTGCTTGGACGTCTGGTTGTTGGATATTGAGCCCGAGGCACCTTCGTGGCCTAGCGGCGAGTACCGTTTCCGTTTCCGGGAACTGAATTCTGTTCCGACATCACTGTGCCGGTCTGAGATCAGATCAAATGAATCAGCGATTGCCGTACGGTGCGAAAGCACAGACGGCTCAATGCTGTTTCGCGCCGATGTCGCGGCCGAAGCTGTGGTGTATGCCAAGGACTGTCCCGGTGTGTTGGCGGCAGAATGCTTTTGGATCGCCAATTCCTTGAGCGACTCTATCCGTCTCGCCCTCATCTCGGCTCCCCACTCCAGCTCGTCTGGTTCATCAATATTTTCGCCTAGCGCCTCGTATTCCTTGTCGTCTAGTATGCGAAGGATCGGCGGTCGGCCCGGTCGGTTGGGGTCTGAGAAAGGATTGCTGCCGCTGTCCGACTCGAGGTAGTGATAGAGAATGTAAAGCAGCATATTGGCGCGCTCTTCTGATCGAATGTTGATAGTCGTGAACAAGTGCAGGAGATGTAGTCTTCCATTTTCCATCGCGGATCCGGGCTGTGCCAAGCGAGCCGCAAGCAGGTTGTGTGGATCGACGATATTTTCCTGGTCAAAGAAGTGTTCCGTCACAATGTCGTGTCCCATGCCCAGGAGGAATAGAAGATTAACGACCGACGTCGGCGGAATATGACCTGCATGCAGACGCGCCTGAACGACCTCTAGAGAGGATGGCAGCTCGGCAGGCTCCGACGAAAGTCGAATCGCCTTCAACGCATTCTTCATCCTCGGCGCGTCTTGCAAGCTCTTCCTCGTCGCTTGTGTCTTCTGCAGCGATGGAACGGAATGATACGTCCTCAGCACGGTCCGCATGGCGGGATAGAATGCAAAAGTCGTGTTGATTCGGCCAACGTTGACGAGCAGGCATATCTTGGCGTAACCGTCGCGCAGACCATCGTAGCCATCCGTGGTGGATTCTCCATTACCGAGTTCCTCCATATCTTCCTTGAGCTCGTCCATTTGCGTTTCCACTCCCGGAGAAGCATTCACGCTGTCCGTTCCGCCCTTTGCCAGTTCACCCCGCTTTCTGGTTCGGTATGCCTTGCCTGCTTGATGTTTCCCTGGTATGGATCCCGGCTCGAGATCAAGCAGTGCTTCCTTGAGCTGTTTCGTACTCCGTTTTGAGGAGGCCAGCGTGTAGCAATATAGCTCGCCGAAGGTGAGTTTGGAATGCGTTGCCGAGTCGTACTTTTTCGGAACTTCGACAAAGGGCGGGATGGTGAATACTCTTTCCGGATTGGAGAAGAGGCAATTGAGGAAATCGTACTATCAAGCAAATGATAAGAATAGACGTCCTTTCGCGCATTCAATGTAGTAGCCATACCTGTAGATCCACACGGGTACACATTTCGCCATCCTCCTTTCGTAGCACATGATAGGTTGGTACGTCTTTCCGCGTACCTGTGTTAATAGTAGGCACATTCGTCGATGTATCGTGTGCTCCAGCAACCTGCGAGAGTAAAAGCGAGCACAAAGGCATCAGTGGCGCTCTGAGGGATAGAGACGGGCAACGTGATACGCACAAAAGGCTGATTCGTGAAGGGAGAATTGTAAGCGCTTTTTCTTTCAGTCCGGTTCGGAGACGCCGCATACAACGGACTGTGCGTTCCGTTCGCGCTCGTGCTCAAATGACTAAGATGCTGCTCTTGCGCCGAGCTATCGAGCGGTGCAGCTTCGGCAGGCCCATTGGGTTGGTCCAAGTTGCTACCGAGCGGCGAGCGTCGAGAGGAAGATGATGCTCCCGCCGCTGGATTCGGGCTGAGGTGTTGGGTCTTGGAAGGACCGGCACGCCTTGTCGGGGTCAACATTGCCGCCGGTCGACGCTGCTTCTTGGCGAGGACATCGACAGGGGTGGTGATTTGCGGAGCGGACATATGGGCAGGCGGATCATTGGGATGTGAGGTGTTTGAAGGAGCTTTTACCGGTAGCGGTGCAGCGAATACTGCGGCATTTGCGAGATCGCTTAATGCTTCCGCGGCCCTGTTTCGAGCCGTCTCCGCGTCTTCTTCTTCATCTACATCCATCTTGTCCGCTGGATGAGCCGATTTGACGGGACTGGACCCAACGACGGAACTGGCGGCGGCCACATCGAGTTCGTCGTCGACGTCGGCGGACGAGTGTTTGGCATCGCTTTTGGAAACGCGGGATGGCTGGTCGTCGGGATCTTGGGTTGCCCATGTAGGCGGTGGATTGGACGCCGCCATGCTTGACAAGATGTCCTATGAACCCTTGGAAGCCTTCCTAAGTGGAGGACACGTAAATCCAACCCTGCACACTGCAAGAAGACGCCCGCGGACAAAGCGAGCGCCCTAAAGGGATCTGCGTCGATCGAGCGCTCGCTCGCTCCATGCGGCGGGTGTAGGGCTTATTTCACCTGAGACAATTACCTAAGCTGTTTCCGCTGTTTCCGCAGTTGAGCGAGACACGATGGGATCGCGACAAGCGGTATTAGCAGGCCTCCAGGTGAAGCCTCCCAGGTCGCCCAGGGCTCCACCTTGGCTGGGATCGTCATGCCAGACTCTCTGCCAGCACCTACACACTCGTTTGATTCGCCAATCTCCACACGTCGCACTCGAAAGAGGCACGCTCCTGCTCCCGGATGTGCCCTATGCACGATCCTTATCAAGCTCGAGGATGCGCAGCCCATCGACCAGGACGAACAAATCGCGACATATACCACCAATCATGATCAACCACTATCTCCTGCCATCGCTTCGCCCTCCTTCGCTCAGAACCCACTCTTATCGGCCAACGCGATGCGTAATTCAGCAAACGGCACGACCGTCGATGGTCGCGTGCTCGTGGTAGACGACGATGATTTGACGGGCTGGATTGCTTCCCCGTCTGAGCGCTTAGCGAGTGACGGAAGGCATGCGGTGGTTACTTTTAAGCGTCATGTGGAAGATGTATATGCATTCGTAAGTTTGATGTTCATTGTTCGATTTCTCCTTTTCCCTGATGCACGCCGTGATTCATCCCCTTTCTCGTCCATAATATACGTGTCCATCCGCTAGGGTCCCGCAGACATACCCCTCCTAGTCCACGCTTTGCAGACAGCCCACGCAATTCTCGATCTCGCGCCCAGCAGCACCCGGTCGCACGGAAAAGGTAAAGACACAGCGACGAACGAGCAAGAGGATGAACGAGATGGGCATCGATTCTACGGATGCGGAGAAGGACCACGGAGGATAGGGTTCCTTACCGGCCTGGCGCGTAAGTCTATTTCAGAACGCCCTCTCCGAGAAGTCTAACGTTCCTTTTCGCCTTTTGACATGCTAGGCGATCCCCAATTTCCCTACGCGCATCTGCATATCCATGCCACGCTCGGACCGTATGACGCTGCATCGTGGTACCGTCGGACAATCGCACATAACGCTTGGAGTCCTGGTTGGTGGGATCTTGAAGACCTCATCGCAGAGATACGGTGAGCAAGGGGAGTTCAGTATCCCTTGAAAACAGATCAGTAATGCATGATCTGTTCCGCAGAGAAACGACGAGCAATAATCGTGTCAAATCAGGCTATGTCTCGCGCAGGAATGCTCCGCTCGCGAATGCACCGACAGTGGGATCTAGAACCGTAAGCTTACGTTGTCGCGATAATCAGCAGAGAAAACATGCTGAAAGGATTTCCTACTAGGGGCTTCCAAATGCGCTAGAGCGGGAAGACCACCGCGAGAGACCCATCCCACCCACCACGAATGATTCACCAACGCCCGCTCGCGAGACAGATACCTCCCCATCACAACTCCGATTGCCGGCGGGAAAGCAAGATGACGTCCCGACGGCGTTACTAGACGCAGTGATGCGCGACGCGGAGCGCAAGCTCTGGATTAAGTCGCCTGACTCAGAAAGACAATCTTCAGCGGATGGTAGGCGGAATGATATCAACCAGCGGTCGCCGTAGGAGCCCGTGACGTGCAAGGGGAAGGCGCAGGTGTCGTCCCCTGTTACGAACAGCACCAGCATATCTGGGTCTGCGGAAGCTGGAATCGGCGCTGGATCCGGCGATGGTCTTGATAAGGTACCACTATGATATTCGCGACTTTCTGACGCAGAGGAACGGCTCACATAACGGATCGCCGGCACATTCAGCAGCAAAATTGTACCGAAGCCCTAGTCTTCCGCAACATCAGCCTCAATACGCTGTAAGCACCAGAGAGGACGCATAACGTATGCAAGGCGTTGTATCTGGAATGCATCTTTCCCATTCGTGTGTTAACAACGATGAATACAATCTTGTGAAAATGCGCAATATACGATTTGCGGTACTCTTTGAAGACGTCGCATACATGTACAAGGGCTCGCGTAGATACAGTTGTGCGATATCAAATCGGCTAACGTGGCTGGCAGACTTGATGGCCCGCGGTACCAACGACATCAATATGTAACGGGCGAGGTGTGGAGTCGTGACATCAAAACAAACGGCGTGTCTCGCAGGCTATACGTGTACTGGATGGAAAAGACATGTCGGGTTGCTGTGAGGCTCCCGCCAACATGAATCCGAGATGCATATCGAGTCTGAGCCGGACATTCGACTTCGGCGTTCAGTCCAAAAACTCATCCTCATCGTAGGTCTGCTGCACCTGAAAGCTTCGTTGCGCCATCTCTTCGTCCTCATTCGACGACGCAGGAGCGGAAGAGTGTTGTGCACGGGCTGCTTCTTGTTCGAGTATGGATTGTCGTTCCCCATCGCTCCGCTCATGCTCATCCGCCCCGAACTCGTCGCGCGAGATGTCTCCGCTGCCCGCGCTCTGCACAGGAGTCTTTCGAGCGCATCCTGGAACAGAGGGTGTCAAGGGGATCGCTTGTTGAATATCGTCGATCCAGGCAATGACATCGCCGTCCAGCTTATCTGCACAGCATGCGAGGTAAGCATCGGCGCCATATACCATCTGACTTGCACTCGGCTTACTGAATTCCGCATACAGCATTGTCTGTTCATAGATCATCTTCCACAAGCCGGGTCCATCAAAGATGAAGTATTCCCCATCGCCTTCCCATCTACCGCGCAGCTGATCGTGGCGTTGATTGCCTACATCGCCATTCGCATTCTTGCTCTGTGCTGACGCAGTCTCGAGAGCCATGTCGCAAGCTGTTATGAAAGCACGAAACCTGTCCAATCCTATCTTCGAAGCAAAGGCATCTGCGCATCGAGCCGGAGTGTCCACCGCATAGGTCTTTCTATCGAACGAGCTCCAGACAGCGACTCCTGTTTCGACGTCGACCGTGATGCACCAGTGATCCGCCATATTGACGAAGCACGCCTTCATCATATCGTCGTTCCCGTTGATGCAAGCGAACGCGAAGCTGCCCATGGGATCCTCTTTCTCAACCTTTGGCCAAAAGCTGTTCACCAGGAAGGATTTCAAGTGTTTGGCTCCGTATGCGTGAGCAAAATCGTAGCATTGCCAGTATTGTGGGGCAGTTTGCAACTCGATCAGATCCAAACGGCCTTGGGTGAATGCTAAGAAGATGGCGAGTACTCGATGATGAGTCTTGGTGAGGCTGATGCTGATAGATTTCGCAGGGAGACCGTTTGCAGGAGGCTGTCTAGAATTAGCTTGCTGGTTGTTCCTAGCGGTCTCGGCGTCGATTCGCGCTCGTAATTCATCACTGAATGCCATGAGGAAATAAGCTGGAACCTGCAACCCGAAGAACGTAAGCTCGCTATGCGGTGCAGCAGGTAACATTACCCACCCAGAAGGATATGCCATCACTGGACCTCAGGTGGATATCACCCTCTTTCGACTCTTGAAACTTCCAATCGGGATGCTCTTTCTGTCCGTTGAAACCTTCGTGGAAACGCGCACGCAAGCCAAGCTGGCCTTGTTCAACCATGGATTGGCTGTAGGGATGATGTCTTGCTTGCTCGTAGGGGAGCATAATTTTGGATGTCCGGTTTGCTGATTGCCCGATAGTGATCCCTTGACCGGTACCGGGCGGATTGACTGCGATCGCTTGAGGCATGATGAACGGGAGGGAACGTGGCGAACTGGTACTGGTGTTATCGAATGGCAGGCAGAGATGTTGATTGAGGAGTGAAGATGGAAAGGATGATGCCGAGTTGGGGAGCGAGTAGAGATAATGCTGTTTATACTTGATGATGGGTGGCAAAACTGATGGGAAGGCGGATAGGGGCTTCTGCTCTCGATCGATTTTCTTTTGTGCGAGCCTTTGAAACGCAAAGCAACCGGAACTCAGCGAAATGACAACAGACACTAGGTGGGATGTTCTGACTCACCTGAGATTTAGACCTATTCGCCTCAATCAGTCACGCTTGTAGCGCAATCCCCATTCTCCTTTTGCGCGAGTCACGTCGTGGATAACCTTTCCGTTCTGCATAGCCTCCAGCTGACGATACGCTGGTATTCCGTCAATTTCTGCAGGCTCTCCGCCCTTCTTCCTCGGGCCAATTTGATCATCGACGAATACATCAGCAGGAGGCTTCGGTTCGAAATGTTGGAAGCCGAAATGGTATATCAAGCGTGCCGCTCTACGTGTGTCCTCTCTGTCTTTCGCCTTTTTCATGCCAATCCGCTGACTCTGCTCCGCGTTTGTACTTTGCACTTGGTTGCCGGATTCGCTATCCGTCTCCGACGCCTCAATGGGTTCGGCAACATTGAAAACCTCATGCTGAACGTCAGAGCACAACACCACCTGCCGCTTCCCTCCGATGCTCGCTTTATCGAGGAGTTGTTTCCATGCTGAAATGATTTCCATGGAAGGCTTTCCCGTTGACTTACACCGCTTGCTGCAGTATTTGGAAGGCGTATATCGTGAGTTGGCCTGTTTTCGCTTCTCAGCTGCATGCGATGTGTGTCTACCACACGCGTGGCAGAAGAATTCTCCGGCTTGCGACATGACTTTGCGGGCTGAACGGATCGATGCACTGGCGATCTGGAACATTCGTGGAGCGGTCTCGATGCCAGAGAGGGCTGAGGAAGTCAGAGAAGGCCCAGGTATGCCCATCTATTAGCAGAAAGACTTTTCATATTCATCGATCAGAGAGTTCGATCACGATCTAGCATGTCTAGCATTCATTATCGCGAAGACCATGACCAGCTCGCTATTGCCTTAAACGTCATATCGGCAGCGGACATACTGTCGGGACACAGACACAACCCTTTGTCTGAACGCAGACTTCAGCTCGATCCACCCTGCTATCGAACATCGACGGGCCTGATCAGCCGTTCCTTTGAGCTAGGCGACTCGAAGCGTTCCACATCTTCAGAACGTCTATGAAGGAACTGAGAGTGTACGAGGCGCAAAGGGGTGCTCGTCAGTGCGCTGTAGACATTTGAGGCTTGCCGACAATGAACGGTCGCCCCGAAGCGCAAATGGTCGGGAGGACGGATGTCTGTACTCCATAACCAGGTGGACGACGTGACCCAGCGACCTTGTATTTTGATTAGGGAAGACTTCCTGCGTTTGTGCAAACGTATAAGGCAAAAAGAAATGTCAGGAGCGAGGTTCGAACTCGCGCGGCTTTCGCCATCGGATGTCTGAGCTTGAAGGAGCTTAAGGCCGACCCGGTAAACCACTGCGGCATCCCGACGCTGAATTTTAGCAAACTCCTTTTGAATTTACCAACGCTCAATGATTATCCTCCTATTCGGTTAATAATTCTCGTTTCGGTCATCCGCAGGCACGATGTCTGACAGGAGTGGCTTGGGAACGGGTTCGCGATACTCCACTTGCTTACTCGCTTCGCGAAAGCCTACAGGAACACCACAGAGACTCCAGGCTGCTGGAACTACTTCGAGGGTTCGAGCCCAAGTAAAAGAGGGGAGCCATTCTGCTGGGTAGCGCATCGATAGCGCTTTACAAACCAGCAGATGATCCCGCCGGCGTCGATCACGGTAAAGCCCCGCGGACGAACTCCGGAGCGGCAATCGCGGGTTGCGGGGAAAGCACTGTGGAGCAGAGGCTCGAGAGGCATAAACTCGGGAGGACTAGTTGAAAGACCACTGTCGGGAGAGTTTGAACGGGGGCAGTAGGCTCAAGAGGATTGATAGGCAGCAGGCATGTGATGATTTGAATACGGTTCACCTGCAGAGCAGGCTGTAGAGCAGCGAGAGTCGTCGAGGTTTGAGGCGGTATAAGAACATGAATTGCAGCGCAACGCCAGCGCCGTGCAATTGAGATCCTTCCCTGCATCACCATGAGTCTCGTTAGCACTATGCAACCATCGGTTCCTGGCTCTGTACCAGACGCCGCGGGAACCATACTTGCATCTGCGCAACCGTCTCCCGTCTTCGATACCGTAACGTCGCACGTCGAACATAATGCGACTTTCGACCTGTACCGACCTGCCTATCATTTTCAGCCCAAGTCAAATTGGATCAATGACCCCTGTGGCAAGTTTCCATACTGTCCCTCGGTTGCTCCGCCTTCTGAACTCTCCCCGTCTTAGCACCTTTCTTTGATCCTTCGACATCTCTTTACCACCTCTTCTTCCAATGGAACCCTTTGCTGAATAATTGGGGCAACGATTCTCTTGCTATCGCATGGGGCCATGCCACAACAACCAATCTGATCGACTGGACTTTTGACGAGCAGCCGGCCCTTGCTCCGAACCAACCTTACGACTTTAAAGGTGTCTTTACCGGTGGATTCATCCCTTCAACGCTGCCAGATTCCGGCTCCACTGCAGACCGTCAGCAGTCCTCTCCTTTGGTTCTGGCATATACATCGGTGAAAAGCGGAGGGGTCACGTACAAGGAACCTTATATTTTGGGAACGGAAACCATTTCCCTTGCGCAATCCTACGATCACGGCGCCACCTGGCAAAAGTACGATGCGAACCCGATTGTGGATGGTGCACCGAGCAAGAACGTTACGGGATGGCGAGATCCGTACATCTCTTATTGGCCAGCCGTGGACCGCCTGTTGGGAAAGTCGGACAATTCTTCCCTCTACGCCCTAATTTCTGGGGGATTCCGTGATCAAGGCCCCACAACATTCCTTTACAAGATTGACCCGAATGATCTCACCACATGGGAATACATATCTCCGTTGATCGACATCGCATCAAATAGTCGCGCTGGGAGGTGGACAGGGGATGTCGGCAAGAATTGGGAATGTGTCAACAGGATGACTTTGCGAGATCCCGACAGCGATCTGGAACGAGAGTTCTTTATCATTAGCGCGGAAGGCACCGAGAACTCGAATTCTACCGATACCCAAGAGCCCGCCACCAATATCTCCATGGTTGCTCGAACACCTCGTTACCAGCTCTGGATGGCGGCCACACTATCAACGACGAACCAGACAAACATTACATTTGCGCCATCGGCGTCTGGCCTTTTCGATCACGGAAACCTTTATGCTACGAACTCTTTCCGTCATCCTTCCTCGGATAAGCTTCTGGCTTGGGGCTGGATCCAAGAAGAGGATTTGCCGGACGCAATTCGCGCTGAACAAGGCTGGTCTGGTGTTATTTCGATGCCAAGGGAGGTTTACTTGCAGGTTCACCGCAACGTAAACGGTCATCTGGGTGGCCAGAATCTTTCAATGGTCCCGGTGTTCGAAGCCTTGGAGCACGCCACCGAGAACGGTTCGTACAGCACAATGGGTATCAAGTTGGAATGCGACGTCTTGCACGGTCTGCAATCCCGCGCAGTTTCGCATGCAAGCATCACCGAGTGGCGGCCACAGCCTCGGGATCTCACCGTCAACACTGGTAGTCGATATCGACGCGACATCGCCCTCAATGATACCGCACACTTCATCCTGCAAAGTTCTGTGCGTTATCCCTCTAACAGCACCTCAGCAACGGTCGCCTTCACAATTCTCCACGATGCCGAACAAATGCTGTACACTGAAATCAGCTACAGCCCGTTGGAACAAACAATCACGGTCGACCGCAGCCACACTATTGGCGCCAATTCAATCGAAGTGGAGCGTACAATCAATCGTCGGCCAGAGACGGCGGCCCATACTCTGCTCACGTACGACGGAGCCGATGCCTCGAGGGTCGAGGCGCTGGATATCGTTGTCTTGTGTGACAACAGCGTCCTTGAGATTTTCGTGAACGAACGAACAGTCATCTCGACGCGGGTCTATGTGAACGGGACTTCGACAGTCGGATCTGTCAGTCTTTGCGCGGATGGTGTGGGCGCGGAAGACGTTGTCTTCGCCGAAACGGGAGTCTGGTCGGGCATTCAAGCCGAGATGAGACAAAAGGACAATTAACGCTATGTGAAAAACTGAATTGTATCCACCAGGTGGTTTACTGATAGCATCGTCAAAGTGATCCAGAATCCCTGCCGCGATGCCGTTAACTCCGACGCTCGGCTTGTCTCAATATCTGTAGCTTCGGACCATAATAACCCCATTCTCAAATACAAAACAATAACAATGCTGAAACGAGATATAGCAAAAGAGAATTTCGAACGCCATCCGCCTCATCCACACGTTTTTCGCCCATGTATGTCACCTTCCCGTGTCATCCGAATCCATTTTATGGTCGCTCCGCTTCCTTTGCCGCATGTACTGGTGCTACATTCCGGGAAGCGAGTTGTCAGTGCGAGTCGATTCATGAAGCGGGAGGGAAGGTTGCTGACCGAAATACGGGTGCTGCTGCGCTTCCTTCGCCGTCAGACGTTCTTGGTGATCATATCGCAGAAGCTTATCGAGGAAATCGATAGCTTCGTTCGAGATGTACCGTTGATTGTCTAGCAGCGTTCACGAGTATAACAATCAGCATCATGCGGCGAACGACCTTGAGTGACGAGTACTTACCAGAAGTGATAAATCGTGACCAAGGCTTCCTTGGGTATTTGCCCAGAATCTCGTCATACTGCTCATCCAGCTCGATGTCGTATCGGTCCAAGCTACAGAATCAGGGTTCATCAGCATGTAACACGAATGGGACGAGATTTGGAAAAACCACTCACTAAGCGAAGAGTTCGTCGGTTCCGAGGACTTTGGCAATCTTGACGAGTTGGTCGTAGTTGTCGTGTCCATGAAAGAATCTGAGGAATGATCCGGTGTCATAGGAATGCACGAACAGGCGAGACCAGCGGTGAACTCACGGCTCTTTACGGAAGATCTGTGTAGGACAGCCGACACGCGGTAAGTCCCGGGGCATATTCTGATTAAGAAGAGAAAACTCATACCATGCTGGCGTACATGCAACCCAGACTCCACATGTCCAAGCTGTAGTCATATTCCTGGAAGTCCACCAACAACTCTGGGCCCTTGAAGTATCTTGAAGCGACTCGGACGTTGTACTCTGTGCCGGGGTGGTAGAATTCGGCCAATCCCCAATCAATGAGGCGCAGCTGGGAAAAGTAGCGTGTCAGCGGCTTTATGTCTGAGTACCGGCGCCGCATCAATGTCCACTTACAGTTCGCTTTTCATGGTCGATCATAACATTGTGAGGCTTAACATCTCGATGCATGATACCCTTGGAATGACAGAAGTCCAAAGCCTGCGAAGATGATCGCGATTAGCTTGAATAAATGAATGATACGTTGACTAGTCATCACCTTCAAAAGTTCTAGTATGTAGTATCTCACGTCGAAGTCTGTGAATTTCGGGTAGAGAACCTTGAAGTCGATGTTCTGCGGATTCCAGAGTAGGAATCAGCGTTTGCTACTTCGCCCAATCCCAATATACCGACGTTGACATATTCGAAGACAATCGACGGAGTCTTTGACTGCGAGATGGAGATGAGCAATGGTTCGAAAAGTTTCCCATGAGCGTTCCGCAGCATACCTGAGGATCCCGGACGACATCCAGCAACGCGACAACGTTTGGTCCACCCGCAATGTTTTGCAAAATCTTGATTTCTCGCTTGATCTTCTTCTTCTTTACGGGCTTGAGGACTTTGACTATGCATTTCGATGAGGACGGCAAGTGGATTGACTCGAAGACCTGGGACGAGGACATTGTCGTATCAGATTCAAGAAGATGCACCGACAAAAGGACAAACTAACCTCAGAGTACTTTCCCCGACCAACTTTTCGCACAATCTCGTAGTGGTCCTGCACACCCCATTGTACCGTCAAGTTGTCTGCCAACATATATCCGTTCAGAAGTAAATGCAAGGGAAACTTAATGAGCCACGTTTACGCAATCTCATCTTCATCGGAGGTACCCACCGTAGTCCCACCAAGTCCGACCGAGCTTATCGTTTGCGTCAGGGTAGACCCGAGCCTGTGCGGTACAGATAGATCGCCTAGTCAGTCTAAAGGTGTCCCATCTCTCGATAATCGCGACAGTGAGCGCTTGTAGCGGAGAATACGTACAATGCTTCGACTGTCCGCCGTCGCCATCTTGCAACCACTCTGCGACGTATGGACTGATGACCGTCCAAAGTGATACCGGAGGAGCGTTATCGGCCACGAAGAACGGAACCCCGGAACGTCGTGCTCGGTCTCGTCAGCCGAACAAGCGATGGGATAGAAGCGACCGCGCGATCGACGCGCTTCTAGTTTCAGGCAAGGCTACCGAAGAGCATTCCGTTCATCTTGATACCGGCATGACTCATCAAGACGGCCCATTGCCCTTTTATTCCCTCTTCCCTGGTGAACACGCCACTATAGACGGACGGGGAGGTTGCAGAATGGGGACCCAGGAGCAGCCGGTACCACCGTTGACAGCGTTTCGTCGCGCGCAAATACACCAGATTCTGGCTGAATACGGAGATAAGCAAGTCCGTTCGAGCCTGAATGGACACCATGAATCGAGCGATACAGCAGATGGGAACTCTAAAGATTCCCGAGCGCATACCCTTCCGATGATGAATGGAGACCAAGACGAGCAGAGCGATGTTATGCAGACCATGGAGAAGCTTCGGCAGTTCATTCCAGACAGTACGCCATACTCCTAACCTCATTCGTTCACTGATGAACTGAGTCGATTCGTGCTGTAGGAGAATCATTGTCATCAATATCGAACCACCAAGCTGCGCTCAATGAGGAAATCGTAACCATCAAATCAGAGATATCGGCGTTGAAGCAAGAACTGCTACGGGACCAAGACCCGGAACGAATGCAGCTCGTGCAGAGTCTGATCGGTGTACGTTGAGCCTAGAATCTTTGGTCTCAGATCTCTAGCTTATTTGCGTATGCTGTCTGCCCTGGCTTCACATCTCTTGCTTGTCATCGAATCTCAATAGCAACTCATCCAACAAATCAACATAATAAGAGAGAAGGCGGCGGAAGCCGAAGCCATCGTCAAGAACATCACTTCGGACATCCAACGGCTTGACGTAGCAAAGCGGAATCTGACAGGGGCGATTACAGCTGTAAAGAGGTGGAATATGATGCGTGAGTCGACCCATACTATCGAAGAGAGGTCCAAGCGGACATGGTCCGGGAGACCTTCTTCTAGGTCTCGACTTTGGCCGCTTGGTTGGAATGGTCACTGATATAATAACTCGCGGATGTTGCAGTACAAGCATCGCAACAGTTGAAGCAACTTCTACCAAGCCGCCAGTATAAACAAATCGCCAACTCGTTATCTGTAGGTCCTGTGTTCATGCCGACTCGCACAGGGGACATCTGAAAGGAGCATTGCTACATTTACCTATATCAGGCTGTCGTCCATCTCTCGGTTCCCTTGAAATCGCTTGCCGCAAATCCATCAGCCGCTCAGGTTTTCAGAGACATACAGGAAGCTCAAACGCAGGTCAAGGAAAAGGTCAGCCGAGAGCTAGACGGATTGTGAGTCTACAAGTACAAGGACTACGGCGTTGTGGCAGCATATTGATGCTCCAGTGATCGGCTTGCAGCTTCATACCCAACCCAAACCATCCGCCCGACATGAACGCAATCAAAGAAGCATGCCTTGTGGTGGATGTTCTTGGAGAGGATTACCGGTACGATATCAGGCGCAATTCGGAATTCCCAGACTGATCTCTGCTCGGATGAGGGTAGAAATCACATCATAGACAGATACATCGCCACAGAGCTCAAAGACTATCGTCGTATATTCTCAGCAGGAGAGGTAAGCTGCTGCGTTACGACAGCATCTCAACGTCACTCGACAAAACCAAGCCTGTCATTGACACGCATTACAGGCAGCACAGGTTGACAATTTTGCACGGCGATATGCGTGGTTTCGGAGATTACTTAAAACATACGACGAGGAGCACGCTGCGATATTTCCTCCTGCTTGGAATCTCGGCAAATGCTTAGTAATCAAGTTTGCCGAGAGTACCAGGTGCGTTGCTATGGGGTTTTGTTGGGACGTGAGCATTGATTGCTGTCTGTTTTCGTACCCGTTTGAAGACTGGACCTGTCGAGCGCACTAGAGAAGGAGAAACCTAACGTCAACGTGTTGTTGGAGACGTGGCAATCCACATCGGACTGGGAATCGCAAATGGCCAGGAGGTACAACCAACCGGTAAGTCTCGTGCAAACGCAATAGGACCATCGGACTTGAACTTCTTACCGACATAGATCGAGCAGATTCTGGGAATCTCGAACATGACGATATCGTCTGCATTGTCTTCCCACTTTCACGTTTTCACAGACGCACAAGATGCGTGAGTAGACTCCAGCATCCGCAGAAGTATCGGACACTGACCATGCTCGTCATGCTCCATTCGACTTTCGCCTATTTCAGTGCTCTGTCAGGTATGCTTTCCGCCTATAGGGGCTCCAGGTCGCGGCCGTCTCTCGAAGGTGTATCCGCCATGGATTCAGGGGAATCTCCTGTGGTGATTCTGCCCTCTTCCACGGAGCTGTTCTATTTCTACGCTCAAACACTGGAACAGTGTGGTAGGTATACCACGGGTCAAGGCATGAAAGATCTCGCCGACGTCTTCAAAAAATGGCTTCGAATATACTCTGGTGTGTAGTCCTCTTGCCATGAAGATCCATCTGCTCAGGATGACTTTGCTAATTCAATTCACAATTCGCCAAAGATGACGTGCTCATCGCCAGTATGAAACGGTGAGTCTCGACCCTCAAGAGATATCCACCGTTATCTGATTCTCGCTCAACTGCAGGCCTGAGAGCCGTAAGTCTCTCGATGGACGTCCGAACGTCCAGGAGATTCGAAACGCTTGCTTGACTCTCAACACTGCTGATTACTGCCTGCAAACGAGCTTACAGGCAAGTATGCGATTCTAGTCTGCATTCTTCAGACTATATTGACGTTGCCTTGACAGCTTGAGGAACGACTGAAGGAAACAATAGACGACGCTTATAAGGATCAGGTTTCGTTCGAGCAGGAGCAGGAACAATTTGTTGGGTAAGCAAGCATGTTCCTCCAAGCCATGATAAATTCTCGCTTAGGCTGCTACCTATACTTCAAGTGTCATCTCCGCTTGTTTGCTGGTGCTCCAAAGAGAACTAGAAGGCGCTTGCGAACCGGCTTTCGCTGCGATTCTGAAGACTCCGTGGTTGAATCTGGAGAATGTCAGTGGAAGATCGGCATATGTTGTGGACCTCGTCGGATCCATCAAGCAAGTCGCGGAATTGGTGAAAGAGCGGCTCGAACAGAAGAAATACATACGAAGCTTTGCAGACAAAGCTGCCGGGTAAGCCAACCGCAGATCGTCTGCAGGAGAAGCTCACATATCAAATATGCAGAGCCATCCTTCATCGTTTCACGGCTGCAGTCATCAAGAGCAGGCCTTTGAAGAAGATTGGAGCAGAACAGGTTCGTCGCGTTTGCGGTCGCATTTGATGGCTTACCAATGCCTGATTTCCAGATCTTGTTGGATGTGCAAGCCGTGAAAGCATGCCTCCTAGACCTGGTTGACAGTAGTGCAGGAAAAAGCTACGCTATGTAAGGCCTCAAAATATCAGAAACGCCAACAAGTCAAGTTGACTGGCCTTTCCCCAGCTATAGCAAGCTCGTGTTGAAGTCAACTGGCCAGCTTGAAACTCTGCTCAAGGTCGTTCTGGCACCTGACGTGAGTACATCCCGTTGACCTCAGATAGTTTTCTATTTATCTCTTATCTGTGCTGTTCGTCAGGACCCACCAGAGGGCTTCGTGCAAAACTACTGTTTGCTGATTGGAGACAAGTCATTCAGCAACTTTCAGAAGGCAAGCATCGCCGATCCGCATTAGCTATTGCGTTCTAACATTCAACTCTAAAACAAAGGTCCTAGACCTGAAAGGCACGCCTCGGTCGAACCAGCAAAAGCTGTTGGATATCTTCTTATCGGTTACAGCAACCCAAGAAGATCTACAGGACACCTCATTCTTGACTCAATTGGACATGGAGCCTGAACACAAGACAGGACAGGCAGAAAGGTCACTGCTGGCACCTGGCCTCGGACTCAAGACAGGTACTACTACCCCTCAAAGAACAGAGACTCCGACACCTTTCACGGATTTCAGACGACTGGTATCATTTGCCATGAGAGGCGATACGTAGAGAATGTTCGTTGGAGGGTAATGTTTAGTATACGCCGATTCGCATCCAATACAACTGTTTTTCAAGTGATCTATAAGACCGAAACGCACGCCGCATGCATATTGTCGCCTCCCTGAGTCATTATGACTCGGTCCTGCTCCTCTAATGAAGCTGTCCCCCGATTGTGGCGATCCACTTCTTCATCCGTGAAAAGTACGCTGATGCCGCAATGGCGACACTTATCATTTCGAGCTTTCAAACCCCTCGACTTCGCCTTGATCAATTCTGCGAAGAGTACATGCAGATCGTTCCCGATAATTCTCGTCGTAATTTTGAGCAACTCCTCGTCGGTTGCATAAGCGCGAAGCATGCTGGTCAAGATTAACTTCATCTCTGCATTTGTCTCCGACGATTGTAAGCCGGAGGCGTCATCGATTTGATCCATCAGTCGTTTGAATAACTTGGGAAATGCGACGCTTGACGACCCAGAACTGGACAACAGTCCCGAAAGCTCGTCTTGTACCATGGCCCGAAGACTTGGCAACACCGTTTCTGTGGTGTATACTGAGATTGAAGTGGTCTGGTGAATGCGACGGATAATCATTAGAGTTCGCGAGAGAATGTAGTACCACGAGTCTTCTGAGGAGAAGTCGGCTTGATCGACAGGCTGCAATACCAGCTTTAAACCCATCCGCGCTACTCTTTCTATGGTTCGCAATGACGAAGCCTCCTCAGTACGCGAAACCGGACCGTCCAGTAGACGAGATGTAGCGAGTTCCAAGATCTGACCGAGCTTTTCGAAGGCTCTTTGTGGTTTGCCGGAAAAGCAGAGGTACCACACGAGAATGTCGTATTCTTGTCCCCGTTCTAGTATCTCTTCGATCCTGGAGACGTCTAGAATTCCAGGATGGTGTTCGATGAATGGGATAAGGCGGTCGGGATCGAGCTCGCACAGGAGCGAAAGGTAGGTGACATACATGTCCTCGGTAACATGTTCCGAGTTGGCAGGGACCGAGATATCGGCCTTATCCAGCGCTTCCGTTAGGCGATGCGGTTCTAGAAGAACGGTGAGGTACCCCAGCTGTCGGTGAGCCTGACCTTCCAATAAAGCGAGGGCTTCGGCGTGCAGAGTGGGCACATGCTGTTCCAGGGTTGTCGCGGTCGCAGTGACACTGGTTTCGAGCAGTTGGGGTAACGATACTTTAACGAGTTCCAGAAGGCTTGAAGCTTGGTTGCTCCTGAGTCCGGCAGCCAGGACGGACATGATCTCCTCAAAGTAATCGACGCTAAGCAGCGAATCGTCTGCAATGTCGACCCTCAACGCTTCGATCCAGTTCCCCTCGTTCCTGTACACCGTTCGCAAGATGCGCCAAAATCCGGCTTGTTGGAACTGCTGGTATATTGCGTCGGTGTCGTAAGGTGTGTAAGCTGAGAGCAGAGATTCTGCTGCCAACTCTCTGTCATCCCTCGTGCTGAGGTCCGGATCGCTTGCCAAGCTCTTCAGAATTTGATGGAGCGTACTCGGCGACACCAATATGAATTGCGGGTATTTGGGCAGATTTCGTGCGACGAAAATGTGTAAGAGGGTGATATCACTCGCGTGATAGGATTGTGGCTCCATGATTTCGAGCAATATATTGACGATGAGCTGCCTTGACATGAGAAAGCCGTGGTTGTCGTTCAAGTATGCATCTTCAAATGCTACGTCTAGCGTATGAAGTAGTGCTTCGGTGTCCAAGCGCAGCAACTTTTGCAGTATTGGGTATACTTCATTCCCCTGAAGATGCGAGAACGCGGAATCTCGCGGGGCAGTAAGGGAGAAAAGACAGCCATATACTACCTCTCGCCCTTTCTCGGCTTCTGGTGATGAAGCAGGTTGGCCACCGGGATATATGTTCCCGGAAAGCGTGATTTCGATGTAACGGTAGAGTCTTGCGGCTTGCTGCGATATCAGATCAAAGTCGTCCATCGATTGTTCGAGGCCTCTTTGACCACTTGCGTCAATAATGTTAAGCAATGTAGCGATCGGTGTTGCATAGTCTTTTAAGCATTGGTTGTGCACGTAGATGTAGGCGTCCCACAGACCATGAGTCTCGCATAATATGATGGATTGATTAACGTCGAGTCTGATAGGGTCGACATGCCAAATGATTTGCTCGGCTTGCTGATACTCGCCACGTTGACCATGGTGATTTATCAGGGCTTGAATGATGTGTGGCGGAACGTCCGTTACTCTGTCTTCGAGCAAATGTTTTGCCAAAATCCCGAGGTATATACCTTGGATGCCAACGTTTGCATACGCTTCGAAGACGTCATCGAAGATGAACCCCCGCTCGTCTAATGTTAGGCATGCTTGAAGGCAGCATTCCACTAGTCCCTCGAATAGCGGTGTCAGATCGACTCCTCGACCGTCGGGTGTGTTATAGGTCCCGTCAGTCAGACGATCTTCTGAGAAAGCGTATTGTAATGAAGCCCGCATAAGAGACAGCGCGCGAGCGCGGAGGATGTCCTTCCGAGCCTTGTTAGAAACAGGTAGCCCGATGGTATTCCCTGGCGCTGTATCGCTGTAATACTGTATTGTGAGGTCTATCGCCGAAATGAAATCGCCAGCGTGACATAAAGCGAGGATCCTATCAGCCCAAGATAGGACGCTGCCTATTCGGAGATCGTTTTCGGTCTGCGCAGAGATGCATCACGGTCGGCGTAAATTAGCGAGGTCGACGATCACTGCGAGAAAATACGGCATACCATCGCAAAGATTTTGCCCTTGTACGTGCAAAGCCTATCGGTCAGGGTCACAAGGCACTCTCTGCCCCGGTCATCCGAGATATAGCTCAATTCGGCCAGCCAGCTAAAGCTCTGCTGTTCGACTTTTCGCATGGAACCGATGTCGAGTAGTCCGATATGGAGCGAGGTGGCTATCAGGACATGCTGGAGGTGCGGGAATTAGATCCGTCTGGAAACCGACCAATGGCTCGAGCTCACAGTGGAATTCAACCAATCCAGCTTCAAGATCGGTTCATCCTCCCGCCAAACTCTCCCTTCAACGAAGCCAACCCGGTTCACGGCGTAGTTTTGTGCCTTCTGAACGTCACTAGCTTGAGGTTCCTCGGCAGGAGTGACTTGTACTTTCAGGAATCTCAGCTGACTTCCCCACGAATACGCCAGGACGGGATCTGTTATCCTCTTGCCACTGTTGACGGCTCTTGCCGGAAGCCATGCAGCACATCCTATACTGCGACCGCTCCGGCCGCCATCCGCTTGCCTTGAGCGTCGGTAGAGCGTCCTTGCGGAGGGCTTGAGCCCAACAATCATCAGCTTGGTGGCGGTAAGGAGGGCGATCATGCCAAAATTGTGCGCCAAATGTTCGACTGACCCGACTGGCAATGGTATTGCGGCGAATAGTTCTTGTTCTTTCGGACCTTTGGCCCTGTTGCCTTTGCGAGTTGTGTTCTCCGTACTTGCGAGACTCCGATCGCTCGGAATACTGGCGGGGACAGGCGTTCCTAAGAGACGAATGACGTCGTTGCTCTCGACTCCCATCACTTTTCCCAAGCTCCACCAGAAGGCTCGCCCGCTCTCGTCACCGGTGACTATCGCAGTATGGCGCGTGCCAACGAAGGCGAGATGCGTAATTGCAGCGCCGATGAGGTGCCCTTCTTTCTTGCCGGATGACAGGGCAGCCTCGGACAACGCGAGAGAAGTCCTAGCTGGCTTGTGACTCGGCAAAGCGAGATCGTACAGACACACGCTGCCGGACTGGTGGCCTACGGCCACAAATGTGGAATCGGGGCTTATAGCTACCGCCGTGACTGCTCCAAGAAGCTTTACTGGAGGCCATGAATGGGTCAATCGTCTATTCCAAACAAAACTCGCAGACTCACCTGTCGCTTCAGTCCCGCAGACCTTTTTCAATTCCTGCTTGAAATTCATGACAACGACCCATCCGTTCTCCGTTCCTACGGCGATCAATCCGTTCACTGCCATCGCTGTGGGGTATCCTCTTTTGTCCAAAGATTTTGTTTGACTGCCTTCTGTATCTGTGACACCAGACCAATTGCGCATGAAACCGGACTTTGATTTAGGCGAAACACCGACATCGACTGAGGATCCTCTATTCTCTTGAAATAGAAGCTTTGTGCAGTCTTTCATTGTATGAAAAATGAATCCAGTCAACTCTCCAGTCTGATGTGCCTCGGAGTGACCATGCGGGAGTGGCCGCTCAGATTGGCCGGAGAAGTCGTTTGCTGGATACTCGACCTTACTCCGCAACATTCCGTTTGGCGGTTTCACATCGATGGAAGAGGATGTTCGTGACAAAGCCGAGAGATGCGATGAAGAATCCCAGCCTCGAAGCGCTGGGGTACTGTTCAAAGCGGGAGAAAAGCTGCCGGTGGGATGTATGCTGTTCAACGTCGAAGTCGACGGGGTCCGAAAATGCGATCTAAGCCTAGAAACGCTGGGATCTGATTCGCCACGGCTGCCATGTTAGTGTCATCTCAGTTAAAATGCGGAAATACCAACGGAGATGAGATGCCCTGCGGCGCGGAGTTGCAGGAGAGTTTGACGATTGCAGATGCGGCCCATCGCGAAGTGGTCTTCTCGCGGGCGTACTGGGACCCGACGTGAATCCGAAGCCTTCAGAGGATGCTACAGATCGCAGCTGCTCAGCGGGATAGGTAAAATCGAGGTTCTCAGTACACTGATTTGACCGGAGTCCCGTCAAATATGCGTACCTGGGCACCTTGGATGAAGTCTCCAAACTCGTCATCTTCGTAGATGTTGCGTTCTCGAAGCGTCGCAGATGCTTTCACAGATGATCCTGCTTCACTCCCGTCGCCGGCGATATTACTCGAGTCGAAAACTCCTCCTGCATGTCGCGCATTCACGGTGCGGCGTGCCGATAACGGTGTGTCTTCGGCCACGCCGTCTTCCGCATCCTCCGCTCCTTCGACGGGTCCATCTCTGAATCGCGAATGCGCACCATAACTGGAATCCGGTATGATACCCCGAACAGAGGATTCTGGTTTATCGCCGTTCCGCAAGCCGTCCGTGAAGTCGGTGGGAAGGACTGAATTTTCCGCCTGCGAGTCATCTTGGGCGAACGCTTGGATCTCTTCCAACTCCCGGTCATCTTCTTCCAAATCAGAGTCCTTGTTATCGTCCAACGCTCTCGCGATGTCAATTCCAAAGCCATATGAATCCCGTTTGGCCAGGGAGATATGGCTCGGCGGTGATGTCGTCATCGTCGAATGTGACCTTTTGCTTTGGCCACTGCCGCCCCGTTGGAGTCGCGAGGATCCTGGTCGCAGAGACAAGAGAGACGATGGAGATTGATTGCGGGGCAGTGACGGTTTATGATGTAAACCTCTCTTAATCTATAGCAGGCCACAGCGGAGTCTTGCAGCACGCAGCTGAACACTCGGCGATCGCACCGAGCTTCGCGTCTGAGCGGCTGTCACCTTCCGACCGCTTGTTTACAATTCGTCAATAATGTTGAATTGGTGGACGATACTGTTCCCTGCAGGCATTCAACGTTGCGAACTGGTGACGATCCGGACAATGCTCGCGAGTTTGGTTAGTGACGGATGAGGAGGAGGCGGTAAGTCTTGAACTACTCCAGATCTCACGGAACCGACCGCAACATTCTGATATGTACAGTATGGACTCTAAAGCCGGGGACAGGTTGCCCAAGGCCTCAGAAGCCAGTACCCTTAATCTATATGCATCGACACAGAACGCCTTGATACAGATGCCTTGGATCTCTTTATAGCGCATCCTTGGGAATGCCGGCCAACTCGTCATAACCCAAAGCCAGGTTCAAGTTCTGCATGCATTGCGTAGCCGCTCCCTTCAGCAAGTTGTCAAGCGCACCCTGTCAAGCGTATTTGTCAAAAAACGTTCGAAGCGATCCTATTAACATTGACTCACGACGACGACAACCCGCTTTCCGCTGCTGTGCACCTGCACACCTCCGACCCGCCAACCATGCTTGCCTTCGGCTTCGGTCACATCTGGCACACTCTTCTGGATCTTCACCAGAGGTTCATTGGCGTACTTCTCCTCGTATAGCTTCCAGATCTCGTCGGCTCGCATAGACTGCTTCAGTGGTGCCGACAAGACGGAGATAATCCCAGAGAACCAGGGCGCGACGTTAGGAACGAAAGCGAGCTGAAACGGAGAGTTGAGAGGTTGAGTGAAGAGCTGCGAGAGTCTGTATGAGGCCTCTCGTTCGTGAATATGGTCGGTCAAGGAGTAAGGACGAATAGCTCCTTTCAGGTCCTCGGCGGTCTTGAGTAAGGGTAATAAGTTACAGCATACGATGGTAAAGCAGGGGTCTTGACTTACGATCTTGGGCACAGTTTTGGGCCTTCCGTGTTCGTCATTCTCACCGGTCTTGGTTCCGGCTCCGCTGTATCCCGAGACACCGAAAATCGTAGGCGGGTTAGAAGGGTCGATGAACGGCATCAACGGGGCAAGAAGCATCTGGGTGTTGGTCGCGTAACATCCGGGGTTCGAGATCCTGGTCGAGGTTCGGGTAGCCGCACGGTCGTAAAGCTCTGCTCACGTGAGGTAAGGAAGAGCAGCAAAGAGAAATAGTTCCGTATCAGCATGCTTTATTCGCTTTACCTATACAACACCAGGGGAAATATGGCAAAGCATATCTAATGAAGGGGGAGAGATGGTATTCAAGCCTCACCCGGCAATCCATAAGTCCAACCCGCTTCGAACCGGTAGTCGGCGCTGAGATCGACAATGACACTCTTTCCGCCTTTGGAGGCGGCTCCATCAACGGCGTCAACGAAGGGTTTGCAGATGCCGTTGGGCAGGGCCATGACCCATGCGTCGACCTCGTTGTTCTCGGCCATTTTGGCGACATCCTGAGCCGACAGATTCGAATAGTTGATCTGCGACTTGGTGTATTCCGCCAAAGGTGTTCCAGCCAACTGTCTCGAGGAGACGTGAGTAAGTTCGAGGTGAGGGTGGTTGTCGATCAGGGAAATGAGGTTCTGTCCTGTGTATCCTCGAGCACCGATCAAGGCTACCTTCTTCGGCGCGGTAGAAGCGGTCGCGTATCCTCGTCGGCTTTCCTTGTTGTGAAAGGTCAAAGCAGGCCTACGAGCCGAGGTGGAGAAAGCTCGGGTGCCTGAAGCGGCCGAAGCTCGGTGGGGGGGCACTGAGGGACCGACAGGCAAGAAGACTCGCTCGATTCGACCGTCCTTCTCGAAGCCCTCGATGATCCGCTCGACTTCCTTGACGTCCTGTACGCCGTACCAGAACAAGCTCCTGCCAGCACGGGTGAAGCTTCCGTCTGCCCGTTCAAAGTGCCAGGCTCGGTTCTCGTCGTCCGCCTTGGCGGTCCAGAACAACCGCTTGTGGTCCTTCTTGATTGCGTCGAAAACGTTGTCAACAACCTTGTTCAAGATACCGTTTCGCGACGGCAAGAACTTGGTCATGACAGGGGTCTCGCCTTCCGGGTGAGAAACGACGGCGACAACGTCGAAAGGCTCATCGCCGTAGATGGTGTGAGGAGTCTGCTTGAATCGATTGAAGATCTCGGCGACGCTGGTCTTGCCAGCCTGAACTTCCGGATCCCGCTCGGTGAAGACGTGGCGGAGCTGGGTAGAGCCGACGGCGTCCACAGAGGATTGCTTGTACAGCTTATGGCCCCGACGGATCAAAGTTCCAGCACCGGAGTCGGTGAACAGCTCCTTTTGGAGCATGTCAGCGGAGATGATGGCAACCGACGATGTGCGCGGCAAGCAGTCGAGCAATTCCTTGATTTCTCGGAGCTTGAGCTTCGTTCCGTACTTGACCCAAGACTCCCTCATGAGACTGTCATATTCCTATGTGAGAGGGTTGGTCATCATAGACGTAGGCGAGCACAAAATCTTTACGTACCTCGTCCAAGTTGATAGTATCCAGCTTCTTGCCGGTCACACCGTGGAAGAGACCGCCCTTCTCGTTGAGGTAGACGATCTTCATAGGCTGTATGGCAATGACGATCAGACTTGAACAAAACTCGTTCGACGCGAATCGTACCTCAAGGACACGGGCCAGCTCTCCTGCAGCGACATCAGCGTTGACGTTCAGCAATTGTCCATCCTCGGTCTCGGCCAAACTGGTCAAGATGGGCAAACATCCGGCTCGGATGGCAGCCTCGATCGGGGTTTTGTCGACCGATGTAATCTTTCCGACGAGTCCGTACTTTGCCTTGTCCAGGTAGCTAGCGGTAAAGACGCCCGAGGGGATCGGTCGGGCTCGCGTGCCGAGACGCTCGAGCGCTGAAGTGAGCTTGAGGTTCTCCTGCAAGAAGACTCGCTGCATAAAGAATGAATGAGTGAGAATGAGAAACGAGTAGCCGGGATTGTGAGCTTACTCGGGCGATTTGCAAAGTCTTAGCATCAGTGATTCGAATGCCATCAGAGTAGTCGGGAACAACGCCTTCAGCCTCGAGGATCTCGTTTCTGAGCGGAGAGACGATTGGTTGAGTCTGATTCCATCGTGTTAATCATCCTGACGTACAGCTGAGGACCGGCGCCGTGCAACACGACAGGGTAGAGACCGAGACGGTTCAGGAAGGAGAGGGAAAGTGCCAAATCGTCGAGCTCGTTGGTGAGAATAGCACCGCCAATCCTGAAATGACAGACGTCAGTCAGCAATGGAAATGCGAGCTGAGGGTGCGGAGTGGGTTGAACGCGCTCTCCAAGAGGTGGGACTCACTTCAGGACGGCGAATTTGGCCTCGGGCAGGACACCGCCGTGCTTAGCGTCACCGGCGACACCAGCAGTGTTCGTGAAGATCCTCAAGTATCGTTCGACTTCGTGCCTGGAGCCCAACGAGTAGAGCAACCTGATAATGGTGTCCCTGTCCATCCCACCGGCGACCTGGGCGGTACCCTGGTTCAGAGTGGTGAGCTTGCGGGAACGCAACTCGCTGCCGAGCTGTCGGACATCGAAGGTGAAGAATGGTGAGGTGGAAGCGGATTTCTCTCGAACGGGGACCGTAGAAGTAACTGCAGCTGTCCTGAGACCTCGCTGGGCAACGGTCGCCTGTCGGATGAGGGAGGATCTGGCGGGAGTTCGGCTCAACATCGTGACAAGTATCACCAGCGGACGTCGTGGAGCAACAAGCAGACGTTAGGCGCCGTCAGCACGATCAAGTTGCACAAGTGGAAGACGACGACGGTGGCCCGGTGGGTGACGCGAGCAACTGCCGCGAAGATTTGGCCAGACCCGACTGACGGGGGTTCTCGCAGTACAGCGCGCTCTGAGATAAGCCAGGCAAGCGAAGTCGCCGCTCACCGTCCGGGACTCTCGCCAAAAGCGAGCCGTATTCATTTGCCAATCCAAGTCATTCGTAAATTTGCCCCGCTGGCCGGTTTCTGTTAAAATGCTGGAGCTTTAATCGCAAAATTCAGGATTCCCCATGCGGACTTTCGCACCGTCGCAATCAGAAAGGCACGAACGTAGGGACTTATCTGAACTTAGCTAAGCGTACAGGAAACCGCTCGTGAACAAAGCTGGTACTTGAGTCGCCGAGCGACGATCAGGCAGAGGATATACACTCTCAATGTTTTCCGCTTCCACGAGCAGTACTACTGTAACCTGCTGCATGGGCAATCCGATCTGACAATGCTCTATCATGTCTTATTCTGGGAGCATACAGAGATAGCACGCCACCGACATCTTTTCTCGGCTCTATTCCGCCTCAAGCCTGGCCTGCTTTTCAAAGAAAGACTGCCACGATTGATGGTGAGTCAGCTTTCCAGATATACGGCGACTCGATGATCGATGTGGACAAGGAGACTGGAGAGGCCCCTGCTCGAGCGATAGCCAGAACGATACCTGATATCAGATGAGACTGCGTCATGAACAGAGATCCGCTGGTAGGCGCGAACGGGTTCTGCACTTTCCAGCTTTTTACAACAGGTCGGAGCTCGCTTTCTGCCACTGTGCGACCTTGGGGGATAGCCGAACAATCAGCGCGATTCCCCGCTTCCTCAAATCTCGTTGCCACCCCGACATTGCCCTTTCGACTTCCCAGGGTGACATCCTATCATGTTTCGACTTGATCATTCCCGCTACTGCTTCCTTCCACCTCCGGTCCCGCTCGCTCGGTACCAAGGTGGGATCCAGCATGAATTCGGGCAGATAGACTTCGATGCGCCGCAGCTCGGGGAACAACCTGTTCCAGTCCGTCGCAAGAAGATTTTGTCGAGTCGTCCGAAGATGAGCCTTGTCCTTGAACGGGAAGGAGATTTCGTCGAAAGGTTGATATTCTTGCATTGACGCATAAGAGCTATTGCATGTGCTTCCAATTCGAAGAACCTCCAAGGAAGATCGACCTCCGAGAACGTGCGCACGTTCTGCCAGGCTTGCCAGGCTCTCTGTCTGATGGATGGTGAAGACTTTGAGCGACGGACACGAAGTGAATATGTCTTCGATTTGAAATCGCTCTTCATTTCGCTGAACGGGTTGCGGCAGGCGAGTGCGTCCCTCTTCAGGCCATCCGGACCAGCGACATTGTAGGAGATCCACATGAACCAGCTTTCGGCCATGTTTCTCGAGGAATCGCAGGACAGAATCAGAGTCCCACACATCCAGCTGGAGCGAATGCAGCCTGGGCAAGGTGGCTACCATCAAGGCTTCAATGAATAGGTTGTCCCAGCGAAGAAGCGGCGTGCGCAGTGATTCAAGGTAAGCGAATCGCTTCTTGCTGTGATCCCCGAGTAACCCGCACCGTAGCTTCTCCTGTTCAGTAAGGGGCATACGTCGTCTGACGTCTGGCACAGAACTCGGTGGAAGCCATACAATCGTCGTCGTCAATCGCTTGAGATTCGGCAAAGTGGCCAGTTCCTGAACAAAGTCGGTGGTGTTCTGTGTGACGAGTTCTAAGTTGAATCCTTCGAGACATTCGATCGCAGGGCAGTACTTCCGAAGTGCTGTCCAGAGGGCAGGGGGTAGGTATGACAGGTAAGGACCAAGTTGGCGGAATCCCTTTAGTCTGCCCCCGCAAATTTCCAGTATCCGATCGACTTGCTCGAAGATCGGTGGGTCTCCCTCGTTTGCCGCCTGGTACTGGTCAAAGGCGAAGCCGAAACTGAGGCAACGAGTGAAGGCCCGTACTCGTGCCGTGAAATCTAGATTGCGCTTGTCTTGTAGTTCGCGATGGAATTGCGAAAGCATATCAATGCTCGATAGGTGTACATGGGCATACATGTATCGATCCGCAGTGCCCTACATATTTTGCTTCTAAGCGTTCAAGAAGGCGAGCTAGAGTCCATAGACTCACCGCGAATTGCCACGAGACCAATTGCAGACACTTGCATCTCTGCTGTCTCGCGATCGTCGCCACCCGCGTTTCTGCAACCACGTCCACAACCTCTTCATTCACATGCGCATCGACAATAAGATCGAGCACATCATTGTCCAAAGCCCAAGGCGTAGGCATAAAGTCAGGTGCTGGATTCCGATCAGTGTCTTGCTCGGGACGATTCACGGGTCAGGGTGTCACCAGAGTGGCGCCGCTCTCAGATTTTATACTGTAGGTCTCATAGGAGGGAATACTCGGTCAATGGTCCTAGTGTGACCCTATATACTTCGAGACCTTGGAAAGTCTCTTAATTCCTTCGACGTTATGAAAGGAAAGAAACCATTCATTGCGCTCGAGTCCATCACAAAGGCGGTAAATACATTGCAGATGTCATTTCACCTTCCTTCCTTCAACAAAGGGGATTACTTTCTTGCTTTCAATGAGTAGGTAAGCTTTAGCTTGAGCATGTATTGAGGGCTGTGTGAGGCTCTAGGCTAGTCGATGCTACCGAGCGAACCTGTCCCATAGCCCCCCATGAACGTCGAGGTCAGACACCTGAATGATCTCCAAAATTCATTTACAGACCAAGACCAAAACAGCCAGTAATGTCCGCAATTTGTTCTCTATCCCTCCCGGCGACTCTGTACCTCCCCCTCGGCCGGCCGACCGGGAGCGTTAGCGCATCTGGGCGCTCCGAGCGGATCTGGCTGATCATTGGCTCTGAGAGATAGCGCACTGCGCGGTCCCAAGATAAGCGGAAACGAGCGTCGGGTTTAGAGGTTTGAGGGGAAGCGCGAGGCGGAGGGGCGCACCTGGGCCACTGCACCGGGGAGAGTTGCCTGCCAGGGATCCCGTCCGGACCAGGAGCAGGGCTCTCGTCGCTCGCGAAAAAGTTGGACACGAGTATGACTCGGTGCGGTTTGGAACGACTCCATCATAAACAACGACGAGCGGACTCCAATAGAGGCCCACTTCCCTTCCACTCCATACCCAAACACCATCAACCGCTCTTCTGTCATCATGTCTTCCGCTGCTGCTTCCGAAAAGAAGGGACGAGTCCTCCTTGCCTACTCTGGCGGTCTCGACACCTCATGCATCCTCGTCTGGCTGCTCGAACAGGGCTACGAGGTCTACGCTTTCATGGCCGATGTCGGTCAGGAAGAGGACTTTGAAGCCGCCCGTGAAAAGGCCCTCAAGATCGGAGCCACCAAGTTCTTCCTCGAGGACCTCAAGCGTGAATTCGTTGAGGAACTCATCTACCGTGAGTGGACATTGTCTGCATCCTGTGTACTCGAGCTCATGCATTACTTTTTCACTACAGCCGCCGTCCAGGTCAACGCCATCTACGAGAACGTGTACCTCCTCGGCACATCGCTCGCCCGTCCCGTCATCGCTCGAGGCATGATTGAGGTCGCCGAGCGTGAAGCCTGTGACTACGTTTCGCACGGCTGCACCGGTAAGGGTAACGACCAGGTTCGATTTGAATTGGCCTTTTACGGCTTGAAGCCTTCCATCAAGGTTATCGCTCCCTGGAGGGATCCTGGTATGTTACCCATCAAAATTGAAGGTTAGAGTGGAATGCTGATCATGTACTCCCACAGTTTTCTACAACCGATTCCCGGGACGATCGGCTTTGCTCGAGTACGCCGCCGCCCACGGTGTGCCCGTGTTCCAGACCGCTGCCAAGCCATGGTCTACCGGTGAGTTGACGCGTTCCAGCGCTACAAACCCCCGAAACTGATGGGTGTCGTAATCCAGATGAGAATCTGTTCCACATCTCATACGAAGCCGGTATCTTGGAGGACCCCAACACGACACCACCCGCCGACATGTGGAAGTTGACCACCTCGCCCGAGCACGCACCGAACGAGCCCGAACATATCTCGATCCAGTTCGAGAAGGGTCTCCCCGTCAAGGTCGTCGCTGGCTCGTCGACCCACACCGACAAGGTCGACGTCTTCCTGGCCCTGAACGCTCTCGCCAGGAAACACGGTATCGGACGAGTCGACATTGTCGAGAACCGATTCATCGGTGTCAAGTCCCGAGGCTGCTATGAATCTCCTGCTGCCACCATCTTGCGTGTCGCGCACATGGATTTGGAGGGTATGACGCTCGACCGAAACGTCCGAGCGTTGCGTGACCAGTTCTTGACGATCGAGCTGTCGAGGATCCTGTACAACGGTTACTGGTTTAGCCCGGAGCGAGAGTTCCTGACGTCCGCCATCCCGGCATCGCAGGCGACCGTCAACGGAACGGTCAAGCTCAAGCTGTACAAGGGTAACGTCGTCGTTGAGGGTCGAACTTCGGACGAGGTGGGTTTCCGCGTCACGTGAAGAGTTGAGGCGTTTGCTGATGCGGTTCCTCCTTCTCGCAGGGTCTGTACGACGAAAAGTTCTCGTCAATGGATGAGATGGGCGGTTTCGAGCCCGAGGAGACTTCTGGTTTCATTTCCGTTTCCGCGATCAGGCTCAAGGCATGGGCCAACGCCAAGTACGTATAGCCTGACGTTTGTGACGATCAGAGCAAGCGTTGATTCGCGTTCCCTTTGCAGCATCCGAAAGGGTCAGGGAGGCGTCAAGCCCGCGGACGTTTACGGCACTCGTCTGTAGAGCTCGTAATGGGGTTAGCATAATCACCAAAATAGACTCTGGTTGTAGTCGTCCTAGAGAGCTTGTGTGCATCTCGGTGTCCTAGCATAGAGCATCGCTGTGGTTTCGGATAGACAGGGCATATCATCATAATACGTTGCCTGCTTGACGCCGACAAAGGCGCATCTCAAGCGCGTTGCTTTCCTCTCTCGGGCGCACCTGGTTGCTCAGCCCTGACCCTCGATTGTTGCGCGTGCGCCGGGTTCCCAGTTTGGACGTTCAAGCTGGCGAGAGATTGATCTCGTGTCCCTGCGCCCCGCCCGTGTCTCGGGAGTACAGGACGGCATGGCGGACGAATACGGTAGGTGGCAACTGCGGTCAATCAGACGAACGGGACAGCTGACTCTTGTGCCAGACGCCCTTGAAGCGGCAGCTTCTTCCTTCGCCGCGTCGACAGATGCGAACAGAATCTCAGGTGGTAAGGTCATTCCATTTGATGTTTGTGTCCCAGCCTTACTGACGCGCATTCGCTCTCGTCAGACCACTACTCGTCGCGCAACCGAGAACGATCCCCAGGACGGTATACCAGTAGCCGAGGAGACAGGGACAGGAGGGACCGTGATGTCGGCAGGGACAGGGAACGCGACAGGGGCCACCGCAGCAGCCGAGGCGACGACCGGGACGACCGATACCGTGGTGACTCGCGACGCGATGGCAGGCATGATGGTAACTACGGCGATGTCAACGGCGGCGGTGTTGGTGGTGACTACCGATCCGGCATGAGGCGGCCTCGTGATGAGCAGGAGTACCCGACGCGTGACTCGAGGGACCGACGCGGCGATATGGGAGGGTACGGAGGCAGGCGACGGTCGCCTCCGATTGCGCGAAGCATGCGGGATGATCGGGACTATGACCGACGTGGCGGCGGAGGAGGGCGAGATGGCTATGATAGGCGTGGCGGACGCCGAGGCGGTGATTTCTACAATGACCGACAGAGGAGTCCTACGCCGGTCGATGCGGTGCCGCTGAGCGAGAGAATACGACCGCCTTCGAGATGGGACGAACGACCGCCTGGATTCGAGGGCATGTCGGCAATGCAGGCAAAGATGACCGGTCAGTATCTGCTCTTTCCTTTGTAGAAAACCTATCAGCTTATCATTACCGTATGTGACAGGCCAATTCCCGGCTCCAGGTCCCAACCGTCAACCCATCCCGGCCATGTTTGGCAACCCTGGTTTCCCCGGCGACGGAACAAGCTTCGCTGGACCGATGGCAGGCATCGGAAACCCCATGCGACAGAGCAAGCGACTCTACGTCGGCAATGTTCAGTTGACGTGCAACGAGCAGAACCTGGCAGACTTTTTCAACAAGAAGATGGCTGAACAGCGTTTCTCTGCCGGACCGGCTGGTGATCCCGTAGTGGCCGTGCAGCTCAACCACGAGAAGAGCTACGCCTTCATAGAGGTAAGTTCTAGATTCGCTCTCTCAGATATGCGGCTCATTCTTGTTCACCTTGCAGTTCCGAACACCGGAAGAGGCGACCGCGGCCATGGCATTCGACGGCATCATCTTCCAGGGCATCCCTCTCAAAATCCGACGGCCCAAGGACTACTTGGGTCCCGAAGGTCCGCCTGGTTCTATTCACATCCCCGGTGTGGTCTCCACCACCGTTCAGGATTCGCCCAACAAGATTTATATCGGCGGATTGCCGACTTATTTGGGAGACGAGCAGGTGATGGAGTTGCTCAAGAGTTTCGGAGAACTCAAGAGCTTCAACTTGGTCAAGGAAGGTGCTGGACAAACCGGGGCATCCAAGGTAAGCTGCGCCCCATTCTGCTCATCAAGGACCTACCTAATCTCGTATATTACAGGGATTCGCTTTTTGTGAATATGTCGATCCTTCGCTCACCGACATGGCCATTCAGGGTCTCAACGGATTCAACCTTGCTGATCGAGTTTTGACGGTGCAAAGAGCATCTCAGGGCAAGGCGAGCAACACTATGATCAGTACTGGCTCGAACATGACGCCTACCGGTATGCCTTCTTTGCACACGCTTGGTAAGCTTTCTCTCCCGCATGTACCACGAAATACAGCAAGCTCATTCTTGTCTTAGCACCGAACATTCTTGCGTCGGCATCTTCGGCCGCTGCTCAAGCACCGACGTCTCGATGCATGCTCATGCTCAACATGGTCACGCCCGAGGAACTCTACGACGATCAGGAATACCAGGAAATCATTGAGGATATCAACGAGGAATGCTCCAAGTATGGACAGGTAGAAGGTGTTCGTGTGCCTCGACCCGTCAAGCGAGAGACCAAGTGGGCACCCGGAGAGACGGCCACCAACGCCAAACAGGCGGCCGCGGCTGCGGACGAAGAGGCAGGTGTCGGCAAGGTCTTTGTCTTGTTCAAAGACTTGGATGGTGTGTCACGAGCGATGCAAAATATCGCTGGTCGATCGTTTGGAGGCAGGACGATCTTGTGTGCCAATGTGTCAGAGGTAAGCAGATCCCATTTCTCCTTTCGCGTTTCCCAGCGTTGATCAACCTTTCCGCCAGGACGAATTCTTGGGTCCCGCTCCACCACCGCCTCCCCCTCCTGAGGATGATGCCGCTGCGGTAATTGCGGATATTACTGGCTAGGCGGAGCCTCGAAATTGAAATACACCGTCTGGCGAAACTCCTTTCATGCACATCGTCCCGCTGTTTCAGATACCAAAAGACAAAGGCTGTAGCCAATGTTGTAATCAAGATCTTTATGGATCATCGTCATCTTGATTCGTTCTAAACACAATAAACCTAGGCTCCACCACTTTGCCCAGATACAAATGATGATGCATGCAAGGCTTCTTGTGGGAGGCAAGTTCTGATACCTGCTAGCGGTGTATGGCACGCGTTCGCTTCCGCCTAGTCATCAACTAAGCTCATCATGAGAGACCTTAACAGCGGCTCCTTCCAGAAGCTGATTGTCGAACCTCGAATCTAACCGAAATAGAAGAGCGATGACCAGATCTCCCGGCTGAGCATACGCGTCTTTCGTTCGCGTACGCCCAAACGTCCAAACCGCGATGCATTCATTTGTCGTATGTTGATATGCTGCTTCTGGTATCCAAAGATACAAGATTTGTTTTCCGTTCCCCGTAGCCAGCCATCCATTGCTCCGCCACCACTGTCTATGTCCAGACGCCGCCTCGCGTCCCGCTTCCCCGGTAGACTCCGTCCCACCTCCAGACCGGTTACCCCGACAGAATGTTGTCCGTATTAAAAGTGTTGTTAGAATAAATTGGATTGATACGTTGTATGGTGGACGAAATACCGAAATTGCGAACGAAACCGCCATCCGAAATGCAAAGCGATATGCGAAGTCGCCCAAAAAGAAAGAGAAAGAGAACCCAAGACCCGCGTCGTCGTCGGTTGTCGTCAGTCGAAACAACCGATGTCCCTTGTACAATTGCGGCTCAAAGGCTGCCGATGCTAATGACATTCGCTGAAGAAAAGAAGAAAGTAGAAGACGAAATGCGAGTTGTGGTGATTGCTGCTGAAGCTGTTGTAGGTGGATATGCTGTGTGATGCTGCCGTGATGATCGGTTTGCGTCTGGGTCTGGGCGTGAAACGCGCGATCGAGGTTTGGACCGAGTATCACGACGATGTCTGCGAGACGAATTGTCGTTGTTGCGCTTGCGGCTGTGAACGTCTTTCAGTCAGAGGCGGGTGCTTCTGGTCGTAGTCCTTTTCTCTCTGAATGATTTCAGACCGGGGAGATGTAAATGTCAATAAATGGGGAGGGCATCGTTCCTCCGGGACTGACCTTGAAGAGCAGCACGTGCGGTTCCGGTTCGTGTCGCATGTACATCTGCCATCTGAGTTGAAGATAATGATCAGGAAAAAGAGTTCCACGCCGATGAAGCGGACGGCATACCCTGGACTCTGCCGCACACCGATCCCGCGCCATTCATCCTCTGTTGCGATTCCGGCCGGTAGGAACTTGACAAGTGGTTTTGGTAGCTGCAGGCAAAGAACGGAAGGAGGTTCCATCAGGAATGCTATGATTGAGCGATGTTATCAGGCACTCACGCAGACATGTCTGTGAGGTATTCAAGAACAGCAAGAGTACGGAAATAGCATTAGCATTAGGTCTTCCGAATAACCACCGCATGCGAGGGACGGACCTGTATTCATACTGTTCATCTACAAATGGGACGGTGTCAGTCAGTAATCCAATGCGACACGCCGTCGTCAATCTTACTCACCCGAATACCTCGCCGAATACTTTATGTGGTCGGCATACTTTGCAATCGCCGCTTGTTTTTCCTGTGGCGTGAAGCTTTTGGTGTAGTGCTTGGTCATTGTAGAGGATGTTGTCGGGTTGAGAGGGAAACCGAGAACAAGTAGTGACGGGAGAAGAAGAGCAGAGGCGGAATTTCACTAGAGTGCCGTCTCCGTTGCTTCATCTGTGGAGCGGCCAGCCTGGCTGCCAGGTAAACAGTGTTGAACGAACTTCCAGCTTGTGGGCAGCATCCGAGACACTGCAACACTGCAGCCGTGGTTCGGCCGCCGCTGAGTCAGTCGCTTCCTCCTTCCTCGCCGTTCAGATTAGCAAACGACTGACCTCCACTTGGGTGACCGACTGGACCAAGACCGACTTTATGAAGCACGACTCATAGGCGTCTGAGAGCGAGAGCATCAGCGCAGTACGTCTATAAGACGAATTGTTCAGTATCGCAAGCTCAGCAACGCTCAGTTTCTCGCCGAACATGCCTTCTGTTACGCAAATCCCGCCTCTCATTGCAGAGAAACCTACCCTCTACAAGACTAAGGATCCGCTTCTCAAACGCCTACGTCTCGAGGATCCCTATGGACGTCCGGTTGAAACGATAGCGAAGGATTTCGAAGGCAAGGAGATCATTATTTTCTTTGTAGGAAGTGCGTTTGGCGATGGTGAGTCTTCTTCGTTCTCTCCACAAATGATGCTGACAAATTCTGCTTGTAGCGGCACTCAAACCGCTGCATCATGTAAGTTCGAGAACTACTCTCCTTCGCCCTTGAGCTGAATTTTTGTGCTACAGGACCTGATCGACATAGCGCATCGTCACCATAAATTCGCCAGCGTCATATATTGCTCCGCCGACCTGTCACCCAAAGCCGCTGAGCCAGTTGTCCACAACAAACCATACCTCCGCATGACCATGCTGGACAATTCAGACTTTGCGCCGATGGTACCGATGGGAACGGATGGGGACAAGGAGATTGCGCGCTTAGAGAAGGAGGAAGGTATCGGGGCGACGATGCGCGACGAGGATTTTGTAACGGGCGCAGAGTGCGAGCGCGGGGAATGGATTCTTGAGCTGGGCCGAGAGGATGATGGTGAGTTTCCGATTTCGAACTGACGATGCTCATGAGCACTGACATGCATCTGGTGCGCAACCACAGCGGACACATACGAACGCCCGATATCTAGAGCGGCTTTGACCATGCTCACGCATAGTTTGGGCACGCCATCACTGGCAGTCTAGTAAGTTTCTCCAAGTCAGCTGACTCCCACCTATTCGAACCTAAAATACTGCCTGGTATATAAAGCCATATCCCAAGTCATCGGTTCCTGTCAACGAATACCCGTGCGTCCGCCTTCCGGTCCAATATCGTGGATAGCAATATAGAAAAATGGAGAAAGGGCATGCAGACGGGTATGACGTGGTCAGGTAGGTTATTTCGCAAGGTTTGGGATCCACGTTGCTGATCCAACTCGCCTTCTGATGTGTAGATATATGGGTTACAGCGCGCTTCCCTATCCTTCTGGCCATAATAGCCATTCTGTATCAGTCGGCGGTCTTCGTCTTGGGTCGTACGTTCCACTTCTTCCACTCTTACCGGGCTTCTAGGACTCACCCTCACACCGCCTTCTTTCTCCCACCTTGTGCTGCATCTGTGACCGGACACAGAGGACTACAATGTGATACCGCAGATTTTCGCCAAGATCGAGGAAATGAGAGGGTAGTGCTCAACCAGGGAGAGTACACTATGGTCTTATGCATTCGTTTATCTATAATCTTGAAATACAGCACGATTCCATCATCAGCCCTCATTCTGAAGCAGGCAGAATTGATCCAGACTCTATCATATTCACTAAAGCCCTCGAGATGTGTGAATCTTGAAATATCGGCGCGAAAACATCGTACCGTGAAAAGACGATACAACAACGGAGATTGCTGGAAGCGAGAGCTCTGCTTCGGAGCGGCCTGCTCTCCTGTTGGTCTTGCTTTATCGAAAAAATGACGAGTGTAAGCGAGATTGATCATGCGTTGCGGTAGGCTTTCCGCCTGCAAGCCGAGGTCTGGAGAATCCGAGCCTTGCTGCTTCTTCGAGTCAATGACTAAAAAACACCAGAATAATCAGGCATCATTGTGTCGTCTATTTTTCACAAAGGACGCCGAGGTTGAAATCGAATGTGCTCATCTGTCTCGTGAAACGAACGTGTATCGTTGACGTATCGGGGCAAAAACATGTCGTAATGGATCTGAATGCTCGATGCAAGTGAGAACATTTGAGGCGAGCAGTGACCTCGCGAGGGGAGAGCGATGGTTGCGATGTCGGCATTTTTAGGCATTCATGCGGAACAGCAATTTCGAGTGGTGCAGCCATCAAATGCCGACTTCCTGAAAAATGTACTTCCGCTACTCATCAACGAGGACAGCAACGATACAATCAGCATAACAACTCCGACTATCAAGGCAAATTCCTATTACCTGTTTCGCAAACTTGGCACTCAATACTGCCGGGTCGAGGAGCCTCTCTGCCTACATGTGTGGGATCAGCGAGGAACAAGAGGTTTCGGTAAAGAGATGACAATCACTGACTTTTGCTTTGGCTTTCTCGATGACCTGCTGCCACTCGACCTTTGGACCTTCAGTATTCTGCGCTTGCCTTTCTTCTACCGGATCAGCATTGATCAGAGCCCACATTCCGAAGAAATTCCAAATCGGAAGAAAGATTTACCCAATCCGGCAACCACCTTCATCGCTCGCGTTAATGCTTCTTGCTTTCTCGTCTGCACTTTCTCATAACGCTCTTTCAATTGTGACACTGCTTCCTGCGTGTGAGCATTCAGTAACGAAACCTGGTAACGGGAAGGAGGTTGGCCTACCTGCAATCTCTTTCGCTCGGATGACATGTGATGCTTGGCAGAATGAAGAGTCTCGTAGTGCTCTTCGAGAGCGTTCCCCATTATACTTTGTTGACATCTATATAATGATGTCAAAAAGTGTGAACCTGGAACAAACGTTACCTTTGCAAATAAGACGCACATCATCTTCTCCGTTTGATGTCCAGCCAAATGGTTATAGATCTTCTCCGCTTCTTGATGCATCGGTTCCAGCTCTTCAACCATCGCCTCATTCACTTTGTTCTTGTGCATGCGCATTTTCTCTGCGGAGATATAGGTGGACAGCCGATGAGCGAACACCATGACTTTGACGGATAGCTTATGATAGGCGCACCATTGATCTCATGGAATACGTTCATTCTGCAATTCGAACGATCAGCGACCTCGGTAAGCTTGCTGTACGAGGAGACAGGGTTCATAACGTACAGGGTGTTCCAAGCTGGGGCTATCTCCGGTCGCAAGTGTTCGTATTCCCTCGCCCTAGAATGCGCCCCTTCGAAATCCCTCCTTTCACGCGGCTTCTCGATTCGGTGCTTGGCTTGTGTGGGAACGTCGCCCTGAAGTTGCTCTTGTACGGCTCGTTCATACCGCAATCCGAAAACATTCTGGTCATCAGTGCAGTCCGTTGCCTCGGTGTCGCTAGAGGGAAGTCCGTAAACTCTGCTGGTCTTGACATTGGGTTCAACTCGAGCTTGTACAAGTGGAGGTTCCGGATGCGCATGGGTTTTGGCTGCTTGTCGGATATGCCTGGTTGCTATGTCGTATGGTTTCTTGCGAGAGGTTCTGTGACGTTCTGCAGGCAATTGTACAACTACGGGGAATGAGATTCAGGTTCGATTTCGCGATCTGTTGAGTAACCTGAAATTCTGGATAGGAGGCAGACATACCTTTTCCGAACCTTCCGCCTTGATCTCGATGCTTTGCTTGAAGTCCCGCCTTGTTCTTGATTGGCGCATTCTCTTTCCCCTCTCCGATAGGTTCTGGCGCTTCATTATTGATCGTGCGCGTTTGCAAACCCTTGACACGTTGATGATCGTCCTCATCATCGTCACCACTTGTAGAAGTAGACTCCAGATCTGCGTCTTCGTTCTCGTCGTACAGAGTTGTTGTCGTCACTGCTCTCGGTCCAGCAGAAGTCCGAGAGGCGAGGACGGATGGATGGTACCGACTAGTGAGCGTGCGAGATATCGTAGGAGTGTCGTTGTGGAATCTTCCCTTGAATTGGCCTGCTTTCAATCCAGCTTGCCCGCAACGAATGCATCAGCATGATAGGGCCACGTCCGAGTCAAGAGGTGACTTACACTTATGAACGAGATTTCTCAACTTGGGGTCAAACTCCTCTTCGCCCTCCTCCACTTCACTCCCACTCTCCCCGCTCTCAGACCCATCCGTCGACGACTCATCGCTCGCGCAGGAAGCGGCGGCGAACGCTTTACTCTTTTTGACAGCTTTCAGGGTCTTGGTGTGTTTGATTCTAGGTGAAGGTGGAATGATCTTTTTTTTGAGGGTGGATGCAGGCCGTTGAGATGCAGAGCTGTTCTTTCCGCTTTTGTAGGTGGTGACGGAGCGTCGAGGAGTTGCAGCAGAAACGCGAGCCATGTTGTGCGTGCGAGAGTGTCCGCTCGTCAAGGTGAGTTGAAGCGCTAAGACGACGAACGATATGTCATAAGTCAATTGATAGGGGGATGATGATGATGGCCACCGTCTCGTCTGATGCGAGTGCCGATCCCCGCAGATCCTTTCTCGATCACCTCATCTGAGAAGCACGAAGAGTCATTCAAGTCGGCCAGTCATGTTTCAGCTTTCGGATGCAAATCAAGAACAAGGTGATCGATATCGTGCATTCTATCGCTCGGTTACCAGTCGAGCCGGTGGTCCGAGTGTTCTTGGGCAGACCACGGGGTGTATAAGGCTGCGATGATGGCAGTCGACCCCTTGATCCATCTCTCACAGCGCATACTATCAGAATTCAACATGGCATCCTACCTCGATACTCTTCACCGGTCACTGCACCGACACCTGCCGGCTGTCATCCCCCCTCCATCAGCCAACCTACCGCCTTGGCTTCTATCCCTCGCACTCATCGTTCCATCCGTCCTGCTTCTCACCCCGCTCGTATCTCCTGCACCTCCGAAACGATCGAGTATCATCAAGTTCCGGGATGAGAGGGTGTTGATTATCGGTGCTAGTTCCGGTTGTGGAGAGGATCTAGCGAAACGATATGCTTCTCTGGGAGCGAGCGTGTGAGTGCCTTGTGAGGCCTGAAACGTTATCATGACCGATGTAATTGGTGACCTCCACCATAGCTGTATTGTTGCTCGATCTAAGGATAACCTTGAACGAGTCGCCGCAACCTGCAGAACACTGCTTCCTAACGAGGCAGTCTCGCCCAACAAGATCCTCACCTACGCCGGAGACATCTGCAGCCCAGAAGACATGGTGGCCGTCAGGGAGCTGATTGTTCGAGGTACGTCCGCGGCCGTGCCACTTTCAGAAGACGAGGCTGACATCACGTCGTTCTCGCAGAATGGCAAGGTCTAGACACCCTTCACGTCGTCTCCGGCCTGTCCTCTACCCAGACGCTCCTCGAGGCTTCGTCCGTAGCTCAGAACCCGACCACATCTTTGGGTCCCACGAAGCGACACCACAAGTTCGAGGCACAGGAGGGAAGTGCCTCGGAAGTCAATCTTCCGGCGAAGGAGGGGTTGCAGGCATTGGCGGAAGAGACGCGGCGTTTGGCGGATGTGAATATGGTTGGAGTAGCTGTCAGCGTTGCCGCATTCGTGAGTCCCTTCCTTTGCCTTCTTTTCAAAGTCTGATACCCTACCTTTGGAACAGCTTCCTCTTTTGAGTTCCACGTCCAAGTCGCCGCTCATTCACCACCTGTCTTCTGTTGCGGGCTTGGTCCCCGCGCCAACGAGGGCCCTGTATGCCGCCACGAAGGCTGGAGGATTGGCATGTTTCAGGAGTGCGGCAGTCGAGAATGGCGGAGGACGAAGTGGTGTCAGATTCCTGGGTACGTGTACAATTCCGTTGTCTTGGCCCCGCACGCTAACGATAATCTATTTCGAATCAATCATCAATCATGTGGATGACCTCACCTCACGCAGCGATCTGTCCAGGTACCATTGACAATGACTTCCGACGCAAGAGCTCGAGCGCAGTCCGAGGTTTCGCGCCAGCCGAGGGATTCGATAAGGCTTTGCTGTCTGTGGATGATGGTGAGTCAAGCCAACTTGCTTCCAGGTCCCAACAGTATGCTTACACCAATGGTACCAGTTACCAACGCAATCATTCATCACTGCTCGGTCTCACCCGCGCCTTCGCCGGTCCGCCTACCCATTCCCATCCCCTTCATCGGTCGAAGCTTGAGTTTACAACTACCCTTCATCAAGCTTCCGCCCAACGACACCGTCTTCCTGCCCAGTATCCCTTACCGACCGGGTTACTGGCTCTTGGATACGCCTTTCCGAGGATTCACGGAACGGTTGGGCAGGAGGAAGTACGGGCTGGAATAGGTATATGACTGGAGACGGCATCTTCCGTTGACAAGGAGATACAAGGGTATAATGTTGTAGCTATATAATAGAAGTCAGACAGAAGCCGGCTAGGTCGCCGGCGGAGATCCACAGTTGTGTAGCTGGAGCTCGATGGATCTATACGCCTCACTTTGAGGTCGACCGAGGCAGGACTTTCGCGAAGAAAGGGACCAACTGGCAGACGGAAAAGCTGACTGGAATTGAGGCCTACATGACAATCTGTGTTGCCGGTGCACGACTGCAGAGATATGACATGACAGAGTTGCGCGTGACCCTTCATGACCGTGCCCCTGGGTGACCCAAACCTCTCGAGATCCAGCGATGTAACTGGCAGGATGAGAGTTTGAGTGCCGCTCAGCCTCTGCTATTCAAGCTTAGGCCTGATGGACATGCAAATTCGCTTTCAAACACTTTCGAAAATCTGTATGACGTTACTTGCGAAAGCGCCGTGCTATCTCATTGTGGTCCGCATGAATGCGATGGCCTTTTCCGTTGGATCGGAATTATGTATATAGTCCGTGGATCTTTATCACTTCAGGAGTACCTGAAGATGGGACCCATTCGAACAAGACTGACGCGTGACCACTATACAGATCCAGCTAACCGTTATGCAAGCTTCCACCAGACCGCCCATGCTTGCCGCTGATACCTAATCGAGCTGTCTTCGAAGCGCTCTGCTGACCTGTCATCAATCTCACTGCGACTACGAACGGTCTGACTTGATCCCTATTATCGTCGGGACGATGGATCTTACTTATAACATGTTCAGACAATATTTATCGCGGGCAACACCAACATGACAGCAACAAAAGGCGCGCCTTGACCCAGATGTTCGCGTGCTCCGAAATGGAAGATTAATATCGTCTTTGGTATAGCCTGTGATATTGACACCTCTCAAGCTGTGCCTCATCAGTGTTCTGTCGACTGCTCCGTGGACGAGAGGCAATCGCGTATAGTCCATACTTCGGCCTTGTGTGCCTTGCCACAAAACTGCGTCACGGCGGCCTCTCTACGATACACCACTAATCGATCGACAAAGGCATCGTCTGTTCACTCACCACCCAACAAGCTGCTCAGATCGGACGAGTCGGCTGTTTTGGCCGTCACCTTCTTCCTCTTCCTAGAACCATTTGTGTCAGGCTCGACATCATGCGCGTTGACAGCCTTGTCGACGATGGCACGCGCGTTTCTAGCTGGCGCTTTCCGCTTCCTCGCAGCAGAGACCGTGGGCTTTCGATCGGCAGGGGTGGCGGGTGGAAGGGAGCTGTTACGAGAGCGCTTTGCCTGATTGGACACCCAACCAGGAAAGATGATGCGGACAAATGGCGAGGCGTAATTGAAGGGTGACAAGCCGGAGGTAAACGAAGTGACCAGGAAGAGAAATACTTCGTGCATCCATCAGTGTTGTATGACAAGCGATTGGGTTCACCGCGCACCTTCTTGCTCCCAGGAACGTCGTGCTGTGGACCGGGCATGGGAACTTCCTGCCGTTAGAGCGAGGTTTCGGTCAGAAATTCAGTCTCGAAGATACCGTACGGGACTCACAGGTCTCTTCTCAACTGGTTTGGATTCTTCCATCTCGCTCAAATCACTCGAGCCTTCATGCTCGACTTCTTTTTCCGCTTTGACCCTTGTCATCGGCTTCTTGACCTCACGTTTCGTTCCCGACAAGACTTTACGTGGACTCTTCACGGTCACTTTCTCTTCGACAGGTGTGTCGCTAAGTGCTTCCGATGATGCGACAGCATCGTCGCCATCGCTTGCAGCCTGACACGCGCGAGGTGAGTGCAAGTGCGGCGAACACTGTGCAAGCTTCGAACTAACTTTTCCTCGTTTTACAGGCTCCCTGTACACAACCCCATCGGGCAGCTTTTGTAGCTCTTCGATGTATGCAGACGTCCTGCCACCGACTGTGATGAATTTAAGGGTGGCTGGCGATCCATCCGGCTGCGAATCGGGAAACCCTATTAGCCATCGCGCGAAACAGCCGGATTGAGACTCACCAGCCGCATGCCACCAGCCTCATCCTTCGTCTTTCTGAACTTGTCCTTTTTCCCTTTCCTCCATCTCCATGTGAACAGCCAATCTTCAAAAAGCGAAAGCATGTCAGCTCTATGGCCACCCTCTATAGAGACCCTGGCTACTTACGCTTCGGAAACTTGCTGTGATCCGCATTCGCCTCGACGGCGGTATTGACCACCTCTTTCATAGACGTCCACATGGCCTCTACCTGTGCATCCGTCAGCAATCCCGCTGGGGTCGCAGGATGTACCCTCGCCAAATGCAATATCTCATCAGCAACCCAATTCCCTACACCGGCGCTGAACGATTGATCCATGATTAGACCCTTGATTGTCGACCGTGGGCGAGCGCGAAGAAGGCTGTTGAACTCTTCGAGAGACGGAGGCGTAAGATAAGGATCGAATCCAAGCTCGGAAATTGGCGGGTGCTCGTTGACTGGTTGCGGCACAAGGCGGAGTTTTCCGAGTCTGCGTGCTTTGGAAGGCACGGTGTCAACGGGCTCTCGATGAGATGGGAATGCAGGTATGTACGTACAGTCTAGGTACGCAAGCTGCTGAGGCTCGCTAGACACTGAAGATCCTGTCGGCTCCAGTTTCAATAGGAATTTGACATACTGAAGGTTGTCGATGTGAGCATGCGATAACTCCCGAGACTTCCGTAACGCACTTTCGGAGGAGGCCAAACGTCCTTATTCTCCTGACGTCTCTTAGGCTTTCTCATATACCAATCCGGCTCGCGGCCCTTGAGCTATTCCAGGGGAATTTAGGCCGGTCGACGGAGGTGAACAGGGGATACAGAACAGCGACATACCATAAGCATGCCGTTCATCCCGAAATGCATCACTGGTAGACGACCATCTCCAGACAACTCCATCCAGAACCTGCATGCTACGCTTAGAGTGGGAGTAAAAGCAGACAGTATGATCCGATACTCACATCTTCCCCTTTCTAGAGCATCCTGTGATCGTTCTTCCTTCAAGCTCTTTACCCTTCGTATCGGTCATAAGCTACACGCAACGGAACTGAAATCACGATATGTACGTAGTCCTCGTGAGTGATACCTCCTGTGAACACGATCTTGTCTTCAAAAGTATCGACCTGTGCAATCTTGTAGCCGACGCATGTCGTTGCGATGAGCTTTCGCGCTCTTTCGACCTCTGGGGAGAGGTATAATCAGTGCGGTGGCGAAGAAAGTCACGTAGCAGGACATACCAGGAAGTTCGGGCATTACGTTCGTACGGTATCGAGAGCTGTCTATGCAGCAGGAACTGCATTCCCGTCGAATGGATATACTCATCAAGCGATCCACGTGAACCGGCGGCGGCTGACGTGTTCTGAGACATCGCGATCGACATCGCGTTGGAGGGTATAGAGCTAGCTGTCCATCCTCCTTCATCCCTCTTCTGCCGTTCCTCCGTATCTGATCAGATCGCTCTACATTGATCATGACCACCTTTGTCCCAATCCTCGCATTCAACGATGTCTACAGAGTCCGTCAGAAGTATTCCGTACCGGCCGGTCACGCAACGCGGGATGCCGATGGGGATCAACCGCCAACGAATGGGAATACGCAGCCGAAGGAGGAGTACATCACGGTTGGACAGTTTGGCAGGACGTTGCTGGATTTGAGGAATGGGTGGGATTCCAAACCTGGGGCTCAGGATGGAGCGAGTCATGAAGAGGAGAAGGAGGGTCTGGTGTTGTTTGCGGGTGATGGTGCGTAACATTCTTCTCCTATTCAGTCGAGACGACCTTGCGGAACTGTGTTGACTTTGCTACTACAGTCTTCAATCCGTCTGTTGAAAGCTCCGTCACGCGAGGGTAAGCCAACTTGGCCTGCTTGCATGCTGTCCGCCAAGAATCACCCGCTCATGATTCCTCTCTTGCAGATCACATATGGTAGATACTTTCCGCCTGTGGATCTGGTAAGCGAGCGATACTGAGCATTCTCTTAAGGTCCCTATAATGAATGCCCTGAAGCTCGATGTCTCATGCTGTGGGTGAGTGCCTCACCCTACAAGTTACATTACCCCATACTCATCTCTTCAAACTTTGTTAGAAATCACGACTTTGGCAAGTATGCCGGAGCGTCGACGAAACGTGTCTGATCTGATTTAGCGCACTTCTTCAACGTAGACTTCGGCTACGCTCATCTAAGTACACTCATCAAGTCATGTAACTTCCCATGGTTATTATCCAACATCGTCGACTCCAACACTGGAAAGCAGCCCGACGTTGTTCAGAGGTTTGTCACGTTTGAGAAGAAGGGAGTTAGGATCGCCGTGATCGGCTTGGTTGAGAAGTCAGTGATGATACCTTCCGTACCCGCGACTAATTAGCTGATCCCTCATTAACAGAGATTGGATATCTACTATTCGTGGGTCTACCTCGCCCCCCGCGAACATGTTGATGCTCAGCGAAATCGAATAGCTTCATGGCCACAGAGCTTCCAGCACCGCTCGATGGCGGAAACCGCGATTGAACTGTCGAAAGAATTGCGGGATCCTGAAGGCCCTCACAAGGTGGACTTGATTATCGCATTGACGCACTGCAGATTGCCCAACGTCTGTCCTATCCCATGAGATTGCGCAACATTCTTGCTGACAATTGATGCGAATAGGATATCGATCTTGCTAATGAAGTCGGCGCTTTGTCCGGAGAAGATGTCTCTCAAAAACATGGTGTTGATCTGCTGATTGGCGGGCATGATCACATGTATTACGTGAGGACCGCTCGTCTGGTCGATCACAACATGCGCTGATGCTTTTGCCGTAAACAGATTGGCCGGGGTGCCAAGTCTTGGGAAGGCTTCACAAGGGAAGAGGGCGTCCGTGGTGCGGAAAAAGATCACGGCGTGCAGTAGGTGACAAGGCTAATGCATCTGCAACTTGGCTGATTGGGACTTCTCTAGTCTCATCAAGAGTGGAACTGACTTTAGAGACCTCTCTGAGGCCATTCTGGAGCTCAAGGAACAGCCCGAAGGAAGTATCCGCCGAAGGACGATTGTGGGCTTGACTGGTAAGACAGGATACTAACCATGCCGAACTAATTTGACTGATCTTTTGCGTCTTGTATCTAGGAAAGCATCATGAGATCACGCCTTCTACCCCTACTTCGGTCGAGATCGACAAGCTCACAGAGTCCTTGCTATCAAAAGTCAACTCGACCCTTACCAAACCCGTCTGCTACACCCTAACACCGTTCGACGTTCGGAGCGAGAAAGTCCGAACAGAGGAGATGGCAATCGGAAATTGGGTAGCCGATATCTTGCTACATGCGTACGCTGAGATGTTGGAGGAGACAAGCAAGATGAACGAGGAGGATCATGCGGCACAGGATTTCGACGGCCGAGCTGATGCGGTCATCATCTGCGGTGGTACAATGCGAGGAGATAGCGTATATCCACCTGGTAAGTCATCAGCCTTCGTTGTCCCAGTCAGGCTGACGGGCCTTTCTTCCCTTCTCTTAGGAAAGATCACCCTTGGGGATCTGCTTGAAATTATGCCCTTTGATGATCCCGTTGTCTGCCTGGAGGTGAGCTTGGAGTACGTTATCAGGTGAAATGCAAGACTGAAGCGCGTATGCATCAGATTGACGGGAAAGGCATCCACGATGTCCTCGAAAGCGCTTTGAGCAAATGGCCAGCGCAAGAAGGGTTTGTATACAGCATGTCATTCTCAAGCAAGATGCTGACCAAGACACAATCTTCCGCAGGCGTTTCCCTATTGTTGCCGGTCTCCGTATCAAGTGGGACCACACTAAACCTCCAGGTCAGCGAGTCGTCAGTATACATACTATTAAGAATGCATCGCCGAACGGCGATGATCCGGAAGACGAGTATGAGAACCCGGAGGAGCTTGTGCAGTTCTTAGAGCAAGAGGATGGCACGCGGGTCGAGGTTCGGCAGCGGAATGCCATCCTAGGTGAAGAGGTCAAGAAGGATGACACGTCAAGAATCTTTAGATTGGTAAGTCAGTCCAACCACAATAAGACTGAGTACTCATCTCTCGAGCAGATTACCCGAAACTACATGGCCGAAGGGTAAGATGAAGTGGTTTCGAAAGTGAAGTATGCTGATTCACTGCGCAGATACGACGGTTTTGAAGCTCTCAAGAATCGCAGATTCATTGTGGATGACGACAACGGGCAGATCATGTCCAGTATTGTGCGAAGTTTCCTGTTGGGTCAGTGCTCATTCCCAGCTCTAGTGTTCACCACTAAACGAATGCTTAGGTTCGGCTTACATCTTCCGGCACAAGCAAATGCAAGACCACCACCAGAAACATCTGTCATCTCGCACGGATCAGGTCATATCTCGCGCGCACAAGCAATGGTCACACGAGCCTGACCATCAATCAGCTTTCCTGAACAACCCCGGCTCTGCGTCACACAATAGCTTGCATGTGGATTCGTCGCCGAGCACAAGCATGATCTTATCTCCGGGAGGAACTCCGAGGAGGCACGTGGTCAATCATTCGCAAAATGAAATTCGTGACGCCTTGCATGTCGCTAGGCATGATCACATGTCTTCTGCCGACTGCTTCGTGAGTGTTGACCAGTTGACAGGAATCTTGAGACGCTTACGACCTCTTCGACTTTCTTTTTATGCCAGGACGGAGCAAGCCTTCGCGCCGCTACGTGCGATACGTGCACTCCTGTCGGCAACGGTACCAAGGATATGGCGAAAGCTGCTTTTGTCGTGAATGATAAGAACCGGGAGGAAGTCCGTGGGCTGGATGGGGAGCTGGCGATTGTCAGCCCTCTTGTAGATGGACGATTGCTAGATGTTGCTGCAGGGGCTGCATAGGGATGCAACGAGATGAGGGATACCTTTTAGGAATCACTGTAAGGAGCATGTACATTTGGGAAATAGAAATCAACGCATGTCACAGAAAAGTTTTCCCTGGGAAGCCGTCCAAGGTTCAACGCTATTGCATGACGTCATGAACAAGGGAGAGATCCGCGCCGCACGTGTTTCTTCGCATGCACATGAGGGAGATAAGCCAAGCAGTCACACGACCGTTGTTTTCTTTTCCCATTCCTATATAAGTCATCACAACTGGGTGGCTTCCTCTTACGCGCTCTGCGAGACTAGACTTCCTATCCACCACCATGGCTGCCACCGACGGAATTGTGCTCAAGGTCACCAACATTGTGTTGTGAGTCATCATGTTATCAACGGGGCATCATCATTATTGTGTGGACTGAACTCGCCTGGCCTTACAGGTTCCTCGCCTTGCTTGGATCCAACATCTATAGCGTCGCAGGACCTACCGACATCTACAGGCATGTGAAGGAGACATATGTATGTTTGCAATGGGAGGAGGTGAATGTATACTGACGGTGTCATCCTGCAACTATCAGGTTACCCCCTCCTACTATGCCAACTATATCTGGTCACTGATCCACCTGTTGTTGATCGGAACCATGGCGTACCAGTTTAGTAAGTCCTCGACGCCCCGGGAGGATGATAACGGTGCTGATTCACTGATTCATAGCTGAGCGAGGCAAGTCCATCATCGTCGACGGCGTTCAATGGCGATTCGCGTTGTTGGCCGTCTTGAACTTTGCCTACGTTTGGCTCTGGGGACACCACTGTATGTCTATCTCCGGAAAACTTGGCCGGCCGCTGACCAGGGATTCTTGATCCAGGGTACATCACCTCCTTCATCCTCTCCCTTCTCGTCTCCGCCACCGTCTCCCAGATCTACTACATTATCAAGACCAAGCACCGCGGCGAGACCATCGCCGAGGAGCTCTTCGTTCATGCGCCGTTCTCGCTTTGGCACGGTCTGAGCATCGTGCTCGTCGTCTTGTCTGGATTTACCGCGTTCGGTCGAGATGCTGCTAAGCACCCGCATGTTGGGCTCTGGAGCAAAGTCTTTGTCTTCCTCGCATTTGTGTAAGTCCCCATTTCCACTTCCTTCCGTGGTCCATTGTATTGACGCGATTTCTTTTCTAGCTTCCTGGAGTCTACCGCTGTGGGATACGCTTTCGCTTCGGTAGAAGGCGACATTGCCGGTGCTTCCGTAAGTGATTCCCATTTCAACAAGGGCGTCAGCTGATCATACTGTCCCCGGATTCAGGTCATGGCATTCTCCCTCTTTGCCATCTTCATCAGACAAACCCACAGCAAGTTCGTCCACTGGTCCGCCCTTGCTTTCTTCATTCTCTCCCTCTTCAACATCATCAAGAGCGTCTAGTGGGTATTCCGTACCGCGAAGCAGACCCCGATGACTGATCCGCTTTACCTTTCAGTGGTACTGTCCGTCGAGGCAGCTCCGTCCTGGACGACGAGGAGCGCGCACCTTTGGTCGCCGGTTCTGGATCGTCGTAAACGTAGAATTTCATCAAGGGCAGTGCCATACGGACCAGTCCAGCAGTGCCGTAAAGCAAGCAGACTGAGGAGTGAGGAGCTGAACGAAATAGGGCCTGTCGGAAGCATTGCATGAGAACGGGGAAGAAGATTGTGTCTACTAGCATAAATGACGATATACGATGATTCTCTGTTGCCTATTACTGGACCATATTTACGCAAACAGAAGTGAATCGATAACACAGGTCTGAGTCACCATTAACCCGTACCTGCGACTTTCGTCGTGCTTTCTGGACACAGCTCTGGACAGCTCTCTGGACACTCGGTCAGGGTCAGAACAGCTGTCGGGACTCGGTCCCGCGTACTGCCTTCGGAAAAATCCAGCTGCCAATATCGATGCCGCGAGCTTCCGACGGAGCTGCGGATGAGTCATCAACCGACGTGGCTACGTACGGAATTTTAGCAAGCAGCAATAGCAATAGCATTCTGATATTACGACATGGTTTTGACCGTCTGCTCTGCTGTCTGACCTCACAGAGCCTACGAGAACGGAAGATCTTTCGTTTAAAATGAGCCAGCCCCCTCCGCCCCCGCCTCGGCACGTCAACCGGATCTCAACCACGAAATCTACAACGACCTCCTCTTCCACCATTGCAGGCGAAGATATCGGGAAGAAGACATGGAAAGAATCGATTAAATCGAAAGGAAAGGCCTGGGGAGGAGTAGCGTACGAGAAGAGCTGGAAGTGGTCCGACGCAATTGGCGGTAAGGTGAACGACTACGCGGGAAAGGTGAGCTTGAGCTGTGAGGAATTATGCATTTATGCTAATCAGGTTCTCCCTAATCCAGTTAGGTAGCGAGAGATTCTGGCCTGTGACTGGAGACTTCCCGGAAGAGATGGAGAAAGCTGCCAGGATCCTTCGAGCTTTCACCGGTGAGTGTAGACGCTTGCGAAATGTTTCTGCCGCCTGATTATATACGCTTGTCTCGCACAGTTGACGGTATTCCAACCACCATCACCGAGCCCGCGTCTGGCACGACATCGCCTCAGAGTGGCATCACCGAGCCGAACTCTGCCTCGTCTTCCGCCTTCAAGACTCCTAAGGGCAAACAGCGCAAAGTCCTGCGAAAAATTCCTCCAGAGGTTATCGCCGAAGCCAAGGGTCTGTGCATCTTTACCAGTATGAGAAGTGGAATTGCGCCATTCGGTGGAGCTGGAGGCACTGGTGTTGTGGTGGGTAGGCTTCCTGATGGCTGTGAGTCAAAGTATCTGTCTTGAGCGAAATGAGAAGTGCGCTAATTGATGGGTAATATCGTAGCGTGGTCGGCGCCGAGCTCTATTAGCCCAAACAATCTGTCAAGTGGTCTGTTACTAGGCGTAGATATCTACGACGCTGTCCGTAAGTCCGCGGCTTCGACAGGGTATCGTTCCAGCGGGACATACTCACCGTGACATGACCTTTACAGTGGTCATCCGGTCACAAAAAGCTCTCGAGACGTTCTACACCCACAAGGCCACACTCGGAACGGATTTCGCTGTAGTGGCAGGACCTTTCGGAGTGGGTGCGACAGCCGAGGCGGGTGAGCTAGCTCCGTTGTCCTGCTGAGAAGCCTGGATTGCTGATGCAAATTTTCCAATTTTAGGCGTAGAGAAGGCTCCGGTTTTCAGCTATATTCGAAGTAGAGGTTTCTATGCTGGAGTATCCATCATGGGGCAAGTGTTCATTGGTGAGTGGCTTCGTAAAGATGAGCATATCTGAGGCTCATGATTCACGATCAGAGCGGTTCGAGGAGAATGGAGCAATGTACCACTGGCCAGGTGTTAAAGGAGCAGACATTGTCAGTGGAAGCTCTAGTGTTCTCATTTCGATGCATTCAATGGCTTTATTCAATACAGCTTACGGGCAAGGTAGCGGTGCCGAGAGAGGCAGCATCGCTGATGGAAGCGCTCAAGGATGCCGAGTCTGGTAGAGCACAGCGGAGAAACGGGGATGGACTCGATGTCGTGGTACCGGAGGGTGTTAGCGAGCTTGTTCTAGAAGACGGCGTGGGTTCCTCAGCTCCCGGTATACACTACTCGATTCTAACTGTTTCTATCACTGATTAGGAGATTCTCAAGCTACCACCCACGCCTACTCAAGTCGAGGATGCTTATGGTGACGCCGATTTCGAAGGGGAGAAGCGCAGCTACAGTGACCACGCAACACAGCTCTCGGATGGCCTGGCGAAAGCCCATATCTATGACAATCCAGCGTTGACCACGATGCCAGGACAGCCGGCGACTGCCCCTCCGCTTCCGCCGAGGTATCGAGGATCCGATATGGAGGCTACTGCCGCCAAGAACCTCGGTCAATCAATGTCCATCGTGCCAGAAACCTATAACTCGGTGAACCTAAACGACCTGGACCCATCCGAAGCGAGAGAGCTGCAGCAGCATCTTGAACAACAAGAGCAGGACAGGCTTGCAGCCGAGGCAAAGGAAGTCAATACCACGCTGGAGCAACCCGCACTTCCGTCGAGGCCTGCTTCCCGTCTCAGCCATGCAGAGACCGAGATCTTCCACGATGCGGTACCGGCGTCGGAAATGCCGCCAACTTATGCCGATGGACCTGCGGCAGTTGCCTCAGAGAAAGCCACGGAGAATACGAGCGACTTGAAGTAGACCCAGAAGAACAGACGTTGAACAGCCGCAAGCCTTCAGGCTGCTTCAGCAGACCATAACCCTTGGCTGCCAAATCATTATGTCGAATTGACCCGTGTTCGAATTGTGCGGAAAGTTGTATTGCGAAAGATGTAATGGTTGTTGTCATAGACGCGCTGCGCTGTGCTACTGGAATCCCGAAGCCACGTCGAGTCCTGGTAAAAGGCTGCAATCGGTAGCAGTAGAAACCGGCCAAGTAGAGCTTAGGTGTCGTGCTATGTATTTATGGGGGATGAGGCTGTTCAAAGTTCGAGCCGCTGGTCCGAATTATAGCTGTCATAGTAGTTCCTTTAGGCACACGAATATACCTTTTGGTCATTGCCAAAATCCGGAAAGATACGGTTTGACTAGAGCTCTGGGCCCATAACCTGATGGAGTTTTCGAATTTGGCCTCCAGGCGCTTGAGCAGCAGAGGCGCTTGAGGAGATCTGGTCGTCAACGTTGAAGCCTTCGACAGGTTCTGGTCCCAGTGCTCAAGGCAAAGTGGATTTTTTTGCTGACGATTTTTTTCAATCACAGTGATGTCAAGTTTTCCAAAAGTCTGCGTTCTGCCAGCGATGTAATTGATGAGGTTTATGTCTTCATCTTACAGAAATATGAAGGGTCAGGAGTCACTCAAAGAGCGCAGAGACCTATCAGTTCATGAAAAGCTTTTTCTGGTAGAGTGCAATAGCGATTGCAGTCCGTGATCTCGCTCACTCGCTCAATCGCCCCATTTTGTTCGTTTTTTTAACATTCTCTTCGACAGGGGGATAGAAAATTCACACCAAGGATCAAATGCATGCCATCACATAACGATAATTCCAATTTTATAATCGCGCTTGCGAATGCATCGACCCAGCTATAGCATGTTGCACCTCGAAACCCAAAGATCCCTACTCATCCGCGTGCTTTCTTTCAAATTCCAAAAGGCTTTCAATGGCACGATCAAACACCGTCAATTTGATACCAGGCCTATGCGTCGCGGAGTCAGAAATATCGTGTTTCAAGGAAGCGATGGTGAGGGATCGAATTTGGTTTCCGCGTTTGACGACGAGGCTGAATCCAGGGCAAAGCGAGGAAGGCTCCCGCTCGGCAACGACATTGTTGTAGATGTCGGCAAGGGGTTGCAACTTTCTTCTGATCCTTCGTGAGCTGGGACAGCGGTGTGACATGAGGATCTCGATGCTGAGTTCACCGAATGAACGTTGACGCGATAGAACTTGTCTCAACTGACGAAATTGTTGCGTAAGTCTACTTGACAGCGATCGCTTGGAGTAACACTCACAGCATGGCAGACGATGTCCGTCTCGTTTAGTTCGAGATCCGTGATTATGAGGTGCGTCGTCGCGGGGCTTGCCGCGCAGTGATGGCTGCAGAGTCGTATGAGATCAAGAACGAGGTAGAAGAGGTAAAGCGGATGATACGATTGTTCGGGAGACGCCTTTGAGAGTGTCACACAAGTGATCGGCAGCACCTCGGCTGAAGGCCTGGATGCGCCGAGGATTCGGTCGATTCCGTCAACATCGCCTTCACGTATATTCTTGAAAGTCGTTTCAGGTGGCGCCAGGATCAACAATGGACCACCTGAAGATCGTCCAGGCAGGGCCATATTTGAGGGTCCAGGTCTGAGGTATTGGGCGTTCTGTTTGAAGAATGCGAGTGATTCTTGCGTAAGAGGCCTATATGACGTTCCCAGGCGGATGATGACCCCTGGAAGCGATTCCGAGCGTTGAATGTACGCTCCGTCGGGCTGTGTTTCCACGATGCGTGTCTTGCGCTCATCGTAAAGGTGATATAAGACCGTTGCATATCTCTCCTTAACGCCGACCGAGGACTGCTGAAAGTGGGTGACCTCGGTCCGGGTAGCATGTACACCTTCGAATGGCGAAATTATATATCTACGGAAGGGGCGGAAGCATCATCAGCATGTGTGGGTCGAAAATGGAACGTAGCCACACACCTGAACTTCTCGTCATGCTCATCCCGAGTTGGTGCAATATCTAATACCTCGTCGAACTCGCTGAGCGAGGGGATTCCGATATCTTCGTCCAAAGGCTTGTTGTAGATGCAATAGCTGGTAGGCATCTTCATCTTTGTGATATCAACGGAATCGGGCTCCGCAATCAGCGTACGCCTGTCGTAGGATCGTGGGGGGGCTTCGGGTCCAAAGGCGGGGCAGCAAAGACGATGATGGCTCCGATCAGGAATTTCGGGTGATATATGCAGCTTTACGGAAGGCCAGCAAATCAGCTACTATCTACGGGGATACACTGCTGGTCCACTCACATCAGACGCTACAGGCTTTCGGGCAACACGCTGCTTCTTTGAAGCTTGCTTCGTCGGTGTCACGTAAGTGTCGTGCGTTGACGCTTGTTGAGCGACCATGTCAGAGGCGATTCGGAGCACGATTTCGAGTGAAGGGCGATGGAGACTCCCGCGAAAACGGCATCCATGTCGTGAACGGATCCATTGTCCTGTCGAACCAGAGCTCCCGTGGTGTCATATAACGTATTGTGAGATTCATGGTTTGATAATTCGTCGACGATAACTCGTGTCCGGCTTCGCAACCTGCTGATTAGGGAGCATGAATGAAACTCGAGTCAGGCCTCGAATTACAGTAATTGAGGTTCGCGCGCGGTGCTATACCGCTCGCGGAAGCTGATTTGACTGAGATCCCGCAATCTTATCTCTCGACCACTGGTTTCTGATCGATTCCAGATGATGGGCTCAGTATCTACTTCGGGTACATAGCTTGCTTGCATGACCCCAATACGGCTGGGCTACAAATCATCCATACCCGCTGTCTATCCTCCAAATCCTTCCATCTGCCATCGCTCACGTCCATCGCTGCACCACGACGGCGTTCTTTAAACCGGCTTGCTCAACCGTCAGCGAATCGTCATCCAGAGTCTTGTTGGGAAAAGTCGTCTGAATGACGTAGGAGCGAGAGCCAGGTTGAGCGCTGAGTTGAGGAGAACAGAATAAGTACATGATTGTCATGAAGAACAAGTAGACCTACGCAGAGATGAAACGTCGGATGTCGCCGACCGTATGATCCAAGTTCAGCTTTGCTACCATCCTGAGAGTAGCGCAATCAGTAACCCGTGCACTCAAATTATCGAGGTGGCCTACTTTGTTCCGTCTGCCAACCTCACTTGTACGTTCGTCGTTGGCTTGCTCTCATTCACTTCCAGTCCGACATTGCCTGTAGGAGGAACCGATATCGCGGTCGCAGGACCGCTAGCAAATCCTCCGGGCATCGTTGCACTTCCTCCAGATGAATGAGAGACGAGATCTGGTGCGGGGGAACCGAGTCGGTTGCCAGCTCCCGAGAATGGCTTTGCCGGTTTCTTGGGTGGCGGTTGATACGCTTCAGATTGACGCTGTGCAACGCGAAGTTCAACGGGTGCGCCGAATTTGACGTTGAGGATGGAAAGGGGCGCTCGACTAGAAGTCAAGAACAGGGTGAGCGCTAGTTGAGAGGCAAGGTCTGCGAACGTACCCAGCCTTGATGGCAGTGAGGATTTCTTGGTTCGCCGGGTCATCGTACTTCATCAAAGGTCCGTCCTCGACGCTGAACCCATCCCTCCAAAAAGTAAGATGTCGCACCTGGACTTCTTCCTCCTCCGCCTCTTCTTCATTCACCGGATTTGCCATTCCCGGAATACCCCCTGGACCCGCTCCACCCAAAAGCTGCGCCAGGTATCCACTCATCCCGCCGGCGTGCTGACCGGGCTGAGGTGCTCGCGGTTGAGGCGCAGCTGCGGGATCAGGTACCACGACGGATTCCACCTCGTCGGATCCCAAAGTCATTCCTGCGCCAGAAAATACCCCTCGTCCACTCGAAGCTTTACCTTTTCCGCCAGTGGGCGCATCCTCCCCTCGCGCTCCGCCTTCCTTTGCACGCGCAAGAATCTCCTTGACGAGATCTTCACCGTTCATTCCCTGCTTCCCATCATCCGGACCCTGAATCGCCAACCCAGATCTTCCTCCGCCAGCGTAGAATTCGGCTTTACGTCGTCGGGCTTCATCGTCGTCTTCGGAATCGTCACCGGAATCATTGGCGTTAAGCGAGGAAAGCGTACCGATTCGGGCGCTGCCAGAGGAGGATGAGGCGTTACCGCGTCCTCCCGTTGAGGAACCGCCGATTCGCCCGATTCGAGGACCCGAGGTGCTGCCGCTCGTTGAAGTCGGCCGGCTGATCGGTTCCGAAACAGCGGGAATAGGCGCGCCGCTGAGCGTGTATCCTGTACCACCTGTAGTAGCGGGACGAGATGCTGCAGGCGTCGACGTAAAGGTACCGTCTTGTGTTGCACCCGTCATTTCGATATCATCATCGGAGGCTTCCTCTTCTCCAGCGCCGTGCTCCTCATCTTGTGCTGCAAAGTAGGTTGCAACAGCGGTCTGAAGATCTGATCCTTGGAGGAACTGATGTGCCTCTGCGGTGGAAGCACCGGTAAGCTCGATAAACTGCGCGATTTCTACGAAATGGCAGTCAGCTCTGAGTCTCAGCCTTCCCTGCTTCTACTCACGTTCCGAGTCTGCCATTTTGTCGACATGACAAGGTACCAGGACGGCTAGAAAGGAGTGAACACGCCTTTCAACTCTGGAGCTGACCAGGCATGACGAGTCGTGGGTTTAGGTAAGCATGACTCATGGCTGGCTGAATCACGTGACGCCGGAGATGGCACGTTGACCTCCTACATACAGTATAGCAGTGACCGTGTTGGGGTTGTATTCTGGTGATCACTTACTGACACCGGCTCAGCATGTAGGTCCATGGCCACGAGGCTTTGGCACGATACTGATTTCCTGTCTCGCTAGGAACTACATCCAGCTCGAGAAGCTCGGTGAAGGCACCTATGCCACCGTGCACAAGGTGAGACTTTTCTGCTCCACGTTTCTTCCCTGCGGCTCTGTTCTTATCCATGTCTTTTCTCTCGGTAATAGGGCCGGAACAGGCAGACGCAGGAGATTGTGGCGTTGAAGGAGATCCATTTGGACCCGGAGGAGGGAACACCGTCGACAGCGATTCGAGAGATTAGTCTTATGAAGGGTGAGTTCGGCTGTATCATGGTTTCATCGTCTACGATTAACTCATAACTGTATCGATCAGAGTTGAAGCATCCCAACATCGTCCGACTTCATGATGTACAGCATACTGAATCCCGGCTGATTCTCGTGTTCGAGGTACGAGCGGCTTTCATCTATTCTCCGCGTACGATGCTTATTCTGCCGAATGCTATAGTTCTGCGAACAAGATCTCAAGAAATACATGGACACCAATGGCGAAAAGGGCGCACTACATCCCGAGATCGTCAGGAGCTTCATGTACCAGCTTCTCAAGGTATGTCCGCAACCTCCTTTCCTACATACATCCATCCTCATTTGTTCTTGTGAGTTCAGGGCATCGCCTACTGCCACGACAATCGTGTCCTGCACCGTGATCTCAAACCACAGAACTTGCTCATCAACAAACGAGGCGAACTCAAGATCGGGGATTTCGGACTGGCGCGAGCGTTCGGCGTACCGGTGAATACGTTCAGCAATGAGGTCGTGACGCTCTGGTACCGGCCGCCTGATGTTTTGTTGGGATCGAGGACGTACAGTACAAGTATCGATATCTGGAGTGCAGGATGCATGTGAGTGCCTTGCTTGGTTCAGGTGAATGTCAATTAACAAAGTTGATGACAGTTTTGCCGAAATGATTTCGGGTGTGCCGCTTTTCCGAGGAAGGGACAATAACGATCAATTAAACGCTATCATCAAGGTTGTTGGAACACCAGACGATCGGACTTTCCGGAAGATCATGCAAGATTCGGTATGTTCGCTCCTCCTCTCACCCCGTCAGCCTATTGACCCGTCCGATCCCTCAGCCCGAAGTACAATTCCGTCAACTTCCCAAATACCCAAAACAGAACTTCCAAACTCTGCTCCCGCGCGCTTCGCCACTAGCGATCAACCTCCTCGAGGGTCTTCTTCACTTTGAACCGACCCGCAGACTCAGCGCAAAGGAAGCCCTGCAGCATCCGTATTTCCGGGAACAGCAGTATACGCAGTTGACGAATGAGCAGATGCAGCAGGCGGCGATGGTGCAGCAGCAGCAACAGCAAGCTGCACAGCAGCAGAGGATGCAGCAAGCACAGGTTCAGCAGGCACAGGCACAAACCCAGCAGGGATATGCGTACAGTGAGTCCGGAAGGCAGCTCTGTTCTCGATTCCATCAAGCTGAAATTCATCGCAGATGCCAATATCAACCAACAACACATGGCACAGATGCAGCAAGCCCAGGGGCATCCGGTGCAGCAAGGACAAGATATGCGGATGACGGAAGCTCAGGTGGGTTCCGAGATTGCGAATCCATGTCACTTGAAGTTGACCGTTGTCTCGTCTGTCGCTGGTAGGCCCAAGCGATGGCGATGGCGCAGGCGCAGCAGCAAGGACGGTACTATGGAGGTCCTCCGGATGCAGGATACTGAAAGTAGAAGTGAAGTGCGGGAATCCGCCGCAATAGCATGGGGAACATGCCGGGTTTAGATATCGGTGTGGCCAGTTGCGGGTCATGCCGCCGTATTGTACAAGTGTCGTGTCTTATAGTATATCGCCTCTGCCGGCCTCCTATTTCAGCAAGCTGCAAGTCCCATGTCTGGGGCAGATCAAAATGTGTTCGGAAGACTTGTGCCTTCAAGGGATGAAAGCGATATCGCAGATGATGATCGTTCAATCTCGTCGGGTTCTTCTCACCTGTTGAACACAAAATAAGCATATCGTTCTATTCCGAAATTGCCTCCTTTTCCTCGCTGACGCTTTTTGTAAAATAATGCGGCGACTTACCTAGATCAAGTCCTGACGAAATTTCCAGTGGAACCTTTCCGCCCTATATCTGACTATCGTTGCCAATACCTCGGGGACGAGAAGGGGTACGCGACACTCCTGAACCTGGAAGCAGTGTCGAAAGCCGTTTATAATGCCACCACCCGTCGCGAAACAAGACATCATGTGGCGATCCGATCCGATTCGATCTGGAGAGCCATCTCTTTCCCAAGTTGCTTGACTCGATCGCATTCACCTATATACAGTTGGCCTCCTAACGTCACATCAGGTGGAGTGGTAGAATCTATTTGCCCAGAAGACAACAGCGCACCGGCTGTCGATCAACCTCGTCATTTGGCCGTCGCAGCGATTCATCCCCGGCCCCAAAGCCTTGGATACTCTTCAAACTGACCGAGGATGCGCCACCATCGCATCACAGGCGACAGTGCTGTTTCGGATCGAGACTGACAGTCGTTTCGAAGACCGGGGCGGGATGCGCTTTGGACGACAGTATATACCTTTCGGCACATCTTCACAATCTTCAATCGCTGAGCATGGTTCTGCCGACCTTTGGGCGAACGACGAGGTGAGCCATAGCAGCGCGTCCAGAATTTCACTGTACAGGCACCATTCACGCTGGACGATGTCGAGTCTCTGCGTGAAGCCAGAAAGGCTGTCGACCGAATGAAGCGCTACGAATTCTGTCACTACATCCAAATCCTCGGAAGAACGGTGACTTGGCTAAGCACAGCGACGAGCCATTCGACGCGGATTACCCATACCTCCTTAGCTAGACCTGATCGAGCTATGTGGCGGGTGATTATCAACCGCTACGGGCAGTGCGGAAGGAAGGGGCCACCGAGACTGCTGCTGCAGGCCCGCAGCGGTGAGGAGTCGCTCATTGCTGCACATCGCTGTCAGTGCGGCAAGTCTTTGATTTTTCGGCTTGTGCACATGAAAATAATATGCTGATCCCGTTTCGCCCTTGAACTCGACAGATTCCCAAGGCAACAAACATTCGGAGCGCGTAGGGAGAAGGTGCCAAAATGGAGGTATACTTAAGTTTTAGGCTCTCCTAGTATCCAGCGAGGCCTCTTTCTTTGTAATTCGACCAAGTATCAGTCGTCTTAAGCTTGGCATACGGGCAAGCACTATGGCAAACAACTCCGCAATCTTCGTCCGCCCCGTCATGACACCTACTTGCCAGAGCAGCACCCCCGTGTGTGTGATCTGATAATCAAGGCTGCCTTCGTACTGTCAATGACACGCATTGTATGGCGACATGGCCGAAAGATATAGCGATCCGGTTTCTCGCCATGGCATCGTCTGAATGCATAAGTCTTCGTTATACAACACTGACACTTAGACGGATACCCATCGCAGCCATCTCGGCGCAGAGCTAGAGGGTTGGCGGCGATTAGTTTCAAGGAAATGACTCCTTACGAAAATCTCGTGGACTCACGTATCGGAAAACATAGGGCACAGCGATAACGTCCATGTTCTTCCCCTTTGTGTTCAACTTGACACTGCCAGGCACGTTGACCACGACGCCTTCGCCCTTGTGATGCGTGTCCTCGCTGCGACATATCCTACAGTACTCGCCACCTGTACCGTCACCGCCTGTCTCTCCGACAATCTCCTCGTATCCCAAAGAGATGAGTGATCCACAGCTTCGACAAACCCATGCTGTCGAATAATCCGAACAATTCATCAGACGGTCTTGCAAAAGGAACGACGTGCCGTGAGCAAGCAAGGCGTCACGCTCCATTTCACCGAATCGGATACCACCTGCTCGTTTTCGACCCTAGATGCAATGTTTAAGTTATTCCTGCGGATATCATCAATTGCTTTTACGAACCTTGATAGGCTGCCGGGTCAAAGGATCGACCGGACCAGTCGTTCGCACTTGGAACTTGTCATTCACCATATGTCGCAAACGTTGGTAGTAAACAACACCGAGGTAGATGTCGGCCTTGAATTCTTCACCAGTGATTCCTGAATACATCGGTTCGTTACCATAGTAGTTGTAACCGGCAGCTCGAAGCTATGGGAAGGTCAGACGACGTCGAAAACCAAATTTTAGCCGACGCACCTGTTCTCCGAAGTAATCCACTGGTCTGTCGGCATCCGAGAAACTACCAGAGAAAGCGTTAGGGGCTGTAGGTGGGAACAGAGAGAGAGAGAGAGAGGTGACGTACGTGAAAGGCGTCGCATCCTGAGCGAGACCATGCATAGCTCCGGCTTTACCAGCCAAACTTTCGACAAACATGCCGATCGTCATTCGAGACGGGAAAGCGTGAGGGTTGATGATCACGTCCGGCTGCATGCCGCTTTCACTGAACGGCATGTCGATCATCGGGAACTTCTGAGAGCAGACACCCTTTTGTCCGTGTCGCGACGAGAACTTGTCACCGATGACGGGTGAACGGGGAATTCGGAGCTTGATGTGAATCTTTTGTGCTTCGACATCACCGGCGTCGCCACCTATCACATTCTGCATCAGCGTCGAAACAGCAAATTTTGACCAAAGCGACTTACCCAATATTCTGACTTCATCTATGTACGCTACTTCGTCACCCTTGTATTTGTGCATCTTCGTCCTGCCCGTCAGGTCATTGGTGTATGTGCAGAGAGCGTCTCCTGGGTGTACTTGTGCGCCGACCTTAGGGTATCCATCGACATCGACAGTATTCCTCCAGACATGGTCGTCCTTTACGTCCTTGCCCATTCCAAAGTGCAATCTCGGCTGCGTCAAAGATTTGACAGCTCCAGGTTCGCCTTGAAGATCGAAGACATCCGACTTGTACACCGTACCGTATCCAAAACCTCGCTCATGAGCCGACTTGTTCAAAATCATGGCATCCTCCATATCGTAACCGGTGTAAGAGATGACGGCGACGACTGCGTTGGTTCCGTTGGGGAAGTTGTCGAATCCGTAGTGGTTATGGAGGTTCGGCCGGACGACCGGAGTTTGACCAGATTGCAGTCGATACATCTTGTTGTCGGTACGACGGGAGAGGGCGGTAGAGGGCGTACCCATCGATTGCTTGCCCATCTGACACTGGTACATGTTACGCGGCGATTGGTTGAAGTCAGAGAAGGGCGTCAAGTTGGCAATGACGGACAGGACGTTTGTAGGTGAATATTCGACGTGCGTGGATACGCCCTTTTCGATCTCTTCTGGTGTGCAAGCGATGTCCATGTAGACCTGTTCAAAGGTTCCTAGATGGTCGAGCTTGTTGTTCGCGAGGTACTTAACAGGTCGCATCATCCGTGACCTTGACGAGAACAGGTAAAGACCAGGGTACTGGCCACCCTTGCTCACGGGCACGTAACCAACTTCCAAATCCATAGGAATTTTGTTTCCTCCTTCCGTCTTCCAAGTTCGCAAAGCGAGAGCGAGCTCCTTGGCTTCCAGTGGACTAGCCCAACCAATCACTTTTCCGTCAAGTTGCACGCAGACGCTCTTTCGTCCGTCAATCTGTGTGGCAAAAACCTGGGTCATTCCGAGATCGGACAAGAGTCCGGGAACGGTAGAGGCATCGAGCGTTTCCGTAACGATTTGACACGAATGAGACAAGTGGTTGAGCAAACCACAAGGAGATCCATCTGGCGTGTGCACGGGACATAAGAAACCCCAAGATTCGGGCAACAATTTTCGGACTGTCGTTGTCTTGAGCTCGGCGAAGAATGCTCCTCGATGAATGCATCGGAAATGGGCGAGGTATCGGTAATAATTCAACTTTTCGGCGACAATGGTGTAACCGGTCGTTTGTTGCAGATCCAGACCTGTGGGAGACACAAGGTTACCTGTGGCGAGGAAATATGCCAGCTTTTGCCCGACGTCAAAGTTAGTTTTCGCGAGGACAGTTTGAAAGTATTTGCCTGCAACCAGCGTCAGTGTCAAGTTCCCCGCCCACAAGTGCCGCCTATGCTTACTGTCGTAGAAGTCGCCGACCTTTTTTCTCCGGATATCCTGCAAGATCTGAGAACGAACGCCGTTCAGGCACTCGTCAAATCGCTCCTTGATGATCATGCTGTAAAGGAAACCGGGCAAGAGGACCTCCTGATGCTGAGGAGAATCTGGGTTGTCGGCACAGGAAGCGCCAGACACCAGCGAATAGAGCTTTCGAAGCATGAATCTGTGGGCGGTAGAGTTAAGCGCACAACTATAGGCACCATTAAGGTCACTTACAGCAACATCCGGAACTTGTCTCGAGGTCCGTCCAGATGTACCAAAACCACCCGCTCGATCAGGAAAGCACCAACCCTGATATCTGACCAGTCCTCCGGTACGTTCAGGACGACCCTAAACTTCTCACCCAAGTATCGCAAACAATCCGTGCCAGAGTGCAAACCCCACACTTTTGCCGAACGCAAAAGCAACTCCACTCGATCCGTCAAGAAAGTGTTGTCGTTCTCTCCCTGCACGAGCCCCTCGAAGATCTCCTTGTCACTGGCGTCTGTCAAAGCCTTGAAGACGAGCACGAGGGGAATCATGTATTCGTTCTTGCGCCAGGCGAATCGAATAGTCGCACCACCGCTTGAAAGGTAGTGCAGCGTGTTGGTGCACGCTGTTTCGTCCTTCCTGACACATCGGATCTGAACACCGAATTTCGAATAGGTGGGTCCTCGCTTTTCGAAAGACGGTCGGATGAGGGAGACGGCATGGTGACGTCGCGGAAGAATCAGGTAACGGATGATCTTTTCGTTTCCGTTGACGATAAAGTAGCCTCCCCATGACGAAGATTCTTCGTACTGGTTGACTAGCTGTGCAGAAGACATGTTTTGCAGGTTGCATCGGTTGGACTAGATCTGATCGTCAGCGATTATGCGAGACCTGCGCATCCCGAGATGCGGCGTACCTTAACCATGACAGGGAGAAGACCGCAATCCCGAACATCCTCGTAACTAGCTGTCTCTCCATCCGGTCCAGAAACTGTCCATCTGATCCGTGCTTGGAGCTTTGCTCGATAACTTGTCAGACGCTCGCGGGCCTAATGACAATTCCATCAGCGGGGATCATCTGCAGCTTCCGAATATACCTACCTCGACCGGGAATACTCGCCGTTCCGTAGCTGTCCGATCCTTGTCCGGAATCATTGGCTTGTTGAGCATGACCTGAACAATTTGGTCTGCCGACGGAAGACAATTCAGCAAGAAGCGGCGATAATTTTCTAGGGTGAGCTCACAGCTGATTTTGTTACCTCCGACACCACCCTCTCCCTTGCCGTCAAAGACGACCTTGGTTCCCAGATCCTCCACACCAAGCTGCAACAACCCCTTTCCCTTGCCATCACTGCCCTCCATCAAAGCATTGAAGCTCTGGATATGCGGCTTGACCAATTCATCCAAGCTCGGGTGATCGGCACCTCCTGTCGATGGGTGCCTGTTGAGCCGTTCACGTTCCAGAGTCTTGAAAGTATGCTTGGAAGACGACGGTGTGGCATTGAGGGCCAGCGGGTCGAAGGCCGGCGAGTAAGCCTGGACGGCGGTAGTCATTTTAATATCGTTCCCCGTGAGGATCGGACTGGACTGTCCGCTCAGGAATGGCTGAATACAGGTTGTATTGCAGAGAACCAGTTGACTTTGACGATCGTTTTGACGGATGCGCCGAAACTTTTGGTTCGTGCCGGAAGTTTTGCATCCGAGATTACCAATCCGGCGGCCGTTCTCTGTCGCCGCCCTTCCGAGATCTCTGTCGCGGACTTTCAGCTCATGCTCTCCGTCACATTGAACAAATGGTGAATCCTCAAACGCGATGACCAATGACTTGAGCTAGGAGCGTGGAAATGGAGGACCACGGTTTTGGCGCTGTATCACCAGCGAGTGAAAGTGGGTCTGTCATCCACAGAGACGGACCTGCACCGAGACTCGATGTCCCGCCGGAGTTCTCGAGGAACTTTGTGATGACTTCCTGGAACATACAATGTTCTCGGTAACGATTTGATACAATATCCCCCGCCTTTACAAATTACCATTACTTTTGTTTACAAGTACAATCATATTGTCACGGGCGTTAGTGTTACTCCTGAAGATTTGCCTAGTATGAATAACTGCTCTACGCTTTCTCCTCTAGGTGCACAGGGAGATCCTTACTTTCTTCCATCGCACGAGCCGCAGCCCTGTCGCTGAGTTCGCTGTGGAACACGTCCACTTCAGTCGAGGCGAACTTTCGGGCTGATACACGGGTCTCGAACAGGTAGTCGAGTTCGGCGAAAGATCTGCCTCTTGGTTCCGGGATTCGGAAGTAGGTGTAGACGATGCACAGGAAGCAAGCGCCGCTGTGAAGAGAGGACGATCAGCAAGGAAAGGGTCTGCATGGTATGAATAACTCACGCCCAGAAGAAGGCAGTCTTCTTTGACCAGTTCCACGCGGTAGGGTTGACCATGTATGGCGTAAGCACGCTGCATGCGATACCGACAACGTTGCTAAGGTCGACTATCAGTACTGCCCAAGACGACTATGCCGTCGGACTCACTATGCGTTTCGACCCAAAGCGACAGTCTTGATCAACAGCCTTCGTGAAGGGATTTCACCGACGAGCGAGTAGGCGACGGTACCGACGGTGCACTGGTAGATCACGGCCCACCCCAACATGAGACCACCCGTAGCGTAGGCTGTGCTGTTTGCCGCGCTTGCTGGTGCGAGACCGAGGAATCCGATGACGAGGAGCATGATGAAGAGACCGCAGAGACCGAAGAAGTAGAGTGTTCTAGCAACCCAAAGTCAGCCAAGTCGCAAAGGGTAATGCTGGCAGGAATCCTCACCTTCGACCGATGCCTCGGCTCATCAACGCCCATGCGCCGAACACGCCGATCATGTTGATACCGTACTGGCCGAGCGCGAAGGAGAAACTGCTCTCGGTGGACAGACCGGCTTGCTGGAAGAAGTATCTGAGGCCAGGAGAGTCAGTCTCGTCTTTCGCATTGACCATGATTGACACTCACGTCGAGTAACCGGTAAAGGAGTTTCCGGACAAGTTCTGAATAGCCCACACCATGCAGGTAATTTCGGTTCGTCGCAAGTTGGATCCGCGGAAGCAGTCAAGGTAGCTCGCGCCTTCGGTGATCTGACAGGAATCTCAGCCTCGATTCTCCTCTCGTCTCGCATCTCAAGCTCACCTGAGCCTCCATCTCAATCGTGTGCTTCATCATGGCAATCGACTGATCCGCATCGAACCCGGTCGCCTCCTTGTGGTTTGTCAATCGGTGCAAGCTCTTCTTGGCCTCTTCATATTTTCCACGCCTAACGAGCCACCAAGGACTTTCCGGAGCGAAGAGAATGAGTCCACCGAGGAGGGGCGGCCACATCAGTTGCAGGTAGTACGGCAGTTGCCAGGCGAAGTCGTCGGTGCGGCCGAGCTGGGACTTGACAACTCCGACACCGATGACTTGACCGAGACCCCAGCAGAAGTTGACGTAAGTGGTGAGGTATTGACGGAGTGCCACGGGCATGACTTCCGAGGCGTAGGTGATGGTCACTGAGCGGAATGGTAAGCTCGAGTATCGGCACGGCACCGCGAAACTTACAAGTCTGGAAAATACCCCACGGAATACCGGCGATCAAGTAGTAAATAAGCAAATGTTCGACCTTTTTGGCGGTAACGGAAACCGAGACCATGATGGCGAGTACGAGGAGCGAACCGAGGACGACTTTCTTGTAGCCGAGACGTTCGGTGATGAGACCGTTGAGCGCGAGACCGAGAATTTCACCGCAGTTGGCGGCCTGAAGAAGGTTGTCAGTATCCGATAGATAGTGTCCGACGCGACGAGGCTTACGTTGCTGAGACCTGATTGCCATCGGGCGGGTACCTGGTATGTTCCATCCGGGCCCAACACTCCGAATCGCTTGTTGAATTGCGGGAATGCATCTGCGAGGGATCAGCTTTGATTTTCCGACGACTTCTCGCGAACAACTTGCAGAAGTTTCCGAGAAGACACAAGTCGTATCCCTCCATGGCGATACATGTCGAAATGATCACACTCCACATGATGGCATTCGGGTACATCTTCAAACCCTCCCTCAGCGTCATCTTCTGCTCCTTGGTCGTGGCTTCCTGCGCATCCTGTGCGAGCGTGTTCAAGGCATACGTCGCCTTCTTGTCATGAATCGAGTCCGTGTCGAGGGACTCGGCCGGCGCGAGTGGTGTTGGGGTGATGGTCGGCATCTCTATTGGCGACTCTGTGCGTGAAAGAGGAGGAGCGTGGTACGTCGGCGGTGGTGTCGTCGAAGACTCTGGCATTGCGGGATATCGAGGAGTCCAGGAATAGGATCGGGGTATATATGCTGAATGGCTAAATCGGCTTCAGCTGACTGGATGATGGGTTGATCGCAAGGAACGACGCTCGTGAGGTTGTGCTGAATGGGACTTGTGTAGTGCGCGTGCCGTCTTGCCGGTGCTGTCAGGTGCTGTCTCAATTGAACGCAGGATCGCGAGAATATCGAGCATACCGTCCCCACGCCCTCGCTGGGTTTCCGATCTCGCTCAAGGAAAAAACAGCGAAACTTTGGAGCGGGCGCGCTTTTCGGTGAGTTTCGCATGCTCGTCACCATTCAGAGTTGGTCAGCTCGGGGGCCGCGCCAGGTTTTCGGTCTGCGGGGCTTGCGGGCGGACGAGAGGTTCCCCGCACTTGGACATTGAAACGTCAGAATTTAATCGCCCGAGGTGATATCGATGAAAGCATTGGTCGATGGTGATTTGGGATGCAGCGCAAAGCTCTGCAGGGTCAGAGCGGATCCATTGCTTTCGGTCCGAGCGAACGGGGGGAGGGTATAGATTTATGAATTACGAAAGGACGTCTTCCTCCATTGCTAGCTGTATTTGCTGCTGTAATGACGATGCCACCTCTACATTCTCGCGCCAACGTGCCAGCGGGGAGATATCACATCGCTCGGTCCCGTCTTTACTTGCCGAATTCTCAATGAGAAGATCGTCTTGATCCAATTGGTACTATGGATTGATGCGAATTGACGTTCAACGCCAGCATCAATGCCATCCTGTTCATTCAGCCCGTCCTCTGGCTTTCCAGACTGCCGGCTTCAAGAGTGTTCGACGGAGGTATACGAAGCGCTCTTGTGCGAAGCCGGATACGTCCAGGCATGTGGCGAGTAGCCACACGATATTCAGCTGAATAGTGTCACCGAGTCAAGCATCTCCGCGCATGAGGTTCATGCATATACAGGATGCTAAATGCATAACAGAACTTCGCTGATAGCGCATATGCTCCGACCACGATAATCCATGCGTGTGGTTTGTGCGAGCTGCATATGAGCTCAAGATAATTATCAGGACCGGTGGATTACCACCTCGCGTCGATCCGGATGCAGAAGTCCTTGTTCATACCATCAACCGACGATCAAAAGCCCATATGCCCGTACTGCGTGCCAGAGGGGAGTAAATATGAGCCATCTAGCAAGAATGCAGCTTCTGCTGGAGCCGGAGTCGTGAATCGTCTGCAAAAGTATCATGGCGGAAATCAGACCAGGCGGAGACGCTGTGACAAGCGGTTCAGATCACGACTTCGTTCGCGGTCCTTGCGCTCGTGCATGAGCACAACGGGCCTACATGCCTGAACATTCAGGAACGGCCGGGAATGCCGAGGGAAATATATCGATGCAATGGGATGCAGCGCAGCCGTGAAGAATGCAGTGGAGCAATATTATTTGAATCCGCAATATGACGCAAGATAGCATGCAAGATAGAATGGAGTTCCCTCGGATCCCCCATATACGGTCGATGTGCGAATGCATGCGATCAAGCGTGCTGAGGGGCACTGACCATGACGACGATGGCTACACCACTCTCTCCAGCACCAAGATTCACAGCACCGCTGAGGCCCCGCTACAAGACGAATCCATCGCAAGACGTCCCGTACAACCGTCAGTCCAATTCTCGGGAGGTCGCCCGACGGGAATTCAAGGATTCAGGCAGGGCAAAGCAGATGAATCAGTCCACTCCCAATCCGTTACGAACGGTCCACGCGCCGATCGTGCCCATTGAAACGACAGACATGAATGAGGATCTCCCGACGCCTTCTCCCGCCATCACAAGCGATATGAGCGAATTTCCGTTACCGCCAACACGATCCGTCCCGCTTTCGAACACGCAAGCGGCGTCATCTGATGGACAAGCACCTGTCAAGGTCAGGCCTCTACCTCCGCGACCAGGGCCTCCTCCGGTAAGCACACCCCTGCTTCTCCTCTGGCCAGCTAAACCCGTCTCCTATTCCAGCCCGAACTTATCCCTGAATGGGAACCGGACGTCAAAGCACATATCCCTCCCGACGCTACCCTCGACTCTAGAATCGCGTCATATTCTCGCCTCTCGGCGCCACCACCACGGCTTCGAAGTCAAGTGATGGCGCGGGAACAGGGTGTTACGAGGGAGTACGAAAGGGATGTAGGGTCTGCAGTCGGAACGTCCTCGGGTTCGACAAGTGCAGCTGCACCAGAACGTGAACGCATCGGACGACTTCGACAGCCTGCGGTGAATGGACTCGTGCGGAGGGAGCGACATGCGCGCGTGGACGGGGCGGCTGGCCCGAAGGGCAAGGGCAAGATGCGAGAACAAGTGGCCGGATTCGTTTCTGACCTGTCAGGGATAGCTGGGGAATGGACGCTCGATCCGGGATTACCAAGAGGAAATCAGTTGGGGGCCGCATCATCACGACCATCCCTTACCTCCGGATCGCGTAGCAGTTTCACAACGAGCGATCAGGGACACTCAATTACTGGATCGGGATCGATGGATTGGCAGGCCGAGAGCGTCTCTTCGGGCTCTTCACGCTGGAGGCCGCGGAGTCGGATTTCGGGGAGCGCGCACGACACGGCACAGGCAACGGCAGTGTTCGAGACCGACAAGGGGAACATCGACGTTCGGCTTGCGGTCGTGGACTCTGGCGGCTCATCGGGCTGCGTGGCTGCAGCGAGAGGCGATACCTTGACGGAGCGATACGTTCATGGGGAGCGAAGGGGATTACTGAACGCGCGAAGTGGGCCAAGCGAGGTGCAGGGAGGGGAGACGAGTGCGCGCGTCGAAGTTGTCACGCGGAAAGGCAATGTTCGTGTCGAACTGGTGAGTAAACGTAGTAACTCGAGTAAATAAGCTCTTACACATGATGTAGGCCGAGATTCAGTCAAATCGTCAAGTAGCATTGCACGTTACCAGTCGAGATGGTGAGTCCCCCTTGTCTTCCAGAACCTCGATCATTAACGTCAATCTCCCAGGCAACGTCTTCATATCAATGTACGCTCGGAGCCAAGTAGCAACCGCATGATCTGATATCGTTCCAGACCCGAACACTTCAACGGCTCGATCCAGTGCTCTACGGCACCATCGCAACAGGTACTACTCCTTCCCAGCCTCGAAGCACGTATAGAAACACTGCATCATGATCGCGGCGAAAGTCTATTGTACGTCACCCATCATCGATTTGATTGCGCATCTTATTGACATTTATGTCGACGGACAGCTATCTCGGACGACGGCAAGCAGGCTCACATCCACCTGTGCTTCCGTCACGTCGTCTCTCCGATCGCCTCCGCCGCAGATCGTCTGCTCAGCAGACCGCGCTCGACCCATCACCAATGACTCTGCCAAACGCATCCAAGATCTCCGGGTCATCAAGCACGACTTTTATTCCCCGTTCTGCAACGCCTTCTGAGGGCGTACCGCAGGCGACATCTTCGGTTTATGCTTCGAGTTATAGTGGAGCCATCTGCATCGGGCTTTATGGACTGGAGCCGCGCGGAGTTCTTCACGGCGCAACAACTTTGCGCGGCTTGGTGGAAGGATTGGGCAAGCGTGCTGGTGCAGCCGAGTAATGTCTGTGGCCATGGAGCATGGAAGGCCGAACGAGGTGTTTTGTCATGGCAGATACTAGGATTGGAATGGTATAGAGGCTGGGTATGCGCTGCATCAAGCTTCAAGGCGTGTAATGCACCGAACTTGACTAGCGACTAGTTATTTACATTATTATAACTGATTCCAAAAATTGACCTTGTCGTGGTAAATCTGGACTTTGAGACTCACGGATAGATCAGCTAATTGACCTGTTCAGGCGTTCGCAATAAAACTTGGGCTCCGCCATGCGGCTAATTGGCTACAAGCTCACGAAGATGTCATTCTGACTTAGAGTGGCATAGGAAGCGGGTGCTCCTCTGACTGGTTAGCCCTAAGCGGGAGATTCCGTTTCCGACAATGACTTCTCGCCTGACTGATGGATGTTCACTGTTTACCGGCTCGCCCGACTCATACTCGTAGGTCGAGCTTCGAGATTGCTGAATATCTCATTCAATCCTGGCAAACAGGGTCGTTTCTTTCCGTTTTTAATAAGGGAAGAACACGCACGAACAGAAGACAAGACGGTGCCTCGAGGTTTTGCAAAAAAAAAGTAAAACAAAAACAAGTGCCTCAAGGTTTGATCAGCGCGTTTTGAGTCAGCGAGCGACGATCTCTATGATGAGATCGGGAATGTAGATGAGGCTATGGACCATCTTCCATCTATTGTCTCCGGACAGCTACAGTGCCTCTAGGCAAACAGATATGGCATTTCGTTTCAGCGGATTGGTCACCATGTAACAGCTTGGCAGCTGATACTGGAAGTGCGATGCCCCGCCGTATCGGGGATGACCATCCATATTGTTTCAGATATCGAGCGCCGCTGTTGCATGGTCATTCTTTGAACTTGGAATAGCTTCCACGGACAGCTCAGGCTGTCCCAATTTTTGCTTTCAATAAAGGGAACCTTGTTCGAGTGTCTTGCACGTCTGGAATCCTTTACTTCTACCTGCTAGTCTTTCAGGATTGATCGCCGATGCTGGAGGTTCAGCACAGGAGGTGATGGGGGGTTGGGGGGAGGGGAAAAGAGAACCATGGATGCTCTCAACGCATCTCGCATTCTTTCAAGCTCGCAATGTAGACGATAATACATGAACAACGATCAACGCGAACTCAGGTGATCGGAATCGCATGATGAGCCTTCCGTTGGAGTCGCCAAAGTCCCATGCTGGTATGGTACAGGCCATCATATCGTTATTGCAGCATTTTTACCACACATAACATCCACCGGACGTTGATTCGCATAGTTGATGTAAGAACGAAACTATTTTATAATGTGGATTGAGTTAAACACGCATTCGTTCTTGGCCGTATCGAGCTTTGAGTGGCGAGCGCGATTTGAGCGCGCCGTCATCGAGCAACAATGACATGCGACAGCTGTGACCGACAAATCGTTGTCATAGGGCTTGAGGAAAGCGATTTTGAACGCTTGAGACCCGTCGTCTCCATGCGTGTGGGTAAGTCTGAAGTTGGTATAGGACGGAACGGCACTGGTCGTGCGATCATAGAATCGCGTCAAGCGTTGCAAGCGTGTTTTTAAGGTCATTCTGATCAGGTTGGTTTGGCGATTGTCCGCAAAGTTGCATGGTTACCGCGCAAAGCGATTATTACCAGCCCACAGCCATGTAGAGCTAGATTGACGCCTTGTCATTAGACTTTGCACCTAAAGTCGAGCTCTACAAATGACCGAACTTCTTGCGTCTGGGACCTTCTCGACTCTAGAGCGGAAGTAAAGAGCCGTATGATCAAACGGGCTCCACCGGGGTCCTGATACGGATCGACCGCTGCAGAGTCGCAAAAGATCATGTAACAAGAGGCAAAGATACGCTGATTCATATTCCTGCCTAGCGGATGTTTTGGAGAGAGTAACCGTCTCGACTGCGGTCCTCCCGGCAGCCGGTCGTGACGACTCGAGCTTTCCTTAATTTCACCGATTCTCCTGTTTTCGAGCGCGTATCTAGATTTAGTCGGTGCCATAACGAGCAACGAGTCTGAGCTTAATCGCGAGGCGTGTAGGAGACCGACAAGACCGACTTTGTTTTTCCGGAGAATGTAAGGGGATTCTGACATATGTCGCTCGTAGTTTCGAGGCAGGTCCGAACTTTCACGGGGGACTAACGAGCGAAGCCTTCATCTGGCTTTTTCGAGATGGCGCAGCAAGTCTACGAGAGGCGGAGCTAGGCATCAGCCTTGCAATTCGCTTGCCAGAGGGACTGCTTCGCAATTTAATCGAGTGTCATCGACATGTCCGAGCTGCGATTCCGCACAGTCTGACATTTCGTCAATCTCGAGAAGTGACCAGGGATGAAGCCGAGAACTGCTGAAAAGGGCCGGTGAAAGATCATCGTTCCATTGGATTATCAGGGTGAAACTCTTGAACTTTTTCTTGCAGGAAATAAGGTTTTGTAGGCGATGAACTGTGCGTTGGCTGCTTCACAAGACTGAGTAACCCTCTGAGCGAGATTTTCTGGCGTTATATAAGCGTGGCAGAGTCACAAATAGACGCAAACTCGTGTCCACCTTATCCAGGAGGGTGTCTACATAGTTGAATCGAATGAGTTGCAGGAAGCAACGCATGCTTTTACCTCCGAAGCTGATGTCAACTGGCTCGAGCTGATGTGTTCGCCTCCTCCTGCTCTGTCGGAGGCTGTCGCACTTGAAGATGAAGTTGTCGTACATGAGAGCATAGCCTGTTGACGCTGCCCGCTCCTCCTGTTGAGAGAGTGTCAGCGGATGTCAAGGCCGGAAGAGTGCGATGTCGCAAACGCTGTGTTGCGCCCGATATGCCGAAGCCCACATCTGAAGATTGATTCCATCATAAGGAGGGTTGTATCGCGGATCTCCGAGATCTAACGCATGCATGCCACTACTAGACGGAACCCTGCCTTTGAATGCGAGCGATAGATACATGAGAATGGGTATATAAATCGCGTCAATGGATCAACATGATCCGGCATGCTACAAACGGCCAAACGGCCAAAGGCGACAACTCTACTTCGCCGATCCTACATGCGCATTCAAATTTAGAACAAACCCAACGTGGCCACGACCGTCAACGCCGTGGCACCCAAGACGGCACCCCATCCGCCGGTCGCCACACCGCCCGCAGCGCCGCTCATCAACACGCTCGACGAATTGGTCGTCAACACGCCCGCCAACTGAGTGATGGCCTCGGTAAAGTTGCCGCCGCACGTCTCGCCGAGGGATTCCCACAGGGCCTGCTGCGCGCCCAAGATGGGGCTGGCGCCGAGACCGGTGCCGTACGGGTTGTTGGCTTCCCATGCGACGTAGGACGCCATGACGTTCTTGGTGCATGTGGTGCAGAGGATCGAGGAGGACATGTTGGGCTGGAGGAAGAGGTAGGTGAGGGACGTCGTGCGGAAGGTGGTCGTGTTCGGGGTCATGATCGTTTCGGTCTGATCGTCGTCACCGGGCGCTCGGGGCGCGACCATGCGCTTGGACAAGGCGCCGAGAGCGTTGAGCGGGGTGTAGATGACGAGGTTGGCGGCGGCCGACTTGATATCGGCGAACATTTCGGGCGCGGTCAGCTGCGCCGCGAACGACTTGAAGCTCGAGGTCGTGTTGGCCTTGGCGACTTGATCGGCAATCGAGGTAACGTTGCCTGATGCGGATGTGGTAGCGTTGGTCGAGCCAGCTTCGCTTGCCACACCGGAAGAGCCAATCTCCAACACGCAGTACTTTGAGCTCGCACCGTTCTTGGTACAGATGGCGTTGCGGAACGGGGTCACGACGTAGAGGAAGTCGTACAAGTCTCGAACGGCGGCGTTGCCGTTGTCGTTCGCCTGCAGCTCGGTCTTGCATGCCGAGTAGAATTGCGAGAGGTACGACCGAACGAGGGACGAGCTGCAGGTATTGATGGCCGAATTGGAGCACAAGTTGGCGAGCGTACGGGTAATATCCGACGTCGCGTAGGCCGAGGCGTCGTTTTGACCCGAGGCAGGGTTGAAGAGGGCCGTAATGTTGGACAAGGGCTGAATGCACTGGGCAAACTTGGCGTCAACGTTGAGGCTGTGGAGGTAGGTCGTGCACGAGCCCGTCAGATTGGCGGGGATCATGGCCGTCGAGATGTTGCTGGCGGCGGCAGCGGTGGAAGCGACTGCCGAGGCGGAGGCGGTGAGCGAGGCGCTTGCGGAAGACTAGAAGAGTGGTCTGATTAGTGTCAAGTAGCTGGATCCGCTTGAAAGGACTTACAGAGACGGAATCACTGACATCTTGAGCGTGCGCGCCGGCAAACGAGGCGATGGCGAGCACGAGGGTTTGCTTGAGGGCGACCATGTTGAGTGCTTGCGATGTAAAAAGGTGGAAGAGGTCGTACGTAGGTGACCGTTATGAAGGGTGTATTATGAGCCGCAAAGGGGGAAACGAGCGGTGGGGCCGGAACAAAGGAGGGTGGGGTGTGATCGTGTCGGGTACGGTGATCACTATCGGCGGTGCTTGACGGTCTGCTTGGACGTTGCGCTGTGATCAGCACTCGCGGTCGCCGACGTCGGTATGAAGGAGACCCTGGTCGACTCACCTGACAGAGAGCAGGAGGCGCTTCGCTTCGCTTCGGCTGGAGGCGCCCGACTTTTGCTATTGTTTGGGCAATTTCTACGGGGCGAGGCGAGAGTCGGCGCTCGTACCTGTCGCAATGGATGGGTCGAGCGAGCGGAATGTGCGGTTGACGATGTGATCTACCCGCTTCGCAGGCAACAGAACGACGGATCTGATACTGGTGGTGATGGTGCTTTCGGTGGGACAACCGACTTGTGCTCGACCGAAGATGTGCCATCACACCGTCTGCTAGATATATCGCCCGCCCTCACTTGGAAAATAAATTCTCAATCCGCTGTCACGGAACTCCTCTGCGCCTGCAAACAAGCCTTCCCGGCATTGCATCCGGGTGCGCCGGGCGAAAGAGCAGACGCGGGAAAATGGGGTCCTCTCTTTCCAGCGGGGCACCCCGGTCTCAGCACATGAGAGACCATGAAGGAACATGAAGGGTGCAGTACCCTAGATCGTCGCATTCATCCAAGACACGTCTTTCATACCATCCCGACGTTTCTGATGCCATCCACGACAAGTCGCGGCATGCCTGTTGCACGCGTGCCATGTCCCACTCCGCCGACCCGCATCTTCCCTCATCGCGCGCCACAAACGGATTCCTCGCACTATGCACGACCTACGCCCTCTTCGCGCTCTACCTCCTCTGGGCACTACTTCCTTCGCGCATCACCACCTCTCATCCATTCCTCACCTGGTTGCCTAATCAGTGCGTTGCTCTTCTCTCGTGCTGCATGGTAGGATGTCGCTGATGAGTGGGCGAAAGAGCATGGACGACGGTCATCCCGAGTTTCTTGATGGTAGCGGTGCTGGCGACGTATGGGTCGTACCTTGGGTTAATGCTCTACCACACGCCGCCGCTTGATTCGTTGACATTATTGATCGGTACGTGTTCTGGCACTTCATTCGCTGGATGGACCGCTGGACAATTGACGCATTTCACAGACGAGCGTTCCGTAGTCCCACCTCGACATCCGGCGACTCTGGCATCTGCCAACACCCAAACGACCGCCGCCGCCGCGTCTTCCTTGTATCCAGAGGCTGTATTTCAACGGATGCAAGACGGCCCATACGACGTTCCGATCGGGGTCATCAATCAGCGCATGTTCCCCGCGAGGAGACGTAGGGCGTGAGCCTTTTCCAGAACGCAATCCGAACAAGGGGTGTAAACGCAGGATCCGCTGTGCGACGCCTCGATCGTGAGGACATCTCGTTTCCCGCGAGTCGCCATCGAGATTTGCGGCAGGCTTATTGCATGCGACGTCTTATCGTGAAGGTAGAGTTTCTGGTTGAATTTCGCTTCTCGCCTGAGACCATTCTGACGGATGATTCATCGTACAGGTCAAGGACTGCCCCATCCGTGAACGCAGTCTGGCGGTCGGACACACATGCAGCGCCTCTGAGGATCCTAAGAGCGGAAACCCCTCGAGGGCGGGAAAGATAGCGAGGCGGGTGATTCCTTGGGTTCTCTGGAACGACGCATTCGTCGGTTCCGTCAAATTGGGTTTGGGCCACGGTGACCGACTGGCAGGGTCAGCTGGTCAGGGATGAACGGTCGGGTATGCTCTCTAAAGGGATCATGATACCGTCTTCGCGATTCGCGCCACCAGCAGAGGCGAATCGCGCACTTGGTCACCGGTGTAGGCCTCTAAAAGTGACAGCATACCATATCGATGCGCCATGTCCTATTCTACTCGCCCACTGAGCGCTGCCGCTCCTGGAGCTGCGGCCAAAACGCATCCTCGGCCCAATCCCCCTCATACCGCCTCGGCACAACGCGCCGTCGACTCGAATCAAGCCACGTCCAACCCCTTTCCCTTGGATCACTCATGCCTTCTTCCCGTTCTTGTGGCGCTTTACCCACTCCGCGGTCGACGCTCGCGAGGTACCAGAGCTCGGTCACGTTTTGCGCGATGAGGTAGGCGCGCAGACGGGCGTAATTTTGCGTGACGGCGTGTGGACCGTGCGAGTCGTCTGAGAGGCAGAGGCGGCCTTTGTGGGCGATGATACACTGCCAGGAAGGGCCTCTTTGAACATCGAGGAAGGGGCGAGGGGGACGCTGGAGACGCATGTGGGGCTTACCTGCAGGACATCCTTGCCCGGGTACCCATCTTGCCATCCTTTCCGGAAACTCGCGGCGTTCACTTCAAACATGCCTCCGTACGTCACGACTTCCTTGACGTTCCGTACGACGGCGTCCCATACGCCCGGAAAGCGCGAGGTGTCAGATAGGGGCAGGTGCGGTACGTATAGACGGCAGAGGTCAAAGTGCCCTATAACGGGCGGCTGGATGCGCGTGAGGAGGGTGTGTTGTGCATCGAGGTAGGCATGGAGGTAGGATGTGATGGCTTCGTCCGAAAACGCAAGGTCGTCGGCAGCGGCGGACGGTTGGGTGGAAGAAGGCGCTTCGAAGCCCGCGAGACAAGCCCTCCACCAATCGACACTGAAATCAATCCCTTGCTCCGCCACGTGGTGTACACTTCCGACGACGTATTCAATCCGTTCGTGCTCGCGCTCGAGCAAGCGTTCGAGCGCGTCGAGGTCGAGCGCCGTGATGTAGTCGGTCTCGAGCCCGACAAGGAGGTCGATTTGCGGGGCGTAGAGCCGTTTAAGCCGATGCGCTTCGGTGAGGTAGGCGAGGAAGGTGTGTTCCAGGTCTTGCGGGGTCAGGTCTTGCTGCGGGGCGAGATTAGCAAAAGGAAGCCATGCACAGCGTGGTTGCCAGGGTGAGCGAGGAGTGTATCCCCATGCGCTTGCATCGGTAGACGCGAGGTCCTAGCTCGAGTAGCACCGTGTAGAGGAGACTAAGCGCGGGAGATGTCGCAACGGGCATTTCTCGAATCATGATCTCATTCCGACCTGCCGCATGGCAAACTCACGAGCCTTCTTGCGTACGTCTCCGCGCGCTGCACTCGACGTAACTACTGCATCGTCTGCTAATGAATTTCTGCGACGGATGTCCCGCAGCCTTCGACGGATTCGAATACTCCCTGCCCGCGGCGTTTACTTCGTTTGACAAGGACTAACCCTCGGTCGTCCTACGACGGCCTTGGAGACTCTCTGCCTGTGTCGCCGGTATTCTCGCTTCGCTCGAAATCGCCCCTCGACCTCGCACTCACCTCCTCCGGATACAAATCCACGCGGCGGTACCGCGGACAATGCTCCGACAAGCCAAACGTCCGCAAGCCACACGCGATCGCGGCCTTTACGCACGCCTCGAGGGTCGTCCCTTGCGCTGCGTGTCGACAGAATTGGCCGGAGTGGGAATGGTGGGAGTGCATCGCTGGCGGTGGTGGGGATGCGCGAAGGGGGGAAAGAGACGAAGCGTGGGATTTTATTGCATGGGATGAGCTCAAGAGCCGTGTTCGTGGCCCGATCGCTCGTTCGGTTGGTGCCGACGCGCTAAGGCGTGCGGGCGTTTCAGGTTGCGGGAGGTAGGGCAGAGTCGTCCACTCACGACCCGGATCATGCGCATGTGTCATCTCATGCGGCATCCAGCTCATGCTGACTGTGCAGCATGCAGCTGCGGGGACAAAAGCTACTCTTTCATTCTTCGTATGATCGCCATGTTTGCGGGGACCGTCGAGGGGTTCGACGTCACGGTAAGGACTGCAAGAAAAAGATGTCATCCTCCCAGTAAGGCCGTCAGCGCAAAGAGCGCAGCGTTGCGCATATTTTTGAATGCGCAATCTCATGACGGGTGGTTCGAAAAGTCGAGGCCCAGGTGATGGGCAAAGCTGGACGTGAACCATGTCTCCAGCTGCCGAGGTGCAGGTGCGACACGGTGGCCAATCCGGCATCCACGTGTTTTCTCGGCGGCCGCGCTGGCTCAACGCAACTCGGCCTGAACGATCGAATGCGTGCGCGCATCCATGGGTGGAAATGCAAATGCAACGACACTCACAACGGGTCACCCTCGCACCGTCTCCCTCGCACAGACTCACCCCTCACCTTCTCACGCAGCGCCATGTCAAGCGACCGCCAAGCCGACGCCGAAGCCGCGCTCGCGATCGCGCGAGAAAGGCTCGCCGAGGGGAAATTCAATGTGGCGCGCAGGCTGGCGATGAAGAGTAAAGGCATGTACGAGACGCGCGCGGCGGACGAGTTGGTGGAGGAGATATCGAGAAGGGAGGCTGCTGCTGCGGGTGGTGGTGGTGATGCCGGGGAGGCAGGGGAGCGGGCGGAGGCCAAGGCGTCCGGTGCCGAGGTGCATCCGAGTGCGGCGGGGACGCATCAGCGGCCGGGGCATGGGACGGGGAAGACGGGCAGTGGGAATGGGGAGGCGGCGGCGGCCAAGGCGAGGGAGAGTACGCCGGAGCAGAGGGCCGTGGTGAAGCGGGTGAGGGCGTGCAAGGTCACCGAGTATTACGCGATTTTGGATTGTGAGTCGTACCCCAAGGCGGGGGGAACATATCGTGGGGCTGACGGACGGGCTTTGCAGTGCAAAAGACATGTACGGATAATGATGTTCGAAAAGCGTATCGCAAGGTGAGTCTCTATACTCTCGAAGCCAAGCCATGCTCACGAGGTGGATAGCTCGCACTGGCACTGCATCCGGACAAAAAGTAAGCACGACGTGGGCGCGTCGGTCGCACACGCTGACCTTGTCTCCCAGCGGTGCACCCGGCGCAGACGAGGCATTCAAAAGTACGCCAACCCCCACGCCCCTTTTTTGTTGTCAAGTCATAACCCTTTCTCTTCCCCCGCAGTGGTCTCGAAAGCATTCCAGGTCTTATCCGATGGCGACATGCGCACCGCGTACGACTCGAACCCGACGCACGATCCGGAATCGAGGTTTGGCGGTGGCGGTGGCGGTGCCGGGCCGAGTATGTCGCGCGGCTTCGGCGGCGGACGGCCAGGGTTTGCGGCAGAGCAGGAGATCACGCCCGAGGACTTGTTCAACATGTTTTTCGGCGGAGGGGGCGGGTTCGGCGGCGGAGGATTCGGAGGCGGGCCAAGTGAGTGTCCGCGCGACGGGGATTTCTAGGGCTGAGGGACTGATGACCGCTTAGTATACACGACGAGCTTTGGCCGAGGTGGGACGTTTCAGACGTTTGGCGGCCCGGGCATGCGCGCTCGCGCACGGCAACAAGCCGCGCCGCAAACCCCTCCGCCAAGCTGGGTCCAACTGCTGCCGCTTCTCCTCCTCTTCGCATTCGCGTCCCTCTCCTACCTGCCCTCGCTCTTTGGGTTTGGACCCGTCCCGGACCCCGAGTTCCGGTACGCGCCCGTCCCGCCGTTCACAGAGGAAAAAATGACGAGCGGGCTCGGGGTGCCGTATTATGTGGACAAGCAGGCGTGGGAGCGGCATCCGATCTACGAGTCGATACCGGAGAGTGTGAGGGATCAGCCTAGAGCGGGGAGGCAGAGCTCCAAGTTGCGGCAGTTTGAGAATGGTGTCGAGCAGTATTATGTACGGTCGCTTCAGACGCAAGTGAGTGGCAACGGCAAGGGGCGTCCAAGAGGTCATTGCTAATGGCTGGGGGTAGTGCGAGCAGGGGAAACAGCGCAAACGGGACCGGATCGATGCTCATCGTGGGTTCTTTGGCATCGGCGCCGACTATGAAGCGATCCGACAGATTCAGGCGGAGCCGATCGAGAGTTGTCAGCGACTATCTACGCTGGGACAGCCGCAGCATAGACCGTCCGAGGGCGGCCAGGTATTCTTCATGTAGGGTTGTACGAGCTCGTGCCACGCAGGCACCGAATAGAATGTACATCAGACGTTATACAACAGAGAGCCCCCCCTTTGAAGGACCCGAACATCACACCCTCTCGTTCAACTCCTTCTCGAGCGCCTCAGCCTTGCGCGCGAGCGCATCCACCTCGCCCTGCAACGCCACATTCGCCATCTCGAGCTGCACCGTCCCCGTCACCAAATCCTGCCACCGGGTCTCGAGAGCGGCCAAATGCCGGCCCTTCTCCTCCTGATACACCCTCCGGGCGCGATTCACCTCGGTCACACGTTCCGTCCACTGCGCGACCTCTTGTTCAATCTCTTTGGCTTCACCCTCGAGCTGGTAGTTGCGGATCAACCAGGCGTTCGGGCCGTACGTCGATTGCAGGTGGGCATTCGTATTGCGTACGTCCATGTGCGCGAGCGCGAGTCGGGTTTTACGTTCGGCGGATTGCCATTCGGCGGAAGTGGCGTTGGTGCCCGGTTCAAGGTGGGGCACTTGCCAGTGCGAGGGGTCGATGGCTTTGGTAGTGGTGAGTGTTTGGGTCGGGTAGCCTTGCAGGAGGGCGGAGAGATTGGGAGAATTCTGAGAGGCCGAATGATCAGCCAAGCGCGAGACTGTTTGAGCGGGGAAAAAAGAAACGTACCGAGAAGATCTCTGCTTGCGGGGGTAATCGTGCATCATCCGCAGCGACCTTGGGCGTGGTCTTCATCTCCCTTTGAATCTCCTTGAGCACGGCATCCTTGAGTCCTGCGTGGCGGTGGGAATGAGCTGGCGTCTACTCGACGCGTGATCACTCCGACGTACCTGGCAGCTGCTCAATCTCCTTGTCCACGTAGGGCAGGGCGTCGATGAGGGTGTCCATGGTGGTGAGGATGGGCAGGGAGAGGATGGATGGCTCGCAGGAGCATACCATCCTGTCATGATCGCTACCAGGGGATGGCCCGCGGTGATCGAGCGGACATGTTGCCGAGATGTCCGCCATGAGTCATCTCGCCCGTCTTCAAGCGACGCACCCTGCTCTATCCTCTCCTCCATCTGGCCTCCTCCACGCATCCCAGCGACAATGGCAGCAGCGGGCGCAAAGGACAGAACACTGATCGCCGTCATCGGCGACGAAGTGCGTGTTCTCTTCCGCGTGGTGTAGTCGGGCTGACAATAGACATCGCAGGACTCGATCACCGGTCTCCTCCTCGCGGGGATCGGACACGTCAATCAGCAGCAGAAGAAGAACTTTCTCACCGTCGACGCGAGTACGTCTCCTCTCTTACCCACTTACCCCTGAGCATTCTCACCGTCAAAGGACTCGCGTCGCTGAGTGTGTTCTTTTTGTCCACGCTGTCCTGCAGAGACACCTACGTCCGTCATCGAGGCCGCCTTTCAGGAATTCACGGAACGACCGGACATTGCGATCCTCCTCATCAACCAGCATGTACGTCTCCCATCCTCACACGCTCTTCTAGGCGCGCACACGACTGATATGGCGATTCGCGCGTTCGGGGATAGGTAGCCGACAAGATTCGCGGGATCGTCGATCGGTATCAGCAGGCGTTTCCGGCGCTGCTCGAGATCCCGAGCAAGGATTTCCCGTATGGTATGTCTCCCCTTATGATCTGCCGTTTCCTTTGGGGAAGGGAGGGAACAGCATATGCTGACGGTCTCATGTGACAGATCCGGAAAAGGATTCCGTTCTAAAGCGCGTCCAGAAACTGCGCGGAGACTAGACGAGGATTCCCGCGACATCCTTGGGGGTTTCCATTCGGTTCGTGTAACAGTATCGTTGTACCTCACACTATCTAGGCTACACTGCCCGGAGTGCCGTCGCATAGGAAGACACGGGCCTCGCATCACGCATCGATCCGCGCGACGTGCGCCGCGGCCGGTGGATCCCCGGCTTTGCCCTGTGCCGCATCCCCGCCCGCTTTGCGCCCGCGATTTCTCGGCGGTCGTTTCCCCTTCTCACCCGCACCCGCCACCGTCGGCGAAGCCTCACCGGTCGTGCCCTGCGTCGCAGCCTCCGACGGTCCATTCCCCTTGGCCGGGCGGTTCCGCACCGGTTTCGCCTCGTCTGGCCGCGCCGGGTTGTCACGCGTAGTGGATTTAAGTGCAGCGGCGAGGAGGTTGGCGGGCCCTCGGGGCGGACGTTGTTTCGTCTGCGTGGGTGCGGTCGTGGGAGCATTCACGGGCTGAGACGTCGCGGATCTGGTGCCATTGGCGGAACGCGGTTTCTCGACTTGCTTTCCTGCAGCGTCACCTTTGGGCGGCTTGCCGTTCCCCATGTTCCCGCGCGTCGCCGCGGGTTTCCCTTTCCCGCCTTGTCCCGTACTTGCAGCCACCTGCCCCTGCCCCTGGCCCGATATCGCCTTTACCTGAACCTTGCCCTCCACGCGCTTCCCCGCATCCGGCACCGCCCCGGCCTTCTTCTGCCCACGCGCATCCCTTGACGGCTCCTCGCCCACGCCACCGGCGGGCCGCTTCGCAATCTTGACCTGCCCCGGAACGACACTGGGCGCGACCGACGGCGTCGTCAGCCGCGCCTGCTGCTGCTGCTGCTGCTTTCCAGTCCCACTCGATTTGTCGCCGCCCGCGCCGCGCTTCTTGTCGAGCTTTTCCCGCTCTCGCTCCCGGCGCGTGCGGGAAACATCTTTGCCGGCATCGGCGCCGCGTTTGGCCGTGCGTTGTTCCTTGAGGAAGTCGAGCAAGGGAGTGGATTGGTGTTTGTCGTACGGCTCGGTAGGAGCTATGGGATCGAGAGGAGTTAGCAGCCGAGAATGCGGAGGAGGGCAAGGGTACGTGCGAAGAGTTGTGACGTCCGGCTTGACGACCGGCGCTGACAAGCTCTCCAGGAAGGACAGAAAGTCGGGATCTAAGACATTCTCATCAGCAACGAGCAAAGATTGCGAAGGCAGGAGAGACATACCTTTATCGATTTGACCCTGTCGCGCATCGACTCTCGGCTTGCTCCTCTGGCTCGGAATCTTTTGCGACGGCGCATACTCGACGACGGCTTGGTATTCGCTACCTATACGGGGAACAATCTCAGAAAAACTGGGTCTCTTTGGGCAGATCGTTTGAGCTGATGAAACGGCTTACCGTCCTTGCTTCGAAAGACATGCCCGTCGAACGCGGCCGCAAAGTCCCGAAGCTTGTCGAAATCCGCCATCATGACGTACGCCCTCGAAAAGACACGATGCTGTCGAACCGTGCTACACCCTTATAATCAGCAACCTCCCCTCAGGCACCACTTCTAAGCCAGAGGAAACGTACTCATCCGCCTTTTTACCCTGGCACCACCGGCGCCATGTACTCTTCCCGTCGTCGACCCAGGGTGCGATGCTGCGCCAGAAGATGTCCTCGGGGATGGTGGGCGGGAGACGACGGATGACGAGCTTGAGGCGTGGGGCGGCGGTGGATGGCTTGGGGTCTGGCATGGTGGATGGGGCAAGGCGCGAAGGGAAAGGACGGGAGGATGGTCAATGTCGTTGATGAGCGTATCTTGCTTGGTGCATCCGACAGCCCTGGAACGGGCGCACCTGCTCGGCCATCGGAATTCCCCTATGCGATCCCGTGATCTTCCTTGCTCCGCGACCACCAGGACCCATGGACGCTCTGATTAATGTCCATAGGGTATATTATGCAACTATAATTGAAAGAAGGTGATCATACAAACAACACCCAACCCTACATTTCCTTCCCTTCCCTTCCTCCCTTCCTTCCTTGCGCAATGTATGCCTTGATATCGTTCAAAGCCTATACCAGCACCGCCACGCCCCCCAGCACCAAACCCACCACACCAACACCCACAGCCCACCCTCCCTGCGCACTGAACCGCGCGACAGACCCACTCGTCGCACCGCTACTCGACGCCGCGGGCGGGCTCGTCTGACTGGCGCTCCGCGTCGCCGAAGCCGTGGACGGGGCCGTACCCGAGGGCGTAAACACCCCGCCGGCCGGATCCTGGGCGAGGCAAGCGTTGGCGGCGTCCGAAGCGTCCTGGGCCGTGTTCGGTGCTAATTTATCCACCCCGGCCCATCTCTCGTCAGTTCGGCGCTGGAAAGATAACGGAAGAAGGGGGAATATACACTCACGGTTCCGCAAGATCGTCGCGTTCCCGGCGAAATCACAGGCGTCGGCGCGTCGGTTTTGGGACTCGTAGTAGGCGCTAAAGACGTACGAGAGCTTGACGGCCGGAGAGCAGTAGGATAAGGGACCGTATGTGCCTGATGTGCCGTTACCGGCGATCGGGGCGCAGGAAGCTGTGGCGTTTGAAGCGCCGAGGAGGGAGCATGCGTAGCTTGGATGGCACGCGTTAGTTGGAGATGGGGATGGGAAGGGAAGGGTGGGGAACCTACTCGGTGAGCGCGCCGACGATATCGGGCTTGTTGGCCGTTACCTCGGCGACGACACAGGAAAAGCTCGTGGTGTAGAGACAAGAGCATACGGCCTCGTCCGGGGTAGGCGGTAACGTTTCCGAGGCCTGGAACGTGCTGTTTTCGGCGGCGGGGCAGGCACCGTCGGTGACGGTCACGGAGGATTCCGTAGGGGTATTGGGACCGGAGGTGATGTTGGACAGCTGGGATGCGAGGCGGGTAAAGTCTTGACTGGTTTCAACTCTGGGAGGAAGGTAGGTTTATTCAATGAATGAAGAATAAAGGAGGTTCAGGGGAACGTACTGCTGCCCGTCTGATCCGCCAAAGGTGACCATCCCATAACCATCGTTTGTCGGGAAATAACTAAACGCGATTCCGCCGCTAAAGACGTTGGTCGTGGGCTGGGAATAGAGGGAAGCGACTTCCTGCCATAGTCGCGGCGGGTTGGAGATGCACCTGCGAGGAAAGCTGTCAGCGATACGCCCTCGACGAAAGGGGGACGTCGGAACGTACCCGTATTCCGACATGTACGCCGCGACGCCGAGCCCTTCGAAATCATTGACGATCGTCTGCCATCCGGAATCCGCGTACGTCGACGCACCGCACCATTCGTAGTTGTCTGCCCGACGATCATCAGCAGTGGGAAAGGCACGGGTGAGAGAGAGGGAAAAGGCGGGACGCACTGAGTCCGTACAGGTCGAGGGAAACGGTATCGTTCCCGCACGTCAGGTAATTTGCGAGCGGGTCGCGGAAGTCACGGTCGCCGTCGACGCTGCTGTAGCCGACGAGGGCGGAGCTGCCGCGGCTGCGGAGGTAGGCTTTGATATCGCGTGCGGCGGCCTTGACGAATGCTAGCGAGGGCAAGGGAATTAGCGCGGAGAGAGTATGTAAAGGGGGGGGGGGAGGGGGACACGTACGAGCGGCGTCGGTGTTGGTGGGGAGATTGATGACTTCGTTGCCGATGTTGAATGCGAGGACGTTTTCGTACGGCAGGAACGTATCGATCGTCGTAATGTACGCATCGAGGAGGTTTGTCGACCACGTTGGCGAGGCACGGTCGATGCTCCCGTTGAGGGGTAGACTGACGTCGAGGAGGATATAGATCCCGTTATCGTTGAACGTCTTCATGCATTCCGAATGGTCGAGTTGTGGATTGACGCTGTACACGCGGAGCGCATTGACGCCTAGCTGTTGCAGGTACGGCAGATCCCGCGTGCAGTTTGCCGGGGAGGATAAAGGATCGACATAGCTCGATGGTTCGGGAAAGTTTCCATTCTCGGCGTTGGCCTGGGACGATTCGGAGAGCCGGCCTTGCGGCTGGTAGGCGATGCCCTTGATGTAGAAGCGTGTGCCCGAGGGATCGTACAGGTATTTGCCCTTGCGTGTGATTTGCGGGAGGGCAAGGGTGGTGGTGAGGAGCGCGAGGGCTGTCAGACGGAAGAGGCCGAGCATGATGCGGTGGGCTCGACGATGGATGGCGAGGTGGGTGGAATGGCGGATGTGTTGGAATGCCGTGTTGACAATATAGGGTCGAGCAGGAGATGACAGCCGATCGGAGCAATATCCGCCATCGCCTTCTAGCGCGCGGATTACGTTTGAGAGCGCACAGCCGGATGGCAGTGGCGAAAGGCCTTGGCGGTTCAGTCCACGTCGCGGTTGCCGACATCGAGCACGGCGAGTCTTGGGCCGGGCGTCGGCATGCAGGACCAGGATCACACGAGGGGCCGTCCTGCCTCCGTATGGACGCATGTGATCGCTGGCTCTCTGCGTGCTTTCCTTGCTTTCATTCGTGTAGTCATCAGGATCATACATGAGTCAACGGGTCATGATTACTGCACAATACAGGCTGATCGTTCATGAGCGAGCGGGTAGGGTGGGCGATACCGCCAGGGGACATGCGCCAGGACTGTTGACGGTCAAACAAGGAGTGTACTTGTAGGACATCCTGAACATGCCTCCCTTTCTTGCGCGTGCAAATACGCGCGTTGGCCAACTCTGACTGCTTGGACGCGTCCGCGCTGCTCTGTTTCACTTTGGGCGATCACTCTGTCAGGCTGTGTCCGACCCTGGTCAGTCAGCCTGGAATAGATCCAGCTCGCCACCCATCATCGTCCGTCGAGGCATCCTACACAACCCGTCACCCAGGATGTCGTCTCAACGGCAGAACGATGCATCCCCGCCGCATGGGAATCCATCAGCACTAACGACGACAACCCATCTGGCGAGCTTGATTCGGCAAAACGGTTCATCGACAATCTACCCGACAGAGGATGACATTCTTGTGCTCCTTGCCGCGCGTGCGAGGGCCGATCTGCCGTACACGTACCTCGATGGCCTTCCCTCGGGAGGGGGGAAGACGCTGGTGATGGTGAATCCGCTGAAAAGTCTGGGCAACTTGTCGGATCTGACGGCACGGGAATATGTCGACAAGGTTGTCGATCCTGCGTATGTCGCCATGGGGGCCGGAAAAAAGGGCAAGGGCAAGGAGGAGGGAGGCAGGATGGCGGGCCTCGTGGGGGCGGATCAGCCGCATTTGTATGATTTGGCGGGCAAGGTGTGGCTCCTGATGCAGAGGAGGCGGGAAGACCAGGCGATTCTTTTCAGGTGAGTTCCCGATTCGGGGAAACGGTCCTCGTGGTCGTGCTGACCCCTTGCAGTGGCGTCACGAATTCCGGCAAATCGTACGCCTCGAAACTTGTCATCCAGCAGCTCATCCGGCTATCGGCATCGACGCACACGCCAACGTACTCGTCATCCACCAAAGACACGCGTCTCGCCAACCAGATCACCTCGCTGCTGACGCTGCTCGAGTCGTTTGGATCATGCAAGACCATCGCCAATGCTTCCGCGTCGCAACACGGACGTTACCTCGAGCTGCATTTCAGCTCGTCGTCGGACCCCGTCCGCAGTAATGGCCGATTGACGGGCGCCAAGGTGTTGACGTTTGGCCTCAACAAGACGCGCGCGTTCCGGCTCGAGCGCGACGAGCGGTCGTTTCACGTGTTTTACCAGCTGCTCGCCGGGGCGAGCGCCGACGAGCGGGACCGACTCGAGTTGGAGGATCCGACGGCGTACGAGGTGCTTGCCCGGTCTGGGTGTTATCGCTTGCCTGGCGGGCCGTTCTCGGATGACTCGACGCAGTTTGACGAGCTAAGGGTCGCGATGGCGAATCTCGGGTTCAAGGCCAAGCACCTACATAGCATCTTTTCAATGCTCGTCACCATCTTGCTGCTGGGGAATATCGAGTTTGCGGACCCGCCGAGCGCGGGCACGGTCACGTATGATTCGGCGCGGGTGCATCACCAGTCGCGGCCCGTGCTGGAGCAGGTAGCGGCGCGGCTCGGTTCGGACGCCGACGAGCTGGAGCGCGCGTTGACCAACGAGACGCGCTGGATCCGGCGCGAGTTGGTCTCGTCGTTTTTGGATTCACAGGCGGCGCGGAAACAGACCGACACGCTGATGAAGGACCTGTATGCGATTCTCTTTGCGTTTGTCGTCGAGACGGCCAACCGCAAGCTCGCGCCGCCGGCATTCGAGGACGAGGCCGAGGCCGTCGAGAGGGATAGGCGGATCGTCTTGTTTGATTTGCCGGGCTACCAGAATAAACAGGTCTCGCCAACGAGCGATGCGCGGAATACGTATGCCCAGCCGCTCGTCAATACGACCGGCACCAACAACGTCGATGAATTCGCCGTCAACTTTGCTAACGAGATGCTGCATTCCTACATGACCCGGCGCGTATTCGATGACTCGGCCGATCCGGATACATCAAGGTGTGTGCAGGATGGCGTACGCATGCCGAGCGTCATGACGATGGATAACACGGCGTGTATGGAGCTACTCCGTGGCGGGCCGCTCGAGCCTCGTGCGCGCGCGCTGGCGGCTCATCCGGCCGGAATGCTGGATCTTCTCAGTCGTGCGTCAGAATACTCGCAGCGAACAGACCACCATACGGATCAAGTGAGCCCGCAAGACCAGATGCTCGTGGACGAAATGACGCGACAGTTTGGCGCACATTCGTCGTTTGTCGCCAACCCGGCCAACGCCTCAGGCCGAAACTCGCTCATGGTGCAAGGTGTGGGGGAGCGCAGCCACGCCTTTGCCATCAACCATTATGCCGGAACGTGCGCCTATGATGTGACGCATTTCATCGAGAGGAATACAGACGTGATTGATGCACAATTGATCAATCTTTTGCGCACGTCGAGGGACCCGTTCGTGGCCAAGTTGGTCTCTGGGCCTTCAATCGCCGCACAGGGACACCCACTGGACGAACATACGATCGTTCAGGCGCAAGTCTCGGTCATGCCGTTACGCCAGCCTTCATCGCAAGCCGACGACACCGCACCGACGCTCGACCCGGGATTGTCTCATCCCGTCACGACGCAGATCAACGCGACCCTCTCGGATCTACTGGAATCCCTTGACAAGTACAAGATGTGGAACGTCCTGTGCCTGCGACCTAACGAATCGGGACACCCGAATTCCATCGACAAGCGGCGCGTCAAGGCGCAAATTCGGTCAATGCTGTTGCCCGATCGCGTTGCCCGCCAGCAGGTCGACTACGTAGCAGACATGGGTTTAGCCGACTTTGCTCAGCGTCATCAACTTGCGTATTCCGAGGATCCGGCCGATGCTGTGCGTTCGTTTGCGCAGGAATGCGGCTGGATTGACGGCCAGTATGCGATCGGCACACATGCGATTTGGCTGTCGTTTGACGCGTGGAAACAGAGCGAAGACATGATCCGTGCGTACGAGCGAGTGGAGGAGGACCACGAGGCATCGCCATTCTCGGACAGTCCGGAGATCAGAGGGCTCGATGCGCCGTACGGATCGTCTGCCGAGCAGGAGGCGCCAGCTTATGGCTATGCAGACAGTGCGGAAGACCTGTTGATAGGGAAACCACAGGATTCGCGTGTGGCGTCTTCCGTGTGGCAGTCAGAGTACGACAAGGCGGATCGGGACGTTCATACGATGCCTGTCCTGGCCAGCGGGGGTTATGAAGACGAAAAGCCTTACGACAAGTCGGAAGACGCTGACATGGTCGTCAACGAGAAAAAGCGGATCCTTGCGGTTGACGTGGCACCGCCCACACGTGCGCGTGTATGGTGGCTTCGGATCACATGGGCGCTCACATTCTGGATTCCATCCTTCCTTCTCAAGAGCGTCGGGCGGATGAAGCGTGCCGACGTAAGAATCGCATGGCGAGAAAAGACGGCCATTTGCATGATGATCTTTGGGCTGTGCGGTCTTATCCTGTTCTACATCATCGTCTTTGGGCGATTGATTTGCCCAGACAAGGACAAGGCGTGGACGGAGTCGGATCTCGGAACGCATACCGGAACGGACGACTACTATGCGGCAATTCAGGGTCAGGTTTACGACGTAGGTTCCGGCGTGTCCAAGTGAAGGCCTTGCTGACCCTCTGCAGTTTACCAAATTCTACAAGGGCCAACATAGCGACATTGACGGATACCCGACTTCTTCAGCCATCATGCTGCAATTCGCCGGCATGGATCTTACCAATTACTTTCCCCCGCCGATGACGCAAGCTTGTCCCGAGCTTGTCACCTCAACAAGCTTGGTTCAGCAGTATGCCAACTTTACTCCGATCTTGAACTACGCCATCCACTATTCCGGCGCGGCACAGTCGGTCAATGACAGCAAGTTGTCGAGCGATGACTGGTATTACAGCCGTCTTCAGCCGTTCCTGACAGATTATCGCAAAGGCTGGCTTGTTTACAAGAAGAGCACCATCGAACAGCAGGCGCAAGATTCTTCCAGGTATGTGATGTGACTCAGGATGGGACGCGGGCTGATCCTCCGCAGATATTGGGCAATTTACAAGGGCAATGTCTACGACATCAGCGATTACCTCTATACGGCCGATTACTACAAGTCTTCCAGCGGAGACGGTCTGCCGAATTACAAATACCTCAACAGCGATCTTACGGATCTTATCCAGGGGCAGCCGGGCTCTGATCTGACCAGCGAGATCAATGAGGTCCTGAACGGCCTTTCGGAATCGGACAAGGCTGCTCAACTCAAGTGCCTGAACAATGTGTACTACCGTGGACGCGTTGATTTCAGGGACGATGCCAAGTGTCTTTTCCCAGACTATCTACTTTTGGCTTTCGCGGTCATTATCATGTCAACAGTCCTTGCCAAATGTGAGTATCGAGGTTTATCTAAGTAACGTCGCTGACCTTAACAGTCATCGCCGCCCTTCAACTCGGATCCAAGCGTTCGCCGGAATTGCAAGATAAATTCGTCGTCTGTCAAGTTCCGTGCTACTCTGAAGGCGAGGACTCGATGAAAAAGACTATCGATTCCCTGGCTGGTCTCAAGTACGACGACAAGCGTAAGCTTATTTTCATTATCTGTGACGGAAACATCGTCGGAAGCGGCAATGACCGGCCTACGCCTCGAATCGTTTTGGATATCCTCGGTGTCGATCCGAACCTGGATCCGGAACCGCTCATGTTTAAGTCGGTCGGTGAGGGCGGAGCCCAGTTGAATTACGGCAAAGTCTATTCGGGACTTTACGAGTTTGAGGGTCATGTTGTTCCGTAAGTCCGCTCGCGGTCTTTTGTAATGGCCGTCACTGACCCGTCGCAGTTACATGGTCGTCGTCAAGGTAGGAAAGCCCTCGGAAACCTCAAAGCCCGGGAACCGTGGTAAACGAGACTCGCAATGCCTACTGCTGCACTACCTCAACCGAGTACACTTTGATGCACCCATGAGCCCCCTGGAGCTCGAGATTTACCATCAGATGCGAAACGTGATCGGTATCGATCCTGCCTTTTACGAATACATTTTCCAAGTCGATGCGGATACGGTGAGTCCTTTCAGTTTCCCAGAGACCCGTACTGAATCTGTTCAGACGGTCACGCCGGAATCCTTGAACCGAATGATCGCCAGCTGCGCCGATGATTCGAGCATCATCGGCATTTGTGGCGAGACCAAGCTAGAGAACCCCAAAGAGTCCTTTACGACGATGATCCAGGTGAGTCTACCGCCAACGATGTCGTTCCCGACTAACAATGCTTCAGGTCTACGAATACTACATCTCACACCACCTGACCAAGGCGTTCGAGAGTCTATTCGGATCCGTGACCTGTCTGCCTGGTTGTTTCAGTGTCTACCGAATTCGAACTGCCGACAAGGGCCGGCCGGTCATCATTTCCACCCGAGTGATCGACGAGTACTCCGAAATCGATATCAATACATTGCACAAGAAGAACTTGTTTTCCCTCGGAGAAGATCGATACCTGACGACTCTGATGATGAAGCATTTCCCGACATTCAAGATGAAGTTTACGCCGGATGCCATTGCACATACCATTGCTCCTTCAAGCTGGACGGTGCTGCTCTCGCAGCGTCGACGATGGATCAACTCGACCATTCACAACCTCGTCGAGCTAATCAGGATTGACGACATGTGCGGCTGGTGCTGTTTCTCGATGCGCTTTATCGTGTTTTTGGATCTGCTGGGTACCCTCATTTTACCGGCGACCTGTGTCTACTTGACGTATCTCATTATCACCGTCTCGACGGGCAAGGCTGCCGTCCCGATCATCTCTCTAGCCATGATTGCGGCTGTTTACGGTCTGCAGGCGCTCATCTTTATCCTGAAGCGAGAATTCATGTTGATCGGGTGGATGGTGGTCTACATCTTGGCGTATGTACTTGGTCTTTCGCTTTGACTCGTGCTGATCGGTCTCTAGCTACCCGATCTTCAATTTCGCTCTGCCGGTCTATTCGTTCTGGCGCATGGATTCCTACTCCTGGGGACAAACACGTACTGTCGAGGGGGAAGGCAAGGACAAGAAGATGCTCGTCGAAGCAGACGATTACTTTGAGGATTCCATGATTCCGCTCAAGCGCTTCCAGGGTACGTAGCCAAGTCGGCCGCGGGGGCTAGGCTGACCGATCTTCAGATTATGAACGCGAGACATGGGAAGTCGGATCGGCTATCGACAAGGAAGAGGAAACGGATCGGGGCAGCGTGACGGGCAGCGCCTTTTCGCAAGGCGCGCGCAGCCGACTGAGCCGACGACCGCCACCGGGAGGCGAACAGACGTACGACAGCCAGTACTGGCAAGACTCGAACCCGCTGCGTCCGGAATCCATGAAGGCTTCCCAGATCCGGCCTGCCGTTTCGGGTCAATCCCTGCGGTCGTCGTTTGCGCCCGAGCAGCCGCGCGCGCCGAGCCAGTATGCCGGCAGCGCGTATGGAGCGTTCTCTGGTGTGGGCGGTAACCCGTATACGGCGCCGCCGAGCATGTTTGACGGCATGACGCCGATGCACACGGGCAACATGATGCCGCTCCATCCGTTTGCGGCGAGCCCGATGATGTCGCCCTACAATCCATTCGCGACGAGCTCAATGATGAACGGCACGGCACCCTCATTGAATCCGTTCGCGAACCCACCGGCGACGGCCGCACCGCCGCTCGCGCAACCGACCTCGACGCCGCAGCCGATCCCCGCCGAGCCGCCGACATCGTATGCGGCGGATCCGACGGACGACGAGCTGTTCAAGGTTGTCGATTGGTACGTGCGCAGCAACTGGCAAGATGAAGCTCTCACGCGGCGAAAAGTCCGGGACGCCGTGTTTGCAAAGTTCCCCGAGGCGGACCTGGCGCCGCGGACGAGGTATATCAATGAGTTGATCGACCGGGCGACGTAGACGAGTTGTGACGGGAGCATGGACACTGTTTTGCGAGCCGGTGGAGAGGGGGTGTGTGGCCGGTTGTACATAATGACGAATTCGCTATGCATAGGTCTAGAATACACATCAATGTGGCCGCTTTTCACTCCTGTCCGTCCGCTATCGGGTTGGCATGTATCGTCACCTACGACGGCCATTTAGCATCCCCACTTGCTCCAGCCATTTCTTTTCCGCGCCGCGAGGGGGGGGGGGGGACTCACATTCACCAACTTGAGATCCCGCCCGGGCCGATGCTGGGGGGTGCCCGGACCCTTTGCCATCGCGTCCAACGTCGA
>JAMALH010000020.1:239176-369492 GCA_023628075.1 Naganishia sp. PG3902-1
CACCCCGCCCCCCCCGCCCCCGCCCCCGCCGCCGCCGCCCCCCCCCCACTCACATTCAACAACTTGATCTCCCGCACGGGCCGATGCTTGGGGTTGACCGGCACCTTTTCCATCGCGTCCAACGTCGAGTCGGCGCCGTCTATCACCCTGCGACCGAGGACACGGCGTGTTCAGCATGAGAGCAGCGCGCGCCGCCAAGACGCGCGGGGCCGCGCGGGGGGTGCTCACTTTCCAAAGATTGTGTATTTGCCGTCGAGGGAAGGCTGTTTCCCGTACGTGATGAAGAACTGTCGATTCGGTACCGTCGGCGTGCGCGCGTTAGCCGGGGCGGGGGGGCTGACCGTCAGGATAGGGGCAAGGGGGCGCGGGCTTTACCTGTGATTTGTTTGTATTCGGTCCGGCGTTGGCGCACGCGACGATCCCGCGGGCGTTGAACTTGAGGGAGATTTTTCATTCTTAGCCTTGTGACATACCGGAAGAGAGGGAGGGAGGGAGGGAGGCGCACCTTGAGCGTCGGCCGGATTTCATCCTCGAACGGCTGTCCGTACACCGATTGACCGCCTTTACCCGTACCTATCGCCAAAACGCGTTCTCTTCAGTGGCTCGAATACAGATTCGTGGACGGAGGGCGTACCGGTGGGATCACCGGTCTGCACCATGAATGTCTTGATATTCCTTTCAAGCGCAAGAGGGTAAGCCATGGAGCATCGGGTGAGGGTGGCGGGGGGGTGCGTGTACCGGTGGAAAAGACATCCGTCGTAGTACCCGGATGCACATAATGCCAGAAAGTTCTAGTCCCCCGGAAAAGTACAAGATCAGGAGGCAGGATCCTATGGGAGGGAAGGGAAGGCAGGTACCTTGGCGGCCTTGGGTGTTGATTCGCAGAACACTTCGATCTGTGGAGGGGACGTCAGTCGGGCCGGAGAGGGGCGCGGAAAGGGTACCTTGAGGTCGCCGAGCGAGGTGTGGAGTGTGACGGACTGTGGGGATGGGGGTGTTAGCGGGCGCTGGACCGGCAGCCGGGGGACTTGCCATGGTGGCTGGCGGGATCCGTCGTGTGGGCGACGCTGGGGCAGGGCCGAGACTGCTTTCCCGTGTTTCACCCTGGGCCGGGCGATCGTTCCTGCTGGCGTTTTGCTTCCGCACGCCTGCTATCTGCCTGCCGCGGGCGATTCATCCATCCTCCCGCAGCGACACGGACGACGCACCGGGCCACGGCAGGGAGCAGCAACCATGCAAGTGCCGCCCGCTCGAGTGCCGTCGCACGCGCTGACTCCCTTCCCCCGCCATAGGCCCACCCTGAAAAAGGCACGCAAGTCGTCCGGGTACGATGACCCCGCCAGCCTCTCCGCCGGCGGTCCCCCCTCCGACGCCGGGACGCCTCAACCTGTACGCGTCTGTCCCCCCCCTCCCCCCCGCGCTCTTTCCTCTTCACGCGCGTACACTAACACTCGAGGACCAAAGACATCATCCGCGACAGAGCACCTGAATTTCGCCCATATTCCGTTACCGTTCAAGAGCGCCACATGGACGCACCGCCGTGCGGCGCACCGGCCCGTCAAACGCACGCTCAAGCAGATCCACACGGCCGAACGGGAACGCGCGGGCGGGGGCGGACGGGGAACGGGCGCCGGCGTCGTCCCGAGTGAGAAGAATAGTCGGAGGGGGACGCCGGCGAGGGGTGCGGTCGGACCGGTCAAGGCCGCCACGAGGGGGAAGAATGCGCGCTTCCTGAGTCGCGCCGTCAAGGAGGAATTGGCGAGGGAGGAGGCAGCGCTGGCGGAGGCGGCGGCGGCGGCGGCGGCGGCGAATGACCGTGAGGAGGAGGAAGACGGAGATGACAAGGAGGATCCGTTGTTGGTAAAAGATGCGCAAGGAAACGTCCGGAAACGGGAGATCATCACGTGTACGTACTGCCCCCTCTTCCCGGCGCAGCTTTTCGCCAAACTGATCCCCCTTCGTGCGCAGGGTTCACGCCCGACGCGCATCCGTCCCTGCTGCCGACCAAAAAGTACTGCGACATCACGGGCCTGCCCGCGCGGTATACGGACCCCAAGACAAAGCTGCGGTACCATGATCTCGAGGTGTTCAACGTGATTCGGCAGCTGGTGAGTTTGCGCGCGGCCTGGGCTCGTCAGCGTCGAGGTGTGGCTGACGGTGAGGTAGGGTCCCGGACAGGATCAACAGTACCTGATGCTCCGCGGTGCGCAACAGACGTTGATGTAGCGCATCGCCAAAACACCCGATTGTACCACTTTACCACCCCGTTGTACCGAATGAAAACCATTATCATACCGTCACAAAATACAGAGAGCCAGACCGTACATCCCGGCGCGCGCGCGCGCACTAGCACTACCTCCTCCGCCCACCGACGGGCCGCCAATCGATCGCCTTGCCCCCACCGCGCTGCGTCCCGCGCAAGGGCCGCATCAGCCCGCCCAACTCGGTCGCGCGTTCACGATCGTAGTCCTCCCCCGGCACGTAGTGGAACAGCGGCAAGAGTGGCTTGCCCGAGGCGTCCTGCGGCGGGCAAGGGTCAGCGTGGTCGTGGCGTGCAAGGAAAGGGAATGGCAAGACGTACCTTGCCCTTGCGGTCGACACGGCCAAACATCGGGTGCGAGTGTAACGTGTCTTCCACCCAGACGGCCCAGACGGATTCCCGGCCGTGCGTCTTCATACTCGGCTGTGACTGTTACCAGGGAATCAGCGGGCAAGATCTCGTGAGAGTGTGTGTGCAACTCACGTCAAGGATGGATTTGACAAGGTCCGGCGCGCTGATGGCCGATGTACCGGAAAACACAAGCGACGTCGCCACGAGCGCTTTCAGATCGATATCCCTCGGCGGGCGCGGGGTAGCTTCCACCGCCACCGCCGCCGCCGCCACAACGCCCGCAGCGTCGCTCTTCCACTCGACGGCGGCATCGAGGCGTTCCTTCTTGACGTCTCTCGACGGACTTGCCCGCGCGGGTGGCGCCTCGTCGTCCGAAGGGTTATCGTACGTCATTTGGCTGTGGATCGATCGTGCGGGCGAGGGCGTCTCGGCGGGGACGGCGGTGCGGCGCGGAATAGCCGGGGACGGGGTCTGGACGAGCGCGGCGAGGTCGTCGTCGATCGTGGGCGAGGGTGGTATATCTTCTTCCACTTCGACCGGGTGCCGCCACTCGATCAGGGCGCGACAGCTGTACATGTCTACCTCGATCCCGAGCGGCGTCTGGCCCCTCGCGGTGCGACCGAAACGCGCGACACCGCCCGCGGCGTACCTCTCGCCACGCTCAGCGGCCCCACAGCGGATCTTGCACCCGTTCTGACCGAGCACGGTGAATTGGATCTGTTCCCCCTCGGCGTCGGTCGCCGGGACGACTTGCACAAGCACGTGCGCGCGGGACGCATGCGATGCTGTACGCGGCAAGGGCGCGAGCTTGCCGTCTTCTGGATGATGCCCGTGGATGAGATGCTGCGCAGTATCAGCCGTGAGGGCCATCGGCACGGGGACGATCTCGGATGATGCGACGTCCAGCGCAGGGGCGAGACGTCGTGAGCGGCCGAGGACGAGCGGGTAGGTGCCGGTGTAAGTGATCTTGAGTGCGGGGAGGGCGTCCGTGGGGGCCAGCGTGCGTGCGCTGATCCGGGGTTTCTGATGCCGCGGCGGGGTGTGCAGGGATGTCGCCGTTTGACGGGTCGTTGGTGCGCGGACAATGTTCTGCATCGGCGAGCTACTGCCTTGCGAGGGCATCCCGGGCGAGGACGAGAGCTCCATCGGCATCACGCCTTCATCCTCCTGATCCTGAGCAAACAAGGGCGGCGAACTCGGCGGCAACGTATCCACGACATCCGCAAACTTGAGTTGCCTCCCCATAGGCGCGTCGGCAAAGGCATCATGCACGTCCGACGAAGGATGAGGGCCGCTGCTACTGGCGATTCCGACGTGTTCGTCGTCTGATACGATAATTCGTTCCTTCTTCAAGGCCTTGTTGCATGTCTTTTCGCGTCGCTCGATTCGCCTGCGCGGACCGTTGAGAAGGGCGGCTTTGGCCCGGGGCGAAGCCCGCTCCTTGGTTCGTTTCGGAACAGGACTCGCGCGGTTCTTAAATGCGGGATGGGAAAAGAAGCCTCCGTTGGGCGACGTCGATGCCTGGCGTTTCTTGTACGCCGACTTCATGGGGCTCTTGGCCTTGTTGTTTTCCCTCAGAATGGAGGTCGTCGTCGTCGTCGTCGTCGAGGGTTGATGGGTGATGGCGCCGAGGATCTTGCGCATGGGAGGTTGCGTGGGAACGATGATCCTGCGTCCGTGGTTGTCTGGGAATACGCCCATCGTCGGTCCGTGCATGGTGGTCGTGGGCGGAGAAGACGAGGAATGCGCACGGGAATGCGGCAGGAAATCAAGATGCAACGGCCCGTCGAAATGTCTCGAGAGCAGCTGACGCGCCGCGCATCGCTTCCTCGGGCGGACGCGTTTCCCCTCATGTGCGTCATCACCGCGGGCATAGCTCAGCACATCAATGCACAAAGTAAACAGTATCACAAAGTAAACAGAGCGAGCCGGGCGCAGGGGTGCGAGTGACTTGCTCTTTGGTTCGGCGGGATGGGGTCCATTGGCCCAGATCTGGGGGGTCTGGCAAGCGTCGCTCTGCCAATTCCCTCAATCTTCAGCCAAAAAGCATGCAAGTCTAAAGATGGCTCCCACGGTATGCATGCCGAATTGCTTTGCTTTGTCGGGACTCTGGTCAGATGGGGGAAAGCAGAGGTGGCAGCGTTCGTACCCACGAATCCACCCTTTTCATTCGATTTTTGTCGGGCGTCTTCTTCTGACATGTTCCGAATGACACGTTTGGTTTGACTCGAGATGCCTTTTCGACGAAAAGACGTACGGCTGACCTTAAACTCTGGCCAGCTGACGAGTCCCAAGTTTCCTCTCGACATCCATATATCTCACTTCGCAGATCCTTCCAATGGATTCAGGCCCCATTCCCAGCCGCTTGGCATTCAAAAGGGTATTGCAAGACGTGTTTCAAGGGAAGGAAGATGGATGGCCTCCGGAAGGGTATACTCTTAGCTCTACTTTTTATGCAGGGGCAACCTCTAGCTATGCAGGGGCAACCTCTAGCTGCGCTAGGACACACTCTTGAAGTTCCTCGTTCAACGTAAAGCATTCGGGCAAGCGTATGTAGCTCTAATTTCAGCAGGTACTGCCTCTCTCGGGCTTCGAGCAGCATTGACTATCGTCTCCAGCCGATCAAGCTGATGACTAAGTACAGTGACGCCTACCGTGCGATAATCTGCCTTGTCCTGGCTGCCGTACCAGCCAGCCCCCATCACTTGCATGGGATGCAAAGTGTGGCGAGTCTCTATCGTCTGATTGCCTGGCGGATGTCCTAAATCCGCAACCAAATTTCCAGTAATTCCACTTTTCAGCTTTCGGATATCTCGCGGATATTTGACCACGCGGATGCAGCTGGAAGTTGAATGATGATCTAATTCTGAAACGAAAACAAATGCTTCGACTTCATCCCGTCGCCGAAATCGCAGTTCTACTCTAGCCATCATCGGAAATCTCACAGGGCAGGCAGCCTCGAATCGGCAAGTGCAGAGAACAGTCCCTTTGAAGCTTTCCACAGGGAGCTGCGATGATTTCGCCAACCGCAACGCGTTCTCCACTCCAGCTCAAACCCAATAACGAGTCGGACCACGCCCGGAGTACCAACATGTCTTCTCCTGTCAAGGCAGGAAACGAGAGCATGATCAAACCGCCTACGATGCTTCCCGTATCGCGGTTACCTAGGCTGAATTTAACTCCAGTAAAATCTCAAGGTCTCGCAAGACATGAAGAGGCAGATCAAGAGGACGCAATCGGGATCGTCGAAACGGGCATACCAGGAAGAAAGAGGAAAGAACCGGAAGATGACGGGCTTGGCGTGGAGAATGCGAATGTCGCGAAGAGGGTTGCTAGCACGAGCCGTTTGGCGATGACAAGAACGGTCTCCGGCGGAACGTCCGGAACCGCGCCATTCGTGCCTCAACCGAGACCACCGTCAACAATACGCAAGCCCATCAACGCTATCGGCTCAACAACCGTCATGAGTACGGCATCAAGTAGTGCGGCAGGCAGCAGACCGGGATCCAGCTTGTCCTTGGCTTCTACGACCGGCCCGGGAAGGCGTCCGCTCGCCAGCACTTCCACTACAACCAGACCTGGTATGGGGAGCAGAACTGCTTCGAGCTCGGCTGCACCGGCTCTTCGAACAGCAAGAACAGCATCCAATTCCAATCTGCGAGGACTTGCCACATCACAAGCTGCAGCTCCGCCAAGTAGGCTCAATCGAAGCGTCATGGCGGGACCCTCGGGTACGAGCGGAGTCAAAAGGATATCACCCGGGTCGAGAAGTGCGCTGGGTAGAAGTGTGGGAACGGCAGGTCGGGCGAGAAGTGTGATGATGGATTTCGAAGTAAGTTCTCGCTGCTCTGAGCGGTACAAGCTGGCTGATGAGGGCCTCAGGAAGAAGATCCGATGGCTTCCAGAATGGCGAAACTCGAGGCGCTTGTAGCAATTGAGTAAGTCTCACGGTCGTTCCGGAAATCATGACTGACAATTCTCCTGTTTGACGCTTTCAGTCAGGAAAACAGTGGGTATTGCAGAGAAGAGCGGGAAAGAATGCAGACTGACTGTTAGCCCGTCAAGTGCAAGCTCTCAAGAACGGCCAGCAAGAGCTGCAAGCTCGCCTAAACTCAACACAGAGCGACGAGCGCGAGGCTCGTAGAAACCTCTCATCAGCAGGAGAGGAGATGGTGGCGATGCGGGAGAAACATCGGGACGAGGTGGATGAGTTGGAGAGGAAGTTGAGCAAGAAGGAGCGGGAGAGGAAAGAGCTGGAGGACGATTGCAGGGATCTGAAGCACGAGCTGGAGAGCAGTAAAGGCGAAGTGCGCGATCTCAAGGTATGTCTCTCCGAGAGATCTGGAAGCAACAGAACTGACCTGGTTCCGCGCGTTACAGACCGCACTATCAGTCCAAGCAACGTCACAGCTCACGGTGCAAGCGGAGCTTCAGGCTCTAAGAGCAACTAACGCCCGTCAGCAAGAGGAAATCCAGAATCACATCTTGGCCGTTCAGCAAGCTCAACAAGCCGTCTGCAAGGCTAACGAAAGAGTGAAGGAGGTCGAGGAGGACCTACGAACGGCGGAGACGATACGGAGAAAGCTGCACAATCAGGTGCAGGAGCTGAAGGGTATGTCATATGGAATCGGCTGAACTGGCCTTACTGAACATCTACGTCAGGCAACATTCGTGTCTTTGCGCGAGTGCGTCCGCCAATTGGTACGTGTCGAGTTTGCGCGTCATCCTTAGCGTGTGCTCATGGAGAATGGACAGGCAACGAAGTCTCATCGCCCGATGATTTGGCGGAAATGGATTATCCCGCAAAGGGTGTGGTAACCGCCTCTGGGCAAGAACCCCTCACGATATACAAATCAAGGGACAACGCGGAAGGCAAGAATACACGCGAAGCGGTCAAATTTTCGTTCGACAAAGTGGGTGCAGAGTGTTCGTGATGATTATAGGAATTAACGCGGTCCCGCAGGTGTTTCAACCGGCAGAAGGTCAACAGGAGGTGTTCGAGGAGATATCGATGCTGGCACAATCCGTGTTGGATGGATACAACGTATGTCATCTGGACTCAGGATCTGATTATGTTCTCATCGACGTTGTTCTGCAGGTCTGCATATTCGCGTACGGTCAGACTGGCAGTGGAAAGTCATGGACGATGGAAGGCGGCCCGGTATGTCTGATGGTGTGTTCACGGATTATTCGCTGACTGCCAGAACAGACGTCAGAAACTGCCGGAATGATCCCGCGGGCTATCGAGATGATCTTCAGAGAGACACAGGCGCTGAAAGAACTCGGATGGCAATATGCCATGACGGGACAGTTTGTCGAGATCTACAATGAAAAGGTGTGTCATCTGCTCAAAGCACTGCTAATGCTGGCGATTACTGAAGGCAAACAGATAAACGATCTTTTCGGCCACGATTCTTTCGACGTGGCAAAACATGAAGTGCGGCATGAAGGCACTTCTACTTCGGTCACTGGAATAATACCTTGTATGTGGTTCTCGAAGGCATATGCGCAAGTACCGACCTTGTCACAGGTCCGCTCGAAAGCGCCGAGCAGGTTGCAAGCCTAATGGTCCGCGCCAGTGGGCGTCGTGCAGTAGCGGCAACGATGATGAACGAGCGGTCCTCGCGATCTCACTCGGTATTCTCCCTCAAAGTTAAGGGCTACAACCCACTGACTAATGAGAGCTGCGAGGTACGCCCTTCTCCAACCAAGTTCATGGTACATCGCTAAACCTTCTTTAGGGGGTTCTCAATCTGGTTGATCTTGCGGGTTCGGAACGTCTTGACAAGGCCGGTACAGCCGAACACAAGGACAGAATGAAGGAGACCATCAACATCAACAAGTCGCTGTCGTCACTGCAGAATGTCATCCAGAAGTTGTCAGAAAAATCGACGGATGGCAAAACGCACGTCAACTACCGAGATTCCCAACTTACATACCTGCTTCAAAACTCGTTATCTGGTGAGTCGATCGATTTTCAATGCGCAAGGGAGGTTCCTGACTTCTCTTCCTAGGCTCGAGCAAAACGCTCATGTTCTGTAACCTGTCACCGCTCGCGGTGCATACGAATGAGACGTTGAACAGTCTTCGGTTCGCAACTAAGGTGCGCATGATGCAAATGTCTTCCTCACTTCCCGGAAAGCTCACATATTGTGACACGCAGGTCAATAGTACGGTCATCGGTAGTGCTAAGCGTCAGAGCCGTTCATAAAATGGATGGCTTGCGCGCCGACGCCCAAGCAAGCCAAGTTACGTGCCTTGTTGTAGACTGAACGCCGTACAATGAACATGTCACCTTTATCAGAGTATCAGGGGCGCCAGACATTTGCTCAAACCCCGAGGTTGTAGACACTACGAATTGCCAAATGACTACCTATCCCTGTCAAGGGGAAAAAGGGGACAAGAGCTGGAAACCATAACCGACCGAAAGGTGGCAAATTGAGTGCCCAAAGGTTCAGCGCGTCTGTCCAGAGTCGGATCGCGCTCGTCGCGTCATCACTCGACTCGTGGGAAGGGACAACCTCCGTGTACGCAGTGGGACGCCGTTGCGTTGTCGTTGATGATATCGTCGTGTCGAACTAACATTGCGCAAGTATCCGGACTATCGTCTCGACCGAGCATTCCCCACATCGATACAGCCGTAATCAGTCGACGATCACCACCATGGTTCGTATTGACGTATTCATTGACTGGCTCTTGCTGATCAGTCGGTTCTCCCTTTCCTCTTTGTCCGATGATGATCCCGTCCTGTATCCTTGCGCCCTGCTTTCGCTGATCTCGATTACAGGACCGAATCAGAGAAGTACGTGACATTACTATACATCCTCCGTCTCTGCTGATCATCAACGACATCACCAGAAAATGAACCAGATGTCTGCTAAGGCAGAAGAGGCGGAGAAGCGAGCCGACGAGGCTGAGGAATCCCTCAAGACTGTGCGTTCGAGCCTCGGCAATCCCGTTACTTTTCGCTGACACCCCCGTTCAGCTCAAGCAAGACCTCTTGCAGAAAGAGCAACTCATCTCCTCCCTTGAGCACCGCCTCAAGACCGCGGAAGACGAGTCTGAGCGTCACGAGACGGCTTTCAGGGATCTGAAGCAGCGTGCTGAGGAGGGCGAGGGTCACAGGACGACGGGCGAGAACTTGACGAGGAAGGTGCAGATGTTGGAGGAGGAGTTGGAGCGGAACGAGAAGGAGTTGAAGGATGTCAACGAGAAGTGAGTGGTGTAGGTCTGGCTTGGCGGGGAAAGCGTGCTGATAGGTCGATAGGTTGCGACAAGTTGACATCAAGGCGGAACACTACGAGCGAGCTGTTCAGCGGGCCGAGCAGGAGCGTGATGCTATGGAGAAGAAGCTCGACGTACGTTGCAAATCAATGCTGCTCGTTCTGCATTGACAATTTGCTGGATTAACAGGAGGCCAACGACAAGCTCAAGGCCAGCCAGAAGGAACTGGAAGAGCTCGTCTCGCAGATGGACTCTTTGGTGAGCAGTGCGATCGACATGAAGTACACCCGTTTGACACCTGCATCGCTCGCGCAAAGTGAAATTCCTTGCAAGAAGATCCTCTCCTCCCCATTACGCACTCTCTCTTGGCCGATTTCCAATCTCTTCCTCCACTCATCTCTTCCGACCATGTTGACGATACCCCGAATGAACCTGACGTGACGACTTTCCGATACCCTACGCTTGATCTTGATCCTACCGCTCCCGATCCACCAGACCCGCCTGCGATGTTACCACGACGACCTTCCATGACACGACGTGCTACTTCTTCCTTCATCCGCGCCTCGGCACGAGCATCGACCGTTGCCGCGACACCTCTTGTTCACGCATTCTGGTTCGTCTTGTCGCTGATTGCAGCATCGCGCTCAGGCGAAGGACAAACGGGAGAAAACGTTGCGGATGCTGGATTGGAGGATGTCTTGGGATCTAGTGAAAGGCGGCGACGACGGTACGGCGATCATCGGCAGGGACATCAGGATACGACAGATATTCACGAATTCGAAATGACGCATGACGACACGGAGGAGCGGGCTGGGGACGAGGAGGAAGTTGACCGGGAACTGATGTTGCCTGGCGGCTGGAGGGGAAGGAGATCTTCACGTTAATTCAAACCGAAAAACAGGATATATCATGTTGTAGAATCATGCACCTAGATCAGATGTTGCATTTGGGGTTGCCAAGGGAGTCGATGAAGGAGTGTCTGGCTAGCGTCAAGACGTGTGTGTTAAGATGAACCTGTAGTTTGCATACAGTACGGGTGCAATTCCGTTGGTGGAGGTCCACGCGTCATTCCGCGTTCGGTTCAATGAAAACGAGATGTGAGACCCGTGTGTATTCCCAGAACGATTGACATTGGCATAAAATTCTGTTGCCTGGCAATCGGTTTGCGTCGAGCAACAGCTGAAGATATCGGACCGGCTTCTGCACAACCTCGACAACATGGAAGAGCCGTTGATCTGTCCCAGGCCCGAGGTTCGCTGGATCCCCTCACTATTCGACTCGGTACACTCCCGCCATTCTCGAAGGGCTGTACCGTCCATCCTCGATCCGCAGCTCTTTTCGTTCCGCTGCCGTTCAGCCTAAGACGACCAATTTGACGTGGGCCTGCTTTTTGATGATACCGACAATACGTCCATCAATATAACTCAATCTCGTGCAACAGATGTCGACGTTCAATCAAGCATACCAGTGTATGTCGTCGACAGGCCAAAAACTGGTCAAGAGACCGCGCGTTCTTGTTCCAGTGGCGCTAGCCACCATCGCCTTACTGGGAGCATCGTACCTATGGATATCAAAGTACGAGAACGTCTTCAGCTATGGAAACAGTCTTCCGGCCTTTTCGTACTCCTCGGACCAAGTCGATGGAATTCCGCCAACGAGAGATCTGCACATGACCGAGGAACAGTGCACGAACGCTTTCCCGCTCTTGTATCAAGAGGCTGATCGGGCCCGGATATACTTTGGCAAGAGAGGAGGGATCTCGAAGGAGGGTGTGGATGCTGCAGAGGAGGAGGGTCACGCGAGAGTAGTCATCATGAACAACACGGTTAGTATTACGTTTAACTCTCCCTGCCTTGAGCTCACCAATATATCACAGATGTTTGTCAAGGCCTTCCGGGGAGGGATAAACTCTAGGACGAATGCCGCTCTCGCTATCGTTTACCGGACGCTACTGTCGTCCACGGAAGCTTTACCTGACGTAGAGTAAGTACGTCGATCGCTTGCATCCCATATCTCGGCTCATCCCTTCTGCGGTAGCTTCGTCATACAAACCGGAGATGCAGGTAGCGGAACGCATCCATCATTCGCTCTATCGAGAAAAGCGGACGAAGAACATGTAGGTTCACCATAACACACAGAGGATAAAAACTGACGGTCCGCAGCTCTGGCTTATGCCTGACTTTGGCTTCTTCAGCTGGCCCGAGCCGGGAGTGAGCTCGTATGTCGAAGTCCGTCAACAAACACTTGATCGGGAGAGAGGTATCGCCGCGGGTCGCCTGGGTGATCTCAAGACGGACTCAGGAGACGAAAATGACCTTGCGGAATCCGCAAACTCAGCGACGGAAGCAATACCGAAAAGCTGGAGCAAGAAGATCCCCAAGCTGATATGGCGAGGCGTGCCGATGGTTCCAGTCCGACAGGTGAGCAACCAGTAGCTGCGCGCTGAGACCGCTAACAGTATTGTAGGAGCTCCTTCGAGCAGCAGAAGGTCAACCATGGTCTGACGTGCAGTCTCTGGATTGGGGAAAGGTTAACGAGGACGGCAAAGAACAGGGAGGCGATCTGAAAAGCATGCCAGAACATTGCGACTACAAGTATACCATGCAGACAGAAGGTAAGTCGCATTACATCTTATCGACTTGAGCTGACCAAGGTCAGGCTGGGGATACTCTGGGCGCTTAAAGTACCTGCAGCAGTGCAACTCGGTCGTTATCGCCCACCCGATGGAGCATATTCAGCACTTTCACCACCTGTTCGACACCGATCCGTCATCACCCATGCAGAACATGATCGAGGTTGCGAGGCCATTAGACGAGCACCTTCCAGCCTTGATGGAGCATCTTCTGTCAGAGGGAGATGAGCGCGCGCAGTTGATCGCCGCGAATCAATGGAAGTTTTTGAGGGAGGGTTACCTTAGTCCCGCTGCAAAGTAGGTCATTCTCTTTTGCCTTACAACTGACTTTGTGCTGATTGAGTCGCGTAGTGAATGTTACTTTCGACATGCCATTCGCGCCTATGCTTCGGTACAAGCATTCAAGCCGGACTTGGAGGGTAGATCTGCCTCCTATGAGTCTTTCCTGCTGACAGGACAGACGCAATGGCAGCCGCATAGATGAAAAGGCCTGAAAGCGATCTTTACGACAACAGGCATATACACATAGACACATAGGTAATTCCAGCATAGATGCACTTGTACACGTAAGCCACTTGAAGGCAAATCGGATTTCAGGTCGACGTCAGACTTGTACCGCTATCGATTCACGACGGATAGCAAGTTCGCAAGCGATCACATTGCTGCCACCGCCCCACCGGCTCGACCGCTCGAGGAAGGCTTGATACGCTGATCTCAAAAATGAGCGACTATACATCACAATGAATATAGTATGCACTTTGATCTATGATCTATGCCTCTTGTGTATATCGACATCGAAGAAATCGAACAGCAGATGAGGATAACATTGACGATATGTGGGTATGAGTAGTATTGCTTATCACGCCAAGGTTATCAGTAGTTGACCTTAGCGTAACACGGAGAGCTAAGCCATGAAAAGGTGGGCCCTGAATCCATTTAGATGTTTGTTTCAGTCACTGGGATCACGTATAACTTCAGGAGTGATAGGTGGATCAAAGGCCCATCCATAGCAGATTCTTGGGAGCTGCTGACGAAGGCGGCGTGCTTCGTAAATGTCCTTTCTTTTCCCCCTTGAGTTACCAGACTGTGAGCTTGAGGCCGGTGTATCACCTAGCATGTGAATGTCGCAGCTTATATCTGTCGGACTTGATAACATCCTTGAATTCGCTACCAACTATAGATCGCTTGCCAAGCGATTGACTGGTAGCGAGCGACCTAGCGCGAGATCGCAGCAGGCGAGATGGCCATCTTCCTCGACTAGCTCGGGAAGATTACTCCCGCGCTCGCTCGAACCAACATGGAAAAGTTCATCTCGTTACATAGATATATGACTACTTTAGAGCTCATTCTTGATATGCCGACGGCACCGACGAGTGCTGCCACCACCAACAAGCCACCTAGTCCTCCCAGGCATAGGAATTCCTCTTCTATTCGATGCATGATCGTTATACATCTCAGTTGACCATGTTGGGGGCTCGTCACAAGGTGTCTCCCATTATATCGGATGACTCGGCTTTCCGCTGAGAACAACGGAAGGCATGAGCTTTAACTCCATGCTCCAAGTTTTCTGGGAATGGTCAGTAGTGGAAAAAGTACATCCAGCGAGCGACGTGGCCAAATCATCAATCTCAAATGCGATCCTCGTGCTGGAATTCGCGACTGAGTCGACGGAACTCGCCACTGGGAGTTACGTATTCCTCTTGGAGTTCTCTTCTTGATTGCTGTCGCTATTGCGATGCACTTCCTTTGGCGGTTTTCCCTGCTTCAGATTGTTCTTCTTGACGACGAAAATGTCCGACTTGCCGTTTAGCCCCCTTTTGATGAATCCTCTTCCTGAAAAAACTGCCAGCTTGCAAAGCTTTTGGCAGGTCGTTCCCGAAAATTGCTTCATGCTCAGCTATGGGAGTTTCGCACCGGGAAGCTTGGAAGTACCCGCCGGTATGGGCTATGACGGAACGACTTTCTCTTCGAAGCTCATTGCCTATACTGTACTGCGGGCAAAATCTACCGGACAGTTCATTTCGAAGGGGAGGAGACTATGAGTTTAACGGAAACCCGCAGAGAACGCCAATGATCAGTGACTGCATTCGCACCCCCTTCTCCCAAAGGAAATGTCCACGTGTGAAAGACTTTTCTGACAATTCGCCGCGTTGAACGTAGTAGTTGCCCAAAGCCGGCAACGCAAAGAAAGCTGACGGTTCGTCAAGAACGCATTTTGGCATCGAGTTTAGTTGGCGATCTTGATATGACCACTGCCAATGGTGCGTGGTCAACATCTCCGAGTGAAAAGGCAGCATATACTCATTCGAAACCCTTTCCAGCAGTGGAAGGGCTTTCCACTGTGGCAGTCCTGCTGATCCGACACCGCTATCAGGCAATTTGCAGGGGAGAGAAGCGAGGTTGAGCTGGGTGAAGGCAGTGCTATCAGCTTTGTTTCGGCGATAACGGTCGGGTCTTGCCGTCAAATGGGCGATTGGAAAGGAAGCACCGTCTCGGACCGTGGCAATCAACCTTCGCATGTCCCCACTGCGCTGAAACACTTACCACACTGAAAATCGGTTTACGAGATGCTATTGCAAACACACAGAAGCCGCATCCCACTCCTGCTTCACCGGCAAAGTATAGCGGCCATGCGGGACGGATATTAATGAGTCATCGACAAAACGAATGACACGGCCCGCGTGGCTCGCTCTAGCAGCTTTGCAGGTACCAGACAAGTCAAAATGGCATAGATGGAAAACGCGCTATCGTTCAGATCAGGTTGCTATACAATGTGAACTGCTGCCCCGCCAACTAGAAGGGTGATAAGATATGGACACCAAGCTCATAAGTTACCGGGAATGGACTACATTAAGTCCTCCCGCTGGGCCCTCAATTCATGGCCTTCTGTTCATCCCTTCTCCGAGATAATAGCTGCTCCACTTTTGCTGAAGCTTGACTGATAGTTGCACGATGGCTGAGCGACCGCTCCGGATGTTGCAACTGTAGCCGAGGAATGGACGTCAGCGCGATTTGCCGTGCTGACAGATAGAGTTGATGGAGTCACGTTTTGTTGGCTGGTCCGTTCATGAAGAGTTGGCGGAGGGGCGATTTCTCCGCGTCTGTTCCGCGCACGTTGGTGATATTGATCAATCAGTAAGTTGCTTTCCGTATCAGAGTCATAACCGCTGTCATCTGAAGCATATCCGTTGTTTGCATCGCCCTCAACATTGGCACTGGTAAACGGCAGGAAGGAAGATCGGTGCATTGTCTTTGCGATGGACTGGATGTGACGATTATGAGCTAGGTCAATGAATGGGCTGTTCCTGTGGATTGTACAATGCAGCTGTGGGTATCGGATGAAGCGTCAATGAAATGTAGCCTGCCAGGTTGGTGTCGGCACTTACAGTCTGAAGGCTCAACTTACGAAGAGTTCGTCGATTGTATCCCAAGATTGGGTTCGGACGAATTGCAAAACTCGCCACTATCACTTCCAACCGCTCACGCTCTTTATGCGAATTAAAGTCCCTGAAACCAATTGGATAACCCCCTGACAAAGCATGCACAGCAGAAGCGTATCATATTGACCCGAAAAATGAATTGACAAAGGAACGATCGGACCAACTATGTCGACGTGCCACCGCGAGGGATCATCGAGCCTACCAAGGACGTTGAGGCGGACTGATAAGCCTATCAGATAAGACGGGAGCTTTTAGAGGGAGAAAGGAGATACTCTTGGGCAGGCCAATGCGTGAACAGCTGCTGTGCACCACGAGTGCACGAAGTCGACGACGATCTGATCTTTCCTTAACCCCTGATTGCGCGCTGATTTTTCGGCCTAAATCTGTGTTATTGCATTCACAAAGGATCCACACGGATCCCATCGTTCCAAGTCGTGATGATCCGGGTGAGGGGTCATGAGGTAGACATGCAAGTCTCTGCGTGCGTAGCTTCTTGGCTTACTTGCTTGACATGGCATCATACGCTCCTGGTCGCTTGGTGCGCCCGCAGTAAGGGGCAATCGATGAGTCACCAACGTCGTCGACGATTGGCGAGTTTATGGGGATGAGACTGCTGCGGCATATCCTCCTGTCTGTCACTAGGTAACTCCCAGACACACGACCCAGATGGCTGGAACAACTCCCGCACCGGCTTCCGTCCGGAATCTGTACAGTACGTCGCGTTCGCATGCCATTTTCCTTGGTACTGATCCTCCCGCAGCCCCGCCTCAGGAAGAATGGCTCTTCCTCCCTCCAACGGGCAACGGCCAACAACCCAACACCTCCACCGGCTTTCCCACTAACGCACCGACAACCCCCTCCCCTCTCGGGAATGGCCTCACCTCCACCCTCGCCGGCGTCGAAATCGATCCGACAGACCCGGAAGAGTCCCTGACGTTCTCGGACATTGCGCAGCTTTTCGCGTCAGAGTTTTTAACGACGGCGATGGGGATGCCGTTCGAGGTGGGGAAGACGTTGCTTCAGGTGGAGTATAAGCCGAGGGAGGGTGTCACGGCGGGAACGGCAGATGTGGTAGTGGTGGATGCGCGTGAGGATTTGACGGATGAGGAGAGTGTGGTGGATGAGACAGAGGGACAGTCGAGCAGGTTTAGGAACGTCGAGGCTTCGGTGAGTCTTTTCTCGTCGTTCACATTCATCACCGCTGATGTTTCTCCAGATTACCAATCCCGAGGAAGCCGAGGCCTATTTCCAGGACGCGATCCAGGGCGGCACGAGGTCGTACATCACCCCAACGACACAGGATGATGTTGAACCCGTAGATCAAGCGGGATACCTGCCAGAACGTGAGTGACCTGCTCCTTCGCTTCCATCCGCTCTAACTCTCTCCATTTCACAGCGGCGCCCAAATACGTCCTCAAGACCGATGTCTCGCCATCAGGCTCATCAGGCGTCTGGGGCATGATGCGCCGAATCCGCCGGACACCTTCCGAAGGCCTGCCAGCACTGTGGAAAGGTCAACTGATCACGACGATCCATTCCCTCCTTTCCAACAACATTCAGCCGATCGTGCATACGTTCCTCCTGATCAGCCTCCCTCCGGCGGTTGCGCGGGTTGAGCTGAATGCAGAGCTCGAGCTACCATTAACGAGTCATCCCCATCCAGCTTTACCGCTTGGTCTGCACGTCGCGTCGCATCTCCTGACGCACGTCTTCCTCTCGCCGCTCGAGTTGCTGCGGACACGGCTGATCGTTCAGCCGTCGTCGTTGAAGGAATCGAAATCGTCACTTTCACTACTTCGGGACGCCATCAATCGGGAAGGCGGCTTCACGGGACTGTACCTTCATTCCCACCTCATCGTTCCCGCCATTCTCGAGCACACGCTTCGTCCCCTTTTGACGCTGTCGATCCCGCTCTTCATTGAACGCCAACTTAACATTACGCCCGACGTCTCACCCGTCACCTATTCCATGCTCGACCTCTCCCTCGGCCTCGCTTCGCTGCTCGTCATCCTTCCGATTGAAACCGTCCGTAAACGATTGCAGCTGCAAGACCGTGCATTCCTGGACGGTAAGGACGAAGACAAGCCGCGCGAACGCAAGAGTATTGTTCGCCTGAGGCAAAGGCCGTATCATGGGGTGGTCGAGGCGGTTTGGAGGATCATTACGGAAGAGACAACGGCGGTGCCGAAGAAGCGGAGGAGGAGGAGTCGCGGAGCGGCGACGGTCACGGCGGGTGAGGGTGTGCAGAGTGGAAGGTTTGATGGTGTTAGGCAGCTGTACCGAGGGGTGAGTTTTCGGCGTTTCTTGTCCTACAGATGTGCTAATCTCGTTTCGCACAGTTTGGTATGGCGGCAGGAGCACATTTGACGGTGTTTGCGCTTGGGTTAGTGAGCGCCGGTCTGGGAGGTCGTTCCGTAGAGTATGGCTGGAAGGAGATATAGGTTGGGGTGTATATTGTATTTGATATATCAAGCATAACATCTACCACCGGGAAGTTTGCGAAAAACCTTGGCGAAGGCCGAAGGGCATTACACACATTACCCACGGCTGTGCACGGTGAGGATTTGACCTGAAGTCGGCCTCTGTTGACCTCGCCGTACACGCAGTCGGAGCGAGCAGCGTCTTGCAAGCCGACAATGGCTGGATCGGCGACGTACGCTCTGACCGCAAGGTCTTATGTGCTGACAACGAGAACTCGTGCGAGGACGTTGTTACCTCTACATACAAATCCACATGGAAAGGGTCGACCATATCAACATCGTGCCTGCCTAAGATGGCGTGTACCGGAACTAAGTCCAGGTATCCGGTAATGCGTGCAGCGTTCATCTCGATTGCCAGACTCTCCGTCTGCTGCCGTGCGCTCCAAGTGAGGAACGCCTCCGGGACCTCAACGGCTCATGACGACCCACAAGCGGGGACAATTTTTGACGTGTTGATTGCGACAGGGATCAGGTTGAGCGATGTGAGGAAGCATGGAATTGTCTGCAGAAGCGATCGTACAACCAGACCATGCCAATATATTTCTTTCCAGTCGCATCGTCGAGCCGTACGCAAAGAACCTAGCCAACACAGTAATGTCAGTACAACGTCTCCTTTGTACGCAAAACGAGGTGGAGTTGAGAGATCAGGAAGTATACTTTTGCCTGATACCGTAGTTGTTTTTCTCATTCCCGGTGCTAGCCACGAATGGTAGCACCGTGAAGTGGTCGAGGCGATTCTGTTTGCTTGCATCTTTTCGAGAGGGGGTACGGGGAAAAGATAGGCAAGGAGACTCACAGGTTGTGTTTGCTTTGATAGAGCAGAAGGAAAATGATGGACAAGACGACAAATGATTCTTTCCTATATCAACGCGCACGGGAACGCGGTATCGGTTGGATAAAAACGAGAAACCGGAATGACGTAGATTGTGTAAGCAATCGTAAATATATAAACATCACTACCCTTGCTGGGATGCTTCACCACTTCACGTTCAGAGCTCACCCATCATGACCATCCAGGACATCGTCGTCCCCTCACTCGGCCTCCATACAGGCCTCTCCGCCATCGCCTACGCCGCAGCCCGTACGACTGGCCGCCTCGAGGGCAAAGACTACCTCTGGCCCTCGGGACTCGTCATCAATGCGTGGTACCATGCTCTCATCCGACATGTCGCGAACGGCGTCCCGCTTTCGACGGCGCTCAAGAGTTTGACCACGACGGACCGATTGGTGCTTGGTGGTGTGACATTGTGGGGAGGAAGGCTGTTCTACCGGATCGTTAAGAGGAGTATCCAGCGTGGACGGGATGATCCGCGATACGACAATGTCAAGACCCCTTCGGCGTGGACCAAGGCCTTCTTCGCCAAGTTCCTGCCCGAGGCTGTCGTCCAAACCATTATCGGTCTCTCCTGGAGCATTCCTTTCAACGGTACCTTGATATCTCCACATTTCGGAGCACCTCGTGAATATGCTGGACTGCTGCACGGCGCGGCTGTAGGACTCTACACGGTCGGTCTATCGATGGAGGTGCTTGCGGATTGGCAACTAGAGCGTAACAAATCGTCGAACGACCTGCAGCGATCCGGCGTGTGGAGCATTGTCCGACATCCCAAGTATGTGCCTCAGCCCGAGTTCATGATACCCGTACTAACGCTCCTTCGTAGCTATCTCGGCGACGCCCTCGTCCACGCCTCCATTCCCCTCTTGCTTTACGCCGACAACCGCTTCCACCCGCTCACCCTCCTCGGCCCGCTCGCAAACTACGTCTTCCTCCGCTATATCGGCGGTGACAAGGAGAACGAGGCATCCCAGACGCAGCGCTATGCCGAGAAGAATCCGGAAAAGCTGGCGCAGCTGAATGCGTACAAGCGGGAGAAGAATAGTTTCTGGCCTGCGGTGAAGGATTTGGGCAGTGTCTGGAGTCTTGGGTTGGTTGCTGGAGGGGTTGCTGTTGCGTTTGCGGAGAGGTTTGCCAGGTCGTCAAGGATGATTTGAAATGTGCACTCCGATAAATGAGGACCACTACGGACAGTAAAACAAAGTACGCATCCATTGATATTTATCTTCGATTATACGAGAAGCCTTTCCTGTTCAATCAGCAAAGCAGGAACCCTTGTCGACTCGAGATACGGCATACTCCGACTGGCAGTCGTATCGCTCTCAACAGTGTTTCCGCCCGAGACGAGCTCGATCCAATTATCGCTCAGCGCCAAAAAGATGCTCATCGTCGCCAGCAGCACACCCGTGTCAAGTGCTGCCTAGATGAAGCAGTTGTGTTGTTTTCACCATGCGAATGCCTTTTTACGTCGAGCGCGCGTGAGATTGCGTGTTGGCTCTAGACAACCACTGCAACCTTGGAATCAACTAGCTTGTCATCGGGACGAGTGTGATCCGTGGGTGGCTTGATTGAGGCCAGCCAAGGGTGGTGCAAAGATATTGCGTGGACGAGGAAAATTCCTGCCGACAACTACTGTAATCTCCTTACCACAGTGAGTCACCTGCACAGTCTTGCATCCGTGAGCGTGACAGGCCGTCAGATACCGGCGACGAAGCTGGAGGCGGGGATGTCCTCCGTAGTAACCGGTTCATGAAAAGTGAAATATGACACCCTGACACATTTCGCTCCTCACTACGCTCGTCCGCTCGACGCCCGACGACGCGGACAGATAGCTATACAGATCCGCTGTCAGATCCACCTCAACCGACGATCTGGGCATGCAAAGAAGTGATAGATTTCCTCCGTCTTTTCGGAGAATTATGTAAAAGCGGCGATCGACATAGCGGGAACCTTTTCTGAGACAGCTGGACATGATGCAATGCCCATCCCGCGTTTTGGGCTGAGTAGAAATCCTTCTTGAGGAAGAGTATATCAAGTGGTCGCGTCGCTGCTCACCCGCCAATCTGGGAGGTTGTATCGACACAAGAGAATGAAGGGCACCAGACCATGAGCAATGTCCGAGATTAGCCAGAATCCGTATCCCGTCGACCCGACAGGCTACTTGATCGGGTCGTTCCTTGCCGTGAGTCGCTTCAAAGGTATTCGCCAAGCACGTCTGACCGCGTCCATAACCATCAGATCGGGCTCTTCGGCTGCCACACGACGCAAGTATACCAGTACTACAACAAATTCCGGAGCGACCCGTGGAGGCTACATCTTCTCGTTGGCTGGGTTTATGGATTATCGGTACTGCAAGTCCTTATCATTATATCAACAGCGTGGAAATACTATGTCGACGGCATCGCGAACCCGCGGATATGGGGAGAGTTTTGGTGGCCTCTTTCGTTTCAGGATGGCCTAGTAAGTTTGTCTGTTGTTCAGGGGGCCGCATATCCGAGCTTATAGTCCGGATACCCTTGCAGATCCCCCTTGTGGCATTCACCGCACAGTGTTACTTTGGCCGGCGAGCGTACATTCTGCTAGGTCGACCGAAATGGTTTCTCTGGGTAGTTATAGTATGGGGCAGCATCACCGCTCTCTGCGGTATAGCGTAAGTGTATCAAGAGAAAATGTATCCTGCTGACGGCCTGTTGTAGTCTCGCTGTGACAGCCTTCCTCTGGGCGAAAGACCCCTGGCTGTCCCCCCAAACCTTTTCCTCGCTTGCAATTGGCGTACCGAGTCAGGTCGTGGCCATTCTTTGGATGGGCCTCTCAGCGAGCCTCGACGGATTCCTAACTCTCACGCTCATCCGCTGCCTCTGGCGAGCCCGGTCACCGACTTTCGATAGCACAAACGACGTTATCAAGCGATTAATCGCTTTAACACTCGAGACGGTCTTGCTCACCCACATCTGCGGTGCGATTATGTGTGTGCTATTCCTATCGCAGCCGGCCGCACATCGGACAAAGACTACAGCCTTCTGGATTTTTCTCGAGATCATCACCGAGCTATACGCTCTTTCTATCGTCTTTACCATCAACGCCCGCTCTGCTGCACGACGTCTCCTCACAGGGCCTAAACCGCCAATAACACCGATCCCAGCCTCGCCTGTCGCATCAGCAGACCCGCCGAGGGACGCACAACAGACCCGCGACTTCCGTGACCAGCGACAACTAGATTTCGCCGTGGAGGGATACCAAGACATCCCACGGTTCTCCTACCATTTCCCAGCAAGGACAGGTTCCGTGCCCGAACTACCCGATCCGCCGAGCCTGACGGATCATGCAAGAAGAGTCGATCACGATGTCAGCGCCTCTGCATACCAGCCATCGCCGCTCGAGCTGTCACCTATCAGCCCGGCCGTCGACCTAGAGAAGGGCAGTCAAGAGGAAGATGACGTTAAAGACTATGGGGAATCGGGATCCTCGACCGCCAAGCCGAGTAATGAGTCGTCGCAGCGGCCGGAGATCGCCCGCAAGCGACTCGCCCTGTTCAAAAGGCGGTAGCGGTGGGGTCGGCGTCGGCATTTATAGTATATCAGCATACATCGTCACGGTTCGAATCTGTCAGCAAAACATCTAACAGCCTTTCATGTCGGCCTAGGACGGACAATGCGCTGTCTCGTTGAACGAATGGCACGACTTCGGTGCCACTCAGTTCAGTGTTCAACTCTGCCGTTCGACGTCATTCCCACCCCGCACCAACCACTTTTAAACACCAGCAAACGTAACGCTCTGCCATCGGACCGCTTATCGCATCTTCATGCCATACATAGCATCAACACTGTATCAACCGTAGTTTTAATCTGCCCCTAGGCGCTCCCAAAAACCTTGACCAGCATCCACTCGTACACTGGCTCGGGCACGAAATCCCTCAGCGCCTGGGCGAGCAGGGCATCGCATCCGAGGGTATAGCAAGGCTGCATCCAGCGGTCCGTCTGTTCCATATTCCAAACAGTTTTCAGCGTTCTTTTCTCGCCTACGACGGAGGGGGAGAAGACGTACCAGGGCGTCCGTGACCTGTCTTGCGACGTAATCTATCGGGGTGCCGAGCTGATCAGCCCACCAAAGTATCCTGCGCCACTGTCTAACCATCCGCGTATTCCTCGTGTCATCCGCGATCCGTGGGACTGATCCTCTGAGGAACCCCGTCCTTATGATCGTGGTTCGTACGCTCCCTTGCGCCTCGACCATTAGGGCTCGAGCCAGGCTGTCCAGGGCGGAGGCGGTTGCTGAGGGGAGTGCAAGGCCGGGGAGGGGGGTGTAAGAGATGAAGGTGGAGAGGATGATGAGGCGGGTTTTGAGCGTTTTTCCATGTGGTAAAGGAAATGATAGTAATGGGAGAAATGCACGGATGAGGTTTATGTCGGCGCGAAGGTTAGAGTCGATTGTTATCTGTGGAGTATGAGCTGATAAGCTGTCGTGTTGAAAGATTGGAAACAAGCAACTCACGTCGACTTGTTTGTCATCGAGACATTGGAAGGGCGAGATTGTCATCGATCCAGGATCACAGACGACCGCGACGAGACGCCGATTTGGATGCTCGTCATCGAACTTCCGGATACTGCCCGCTGCACGTGTAATAGATGCCGGGTCCATGATATCGTATACGACTGGCCGCACCGTTCCTCCACTCCGTGATCCCAAGTTCCTCCACCTCCGGACAACCATTTCCCCTACCTCCACGGATGCAACTCCCGCATGAACGGTGTACCCCTCCCCCGCGAGTCGCAGCACTACGGCCCTCCCGACAGGCCCCTCTGACCAGGTGACGAACACGCCCGGCGCCCATCCCTTCGTCCGATCCACCGTTGCATCCCGATTTGGCGGTGGTCCGTGGAGGAATATCCAGAGGAAGGCATAGAGGGTGTAGTTGACGATGAATGAGTAGTGCGCGTATGCTCTGTTGAGGAGCGCGAGAGTGTGGGAGACGAGGAAGAGGAGCATGGTGGCGCGATGAGGAACACCAAGGGAAGACTGGCATGACGACTCACTCTTTCATCCCGGTGCTCCGTGTCTCAGATTGGCGTGCGATCGGGTTGAACGTGCTTCTTTCGGAGAAGCAGTAAGGAACGGGATAGACGTCGATTTTTGGCTGGCACTCCTCCCCTTCTCTGTCCTACAAGCTGTCCAGGATGGCGTACTCGTTCCCTACAATGGATCTGGCGGTAGTGTTACCAAAGGAGTTCAGTCGCATCACTGTGGAGCGGATGGGGGGATGGAGGCAAAGGCGCTCGTCCGCAAATCAAGAGGAATACGCTGTCATTCGAAGGATAGATGACGGGAATAGCCAATGTCAGCGTCGCCCATACAAATTCTCGACAGTTGCGCACTGGAAATGGCAAGAAGACGGCGGAACACCAGCGACGAGGGAGGTTTCCATATTAGATCACCATCACGATAACTGGACGGGGAGATTGGAAGGAAGGAAAGAGGAGCCACACCAAGCTTTTTGCGCAGGCCATCGTGAGGGTATGTGCAGGGCTGTCTTGCGGAGTAGTGTCCATTGTAGCGATTATTGGGCCGCCCAAAGACGGGCCTTTGTTCTGTCTGCATAAGCATTAGCTCTGAATATTGAAGGCCGCTGCCAGCCCGCTTGATCGCTGACAACCCCGGATGCCGTGATCAGAATGCTCCTTTGCACAGGATGCACATGTCCATAGTAACCCGAAAGTCCTTTCGATTTCAATCATTGCTTGCAAGCATTATCCGTCTATCTACTTCCTCAGCATGACGCAGAAGTTTCAACCCCAAACGAAGCATATAGAACCCAAACGAAGCGCATAGATTTCACAACGAAGGCAACCCTTCTCCGTTGTTGCGGCATCTCCGGAAATGCTCCGAATTTAAACGGTCCTTCAGATCATCGCAAGTCGAGCGAATGACACCGAAGGCAGATCCGGATGATACGGCGATGGCGCTGTTGGCCAGGACGTTGCTCGACGTCCAGCCGGATCGCTGAAAGGGTGTCAACGGTAGTGCCATGGTGTCGGCATAATGAAGGTGTCTCTCACCTTCAGCCAACACCGATTTTCGTTTTCAGATGGCACACCAGGAACGTATTGATAGGCCCCGCATCTGAAAGGATCCAGGTCAGCATATTGTGGAGAGCAATTTCGTCTTACTGACTCGGCGGTCTCAGAACATGCGGTGATACACGCGGCCTCATGTTCAACGTGCTTGTAACCTCCCTGTGATCGGAATGTCTGTTAGGCATACCGCTCATGGGACGAGCAGGTCCTCATGGATGACTTACATCAATATCAAAGCCATATACGTGCAAATTACTCAATCTAGCGACGGATACATCGGTAGAAACGGAGTCCCGTCTCTTCACGGGCTGAATAGCGGGCGTGTTACAGCAAGTATTCTGGACTTGTCCCGGGACTTGACCAAAGGGGTACATGAATCAGCCCGAATGTCAGCGGACCGCAATATGCTACGTACTTGATCCAGCGAACGAGTTGCAATCGCCATAGAAGACGGTAGCCGATCCTGGCGCTTGAGCTGCATCGCTCGTGGACGTCCAGGTTTCGGGAGCGAGGTTATACTGCAGCCATCTCATTAGCGTTTAGCCGCATGACGGCTTTCGCGACTTACCTTGAGGTAGCAAGCATACTCTGAGGCAGACCAAAAGTAGCCCATCACGCTGTTGACAGCCGCGCCAGTGATGGTGAACGTTCTGTCACTTTGTTCCCGTAAGGGTGACGTACAATGGTAACTCTAGCGATACCTCGAAACATTGTTGCTCCTCCTGGACATAGATGACCTGTATAAGGTCTCGATAATCAACAGGCGCCTTCAAGGAGACAGACGATTAGCCTGAGAAAACAAAGAGATTGATTTCAGCTCAACTTACTTCGCCGCCCACCATTTCTGCTCCTTCGTACCTGGCCACCGCAACCGCAGCAATGGGACCATCAGAGCAGGTAGGGTACGCTCTGGGACTGGCTTGTTGGCGTTTGTACAGAGGGTCGCTTCGAATGACGTTACGGATTTGAATGGCCTTGCGATTCGTTTGTCGGAGTTGGGGAGATGGAGCAGCGACGGCACCTTGTTCCAGTAAATTGGAGATTCGAGGTACGGTCTCTGACGTCGAGACTCGAGTTGGAATCATTGCGCCTTGTGTCAGCGGGGCAACACAAGCACCGGCGAGGGCAAGGAGAGTGATGAAGCCTTGCATTCTTGTGGCCTGATGGTAGTGGAAAGGTTTCTGAGGAAAGGGAACGAAAACCCTGCAAGGGTCCTGCGATGTCAGCGTGGAAGACCGCCCCAACCGCTGAAGTTTCATATACGTACCTAGATCGACATGTCTGAATGTATGTTTGTTGATAGAAGCGTAAACAGCGGAAGACATTGCATATGGCCTGAGTTTCGGCATGAGAGCAACGGTCCCGGTAAACATCCACCTGTACGAATTTGTTGACATGCAAAGTACGGCTGACGGATTTCCGTTGACAGGCCACACACAGATGCACGAAAGCCACAGGGGTTCATGTTCCAGCTGTCGCCCATGATCGGCCCTGGATTTGTAAACAACGACCAGCTCAAGCATTTAACGACCAACTGGCGCATGTTGCTAGGACTAGACGAACAATAGCTCCAACATGTACTTATGGCTGCTGGGTTCACTCGAATGGTTGTTTAAACTTTCACGTGGGTCGCATGTCCCTTGCGAATCAATCCCGTTTACGAGCCGAGATCGTTCGGCCCGACGCGAAGGCCGAAAGTGTTTCTGAGAGTCCGTGTTGATGAGCTCGTTGGCGCTTGAGGTATCGGCTGGACGATAACAGTTAAGCGCATAGTATGGCCTTCGCATGAAGCACTAGCTTCGATGAGATCCGCTGCTGCTCAGCTGAACACGATGCCTATGCCTGATGAAATTGCATTCAGCAACTTGGGAAGTTCGGATTCGCTAATCACGTGGCAGCGGCAGATAAGACAACGCGTTCACGAGGCGTGGCAAGATGCTGGAGATGTAAGCTATAGAATCAGAGCAGCTCTTGGGATATCAGGTTACTTGAGATGCATAGCGATGCATGTTCGAAATTGCCTCTACCCAGCTTTATGTCCGTCTGGCGAGGTCGATGCCATACAGTTTCTGCGCTGGACCAGCCTAGCAGCTGGCTCAAACGATGCGAAGTTGCTCGCCAAAAGCGAAAGAGTCATCCGAATGCCAAGTTATACCATGACGGCCCGAAGGTCGCGACATTAGCCTGCTCCGCTTAGCATCGGACTAGCGTGCATACCCAGTGGGAAGGTTGCGGGCATCACAGATTCGACTATCAATCAAACCACTATCCCAGAACGACTTTTGATGAAGGGGTTTGTTTCGTGTTGTTCATATAGCGATAATGTCAAGTCTTCGTTGCAAACGGCTTGCTGAACGATTCTATCGCGACATCCAGTGCAGAGGTCCCGGGTCGCAGACGAGTCACCTTATTTTCCCGAACCCACGTCCGCAGCAATTTCATTCGCATCATAATCACGCTGAAGTCGGCAACGCACAGGTTTCGTCAACCTCTCCATGCGCCGTCGGGCTGTTCTAAGCCGAAGATATGGGAGCTGGACGCCGTTCCTCAAGGTATCGCGAACCTGGGAACGACAAAATATAAAACATACTGCATACCAGCTACAGATACAACGTATACAACTTGCCAATTACACGTACTGGCTACAACGCCTCGCCTCTCATCCCGTAAACGGCGTCACCCAATTCGCCCGATCGTCCTCGGCCGTCTCCTCGCGTTCACTCTGCACGACCCCAACAGCCTTACTCACAGCCTTGCGCACCGTATACCGGAACCCCTTCCTCCCTGCCTGTCCCTGAATTCCATCTGTATCCTCCTCCAGCGGTACGACCCCACCCTGGATCTTACCCAACTTGTGCGCCTTGCTCAGCCGCGCGACTTCGTCCACAGGCCCAGGCGCACGATCGATCATTTTGGCAAAGCTGTAGGCGTTCTCTTCGACCGTGCCCGCGGCGACGCTCGCAGTCGAGGAACGTGCGATCCGCTGACCGTACTTGTAGTGTCGATGCAGCGTCTCGACAAGCTGGGCGGCGGAAAAGGGAACGTGCAACGGCTGCGTGAGGCGGAGGCGGAGAACATACGACGTCGCGAACGAAGGGACGAGCGCATTCTCGCTGTCCGATGTCGTCGCGATCGGTTTCTTCGGTAGACTCGGCACGACGACGGGCGCCTCTTGTCGCTCCCCAACACTGCTTCGCGTCCGCGTCAACGCCAAGCTCGCGCTCGACGTCCTCACCGTTGCCACCGGCCGCGCCTTGATCTCCTCCATCTCCAGCCCGACCATCGTCCGGAAGCCACCGCCGACGACGCGCCGATTGGGCGCGACCGGCAAAGCAAATGTCCGAACCCAGACTTCGACACGCCATTCGGGGCGTTCTTCGGAGCTTTCGGCGTAAGCAGAGGGGGAGGGAACAAAGAGGGTGTCGGCGCTGATCATCAAGTCGGCGAGGAGGCGTTTGAGGGATGTTGAAAGGAGCTGGAAGGAGGTGGGTTGAAGGTAGAGACGGATTTGCGGTGGAAGGGTCGACTTTGCCGGGATGGGCTGTGTTGGCTCCGCGGTCGCGGGAAGGGGGTGATAGGAGAAGACTGTGAAGTGTTAGCCCGGATCGCGAGATTCGTTGTCAAAACTCACCTAGCGTACGCTTCTCCTTGACCGCATCCTCCAGCTTTCCTGACACAGCCGTCGTCCCGACCGCCGGTCCAGCTTCCGCACTGATCCCCTCGTCCCGTTCATCCGCCGGCTTGTGCGCCTGTACAGCCTCGGACACCCTCATCAACGACGCCTCATCACCAACGGTATACGAACTCCGCGAAACAACTGTCCCGCTCCTTCCGACCTCTGCTGGGGCCACGACGGGCTCCTGCTCATCCTCCTCATCTGAATCACACACGCCGTATCCCTGACCACTCATCAGCCCTCCATCCGAAAACATCCCGCGGAAAAAGGGACGGGAAACGCACCGGTATACTCGCGTAATCCTCTGCAGCTGGCATACGCATCGTCCCACCGCTCTGCCGTTCGAACGGGATCGCATCGAGGTAGGCTGTCTCGGGTTGAGGCTCGTATGGCGGGCAAGGAGTGGTGGCGCCTGAGGGAAGGGCGCTAGCGAGGGGTGTCAAGGAGGGGATGTAAGCGGATTTGGAGGCGGATGAGGAGGCGTCCTTGTGGCGCTGCTGGAACGGCGGAGGTGCGTATGCCGGATGGTCGGATTGGTGAGGTAGTGATATGGATTGAGCGTGTTCCGGGAGGAGGTATTCTTGCATCTCTGGCGACTTTGGCGGTGGCGCCGGCCACGAGTATTTCTCGTGGTGATGGTATATCGGGTCGTAGCGAGGGTCGGCTTGGCCGGGTGCTGGGTTGTATTGATACGTCAGGTTCTCAGGCGCTTGGTATTCCTGATGATACTCTGCCGCCCACTGTCCTTGAGTCACCTGTCCGGGATCGTAACCTGTTGGGAACGCCCCCGCCGTTGAGGCATCCCACGAAGCGTCCATCCGGCTCGGCCCGCCCACACTATGCCCATCACGACTCGTATCCCTTCCCCTCCGACTCATCATCCTCACCATCCTCTCCGCCTCCGTCTCCCCTCCAGCTGACGAATCAGCCACTGAAGCCTGCACCGCCCGATTCAACTCCTGCGCCTCCTGCAACGCCCTCAAATCCGCCCACGTCCCGCCCGCGTCGGAAGGCACCGTCAAGCTCCGGCGAATCGCCTCGGACAAGTCTGCATCCTCTGTTCCCGTCTCAATCCCGGGTGAATCCACGAGCGCTGTCGCATACGACGGCCCGGACGCGGGGAGGTGCGAGGGGATGACGGCGGGCGCGGTGAGGGCGTGCTGGAGGCCTGGCTGTGGCGGGTGACGGAGGGGACTTGCGGGAACGGGCGGAGGGAGTGGCTGGGTGTACCGGTCCGAGGACCGTCTGCGTGTGTAGGGCAGCGGACTCGAGAACATGGTCAGCTGGCATAAGCGCGGTCAAGCAGAGGGAAAGGGCATGGCGAAAGGCGTGTTTCACCTTGGCCCCCGAGTTCTGCTTCCGCCGATCGCCCGCTTTTCCCGAGATGCAGCTCAAAGTCGGCAGCTTTCCGCTTGCCTCGTGCTGGCTTCCCCTGGCGAAGTACAGGCCAAGATGAAACGCACACACACGGCCATGAACGCGCCCACGACCAGCACAAGACTCACACAGCGCACCCTGCCCGATGGGACGCCGCTGCTGCGCCTCCCGCAGAAACGGTTCTACCGACAGCGCGCGCACGCGAATGTATTCAACGACCATCAACTCCACTAGTACGCCCCCTTTTCCCCCCCTTTCTAATCGATCAAATGACTGACACGCCTCCCGCCCCGGCGCGCGTAGCCCGTCATCACCGGCGGAAATGTCCTGGCAACCGCTCTACCCTTCCTTCCCCGCCACCGCCCGCGTAAAATTCGCCGACATAGGCTGCGGCTTCGGCGGCCTCCTCACGGCGCTCGCGCCCTTGTTCCCGGAAACGTTGATGCTCGGGATGGAGATCCGGATCAGCGTCACCGCGTACGTGGATGCACGGATCAGGGCGCTGAGGCAGATTCAGGGCTTGTTGAGGGACGGCAGGGATGTCGACGGGAATCCTCTCAAGGGGGATGAGGAGGCGCCTGTGGCCGGTGGGGATGCCCCCGTTGTCGAGGACGTCAACGAGGACGGCGGCGCGACGGCCGATGAGATTCGGGAGGACAAGCGGGAAGCGGCGGAGAATGAGCACGCGACCAAGCATCTCGTCCCGGGCGGGTTCCAGAACGTCGGCGTCATTCGCGCAAACGCGATGAAGCATTTGCCAAACTTTTTTGAAAAGGGGCAGGTGAGTTTTACGTTTTCTTTCTCTCGGTGAGAGGTAGTGGATAACGGGTGGGAGAGCCGTTGAGCGGAAGATGGAATGGTTGGGGCGTAATGGGCAATCCGATTGGGTTTGGGCGATGTGACCTCTTAGGGCCAAACAATACGGCTCGAACGCCAAGCGGAGCGACATCGGACGGAGCGGGAGGGCGGTGTTTACCGTTCCTGCGTAGCAATGGCAGCGTCGCTCAGAGCGGGACAAGGTGATAGAAGGGTATGCGAGAGCGTGGGATCGTAGACGGGAGGTGCCATGCAACCATACCCTCGAGACGAAAGAAAGGCGCATCTGGTCCACGTTCCAGAATGGCGTAATGAAAACAGCGCAGGGGTAGATGGGACAATATGTCCCAGATAAAGGGAAGACAACTCGGAGTGAAGAGTCAGTGCGGGAGAGGGGATCGCATGGATCACCGGCAAAAGCGCTGTGACGGCGGGTTTCCTCGAATGGCAAAGTGGTCTCGTGCAAGGGATTGGCATCTTGTTGGCGATAGCCTCCATGGGCACAAATGAATCGTCGAAAACTGGCTCGGGCTTCGTGACCGATTCCGCCGGCATTTGTGCCTTGGGGTGTGACTCTTCCTTGTCTGGCGGCAATTGACAAGCTCAACTATGCTACCCGAAACGGTTCCGCTAATCCTTTTTTCTCCGCGCGTAGCTGGAAAAGATCTTCTTCCTCTTCCCGGATCCGCACTTTAAGCGTAGCAAGCACAAGGCGCGAATCATCACGTACGTCAGGAGATACCCACATCGAGGTTTTCGCTGACGTCCTCTCTAGTACGACGCTCCTGGCGGAATACGCCTACGTTCTGCAACCCGGCGGTATTCTCTACACCGTGACAGATGTCAAGGGTGAGTGTCAACGTCCGGAACTGAGCTTCCACATCTAACGTCGGGCCTCAGACCTGCACGATTGGATGATGCACCACCTCAACCTCCATCCATCCTTCGAATACATCCCGACCGAACAACTCCTCGAGGCGAACGATCCCGTACTTCGCAGCGCCATGACGAGCACCGAAGAAGGGATCAAGGTCGAGCGGAACAAGGGGCAGAAGTGGGCTGGGTGTTTCAGGCGAAAGGAGGATCCGGTGGAGGTGCCTGTGCAGGAGAAGGCGCCGGCCGTCAAGAGACGAGTGGTGCGCAAGGTGTAGATGAGGGACGCTCGATGATCGCATCCGCAATGAGACGTCATAGGCTTATTGCCCGTCATGGTCTTCATGATCAAGATTCGGCACTCTGGTCAGAACAGCTCGGCATCCTCATTAGCCTGCTGGTTACGCTATTCGCCGTCCGATCTGGTCAACGTCTTTAGCCAAAACAGTTGATAATGTCCATACATTATACGCGCTACAGGTAACCCATACAAAGATCATACAGACCAAAGACCGCAAATCGAGCGAATCAGTACATAAACCTGAAGCTAGGGTGATCGTCACCCAGGTCGATGATCTGCTCTTTGGTCATGCCCGTCAAGCCCCATCGTTCGAGGTACTCGCGATCTTCCAGGTCCTGTTGCCATGAGCTGACTCGACCGCGGGTGATGACTGCGCCCGTCTTTTCGTCGACAGCGTTCTCGGCGGAAGTGAGGGAGGGAGTGTCCGAGTCGATGACCTGGCCATACTGGGCGTCTCGGCGTGCGTTTTCGCGTCTCAGGCCGAAGAAGAGGATGATGGCGCAAATGCAGGTCATCTGGATACCTCGTCAGCAGCATTCTACCGTCATCTTTGCTAAACTTACAGCACAGAAACCAAGAGTCACGGAGTGGGCGGTAACGAATCGAGGTGCGTACTTGCTCTGGTAGACTCTGAGAGGCGGTCAGCCAAGTTCCACCTCGACCAGAGTGTTACTTACTGAGATGCCACGATACCGCCCGAATTACCAAACGAAAACACCATGCCCATCGATACCGCCTTCTTGTAGTGGTTTCCAAAGTTGCCCGCAGCAAACACGATTGTTGTGGCAATGCACGGCGCAATCGATCCAATAGTCAAGAACACCGCGAAGTAGAGGCCTCCGGGTCTTGACAGAGGGATGGTGATCAAGAGAATGTAACCGATGACGGCCATGAAGCTCCAAAAGATGAGGAAGATGGCTCGCTTCCCCGTTCGATCCGAAAGCCAAGCCGTGGTCATGGTCGTGATGAACGCAAAGACGTATGGCGGTGTCGAGAGCAGCAACGATTGAGGTGTTGACCACTTGCCCAGACTGGCGATAATGGTTGGCGTAAAGATGCTTTGACTGTAGATTGGCATGGCGACACCGATATAGGCGAACATAAAAGTCCACATCTTCCAATCCATGAAAGCGCGCTTGACGACTCCCATGTGGAAGGTGCCCTGAGATGCCAGTCCAGTGTCGGCCTTGAGTCGGTCGAGTACCATTTGTTGTTCGAGGGGAGTCAGAAACTTGGGGTTCTGGTCGGGCCAGTCTTGCACAAGCCATGGGGAGGCGAATCCGGCGAGGAGTGTAAGGATGCCTTCCATGATGAAGATCCAGGACCAGCCGGCCTTGCCCCCAACACCATTCATTTTCGAGAGACCATAACCGAGGATACCTCTGGGAAAATATCAGAGAATATTCTGGCATGCAGAAGAGCGACGTACCCAAAGGCTCCAGCCATGACGGCACCGCCAAAAAACAAAGAGATCCGCTTCGACGCCTCATTTCGCTTATACCACCCAGACAAGAAGAAGGAAATACCTGCATGCAAGGTAAGCGATCCTCCTGCATTCTTGGGCACAACGCTTACCAGGGAACAGACCGCACTCAAAGAGACCCAGCAAGAATCTCAGAGCCACTAGTTGTCCATACGTGTGAACCAGGCCCATGCAGATTTGGATGATAGCCCACAGGATGACGATTGTCGGGATCCAGCGACTTGGACGGAACTTTTTAAGCACCAGGTTCGAAGGGACTTCGCCTGCAACGTATGAAACAAAGAAAATAGTACTATCGAGGCGGAATTAGCGGTCCACGATCACCGGGACGTCCAGGGTGAAGCCAAACATACCTGGCGATGTTAAACTGGGCTTGGGTCATGTGCAAGTCCTGGACGAGACCAGCGAGCTTGGCCGTTCCCACGTTCGTTCGGTCAAGGAAGGAAAGGGTAAAGAGCACGCTACGTAGCCACACATGAGCGTTCTGCCAGACACATGAAGGATTGGGACGACTCACGTCATCCACGGCACCAGCTTCTTGTCCATTTTCCACAGAAGTGCCTTTTCCCTTCGAGCGTACTCTTCCGGGCTCATGTTGCGCAGTTGCTCCTTGATGGCTTCATCCTCCTGTGCATCCGGCAGCGGTGTAGGATTGTGATTTGTGTTGGTTCCATTGGAGGGCACGAGGATGGATGACGTTGGGGAATCGAGGCCTGTTGGCTTCTCGACTGACATTTTGAATTTGCGTTTGCTGGTCAATGCGTGCGTAAAGAGGGCAGCTAGCGAGCGAAAGTGGTTTTGGGCGAACAAGGCCAACTTTTTGTCAAAAGTGATGCGATGCTCTCAGCCCGTCCTAAGGCAAGTCCCAGAGGCGATCTTTATATGGGTCATCACCGCGTACGGCTTTTCGGATAGTCATATTGCCTCGAGCCGGTTATGTGTAGCGGTTCATATATTTCGGACGAGAGGACTCCTCCTCGATGCCTCTCACAGCTCCACTCACCCGAAAACCTTGAACAAGATTGACGTACAGTTACCGAACGAAGCCGATCATCTAGCCGATCGGTCAATTCTTGCTATTCCGCCAGCTATTCGGCGATGCGTGCATGGCCCGTGTCGAAGGCAGCGTCCTGCTGTCACCGCAAATACTTTCTAGTGTGATAGCAGATCTGACCGGCTGAGGTCTTTGGAGAACGTGAAGTTGTTGTCGAACTTCAGTGAACGACTTCAGGACGTAACACAGGGCTCCTATGGGGAAAATGACAGCTAAGATGACATTCGCGACGAAGCAGCTTGCGCAGCCCAAAAAAAGAAAAAGCTGAAGAATAGAGGTGTACTTGCCAAGTCAGGAACGAGAAAGAACGCCGGGCCGGTGCTCCAGACAATCAAGCCTCTGATTTTCGGGTCCGAGATCAGTGAGCTTAGGAAGCTGCTTAGGATCAGTGACGATATGCAGCTCAATATGCCCAGCAAACTTGCCCGCAGAGCTGCAAGCAGATAAAGATCGCATCTGATTCGCTGGGTTTCGGGGTTCAGCAATGCCGGTGACATCGGCATTGTTACCCTCTATCCAGATAACGGAGTTGATAGAGAAAGCTCGTAAAGAGAAGGATTCCCAGGGCACGTTAGTTGACCCGGTCAAGGTTGTAAGCTTGCTAGGTTCGCGGGATTGGTCAACAGCTGGAATAGATCCCAACTGCCGAGTTCGTTCAGGACAACTGCAGGATCGTGACTATCCGCACTTCTGAACACCATTCCTGAGCCTGCAGATACTGCTCGATCTGTTTCATCACTTCCTCGATCATGCGTTGTTCCGGAAGAATATAGTTGTCTGCCGGAGGAGGAGGTATTGTATATCCTTTTGCCCTTATGTACAACTATCGTGCTGTTGTTTGGGTCCTCAGTCCGTTCTCTGTGCCTCTGGGACCCATTTGCCTGATCCCCAAGAGCGCAGATCTTTTCTCATGCCGTGAAGAACCTATGAATATGGTCAGATTGGGCAAGACGACGCCATTGAAGCCCTTACCTCCATGATTCCCTCGCGGCTCTCGTACAAAGGGTAAATGACGACGATGAAGCTCGCCACGAATACCCAGATCATTCCAATCACCACCCATGCGGTGAAGCCTTTGACGCCATAGACTGTGCATGTTAATTTGAGATGAGCAAGTGACTAGAGAAAGGTGCATTTCCAAATGCTTACCAGCAGAAGAGAAGAAAAGTGGCAAAGGAATCAACTGCAATGAAGGTTCGTCAGCAACGCCACATATACCGTGTTAGCCAGCCGACGACGTACGATCAAGAAGAGTGCTGTCAGTGACAATGCAGAAATGGCGGCGAATCTGAATGCCTTTTTCAGTCCCGCCATCTCGATCTCCTCTGGAGACGTGAGCCCTTCCTCATCGACAACGGAAACCCTGTCGACAGTCTCGTCGACTTTTTCCATGCTGTGCTTCTCCTTTTCTGCGGACGCCATGTCGGTGCCAGAAATATCGGCGCCCTCTAGGTTCTCGGTGACTTCAGGTGTATGTCCGATGATCGCCATTTTGCGAGTGATCTCCCAATCAAAGTCATCAGGACGCAGGTAGGTCCAGGTCAAGGAAACGATTCCTCCAATCCCGATAGACAACAGGTTTCCAGTGAGCATCTACGGTAAGTTGGTCAGTGCATCCGACAAACGAGACGACCACCAACATACCTCATAATCGCCTCCACTGGTGGTCACGTTGATGATGCCGTCATTCAGCTTTGAGGTAGCGACAAGCCAGCCTGCATGTCGCTTTAGCAGCTTGAAAGACAAGGTCTACACCAAGCTCACCAGTAATACCAGAAGCGAACCCTGCCAGAGCTCCGACAACGCAACCCATTCGGTTTGCCTTTTTGACCGAGATGCAAAGCGCAATAGGTACCACGGCCGAGCCGAGCAGAGTGCCCATGAACATATACAGCCAGCCCATGGAGACGCCGATGTACTTGAAGATGAGAGCACACACACCCATGAAGACGGCGTATCCCAAGATGAAGATGTGTCTGGAAGGCGTCAATCTGATTGCTCGCGCCATCTCAACTGTAACTCACGATGCCCAGAGGATCTGCTTCTCCGTCGGATGAGGGTTGATGTACGTTCTGCTCTTGAGTCAGCTTTGCTCGTGGATCTATGCCAAATTGCTCACCCGTAAATATCATAGGTCAGGATACTGCTTGTAGCGATGATCTCGGCAGCTGCGGCGGAAGTGACAGCCAAGAAGAGCAGGATCTATTGGGCAAGGGGACATTAGAGGTGAATGGGTTGACGGCTGATGATAGCTCACCAACATGATGGCAGCGCCAGTAGTACCCAGCAGTGCTGTGGGCGATCAAATCAGCCTAGTACCAAGCTATTTTCCACAATACATACCCGCTGCAGCTTTGGGAGCAGGAAGTCCGGCGGACACTTCGGCGCTAGTCAAATGGATCAATGGATTTTCTCCATGACTGAGGGCGACGGCAGCCAGTCCAAGCGTGGTGGCAAAGGCGAATGGAATGCAGAACCACGAAAGACCTCCCAGAAGGAAAGCCTTGACAGTCGAAGCAGGCTCAGATGCGATGGCTCGCTGATAATAGGCTTGGTCGTTGAAGACAGTGGCGAAGTTGCTGAGAAGGTGCATCGATCAGTTCATGTCCCTATTTACACACCATTCAAGCCTACCCGACAATGTTGATGACACCGAAGATGAGACCGTTCTTGCTTCTCATGGTGAGATAACTGCCATGAGCGTTGCCAGGCACAGGGTTCTCCTCAGTTGCAATGCTGAGCATGGCGTGCATCTTGCTAAAGGAGCCGATCAGATCCGAGTTGGCGTAGGTTGTGAACAGGACTAGCGAGCGAAGATCAGGATACAGGCTCAATCATATAATGGGCTTGACTTACAGGTCATAATGATGGCGAAAAGCACAGCAGTATGGGTGTAGTCCTGAGGAATACTCGTCAATTGTGCGGGCCAGGACGTTGATGGGAGCTTACGGCAATCAAAGTCGCTCGCATGCCACCTGTCACAACGCTAGAGCCCGAGTGTCAGCGGGTTGAGAAGTCACCTTGGTCAAGATGCTCACTAGATCGAGACAGCGACAGGGATCTGCGGCGGAATGCAAGCGTCAGCTGTGCGACTTAATCGAGATGGATTGCATCATACCAGGAAACATGCCGCAATGGTGCTCATGCCTGTCAGGTCCGTGACAGTCGCACTGCCGCCCAAGATCAGCATTGTCGAAACAATAATGTTGGTGGATAGACCGAAGAACAGGAAGACGATGTGGGCGAGCTTTCCCCATCTGGCGCGGATGATCTCGAGGAAACTATAATGAATCAAATTAGTTGGCCGGACTCGTGTCATATGGGGCGACGTACGTGTGAGCGTTGGGGGCGTTTTCCTTGATCTTTGAAGCGATCATTGCAAACAGTAAAACCTGGCAGCGACGTTAACATATGCCGATATTGGCCGATTCAATCGAAAATACCTGAACGCAAGCTCCACCTGATTGTATGATTCAGCATCTCGACAGCCACAATTCCCTTCAAGATGCTTACCGGCATAGAACCAAGGACCCGAGATCCCGTACCTATACGCAACAGCGCTCGACTGGAGCAGAGTCGCGGCCCTATGCAGCCAAATGAGCGGGAACGGTTAACGGTCATTAGGGATCTGCGTACCATGTCCAGGCGGAAACGATACTAGAGGGCGGTCGATTAGTTTTACTTCTTGGGCGGACTGTCTATTGCGTACCCAGCCGCGATCAATCCTGGCTTCACGCTGAGGTAAAAGGTGAGCGCTTTATCGAGGTCCATGGCTTCGCCAAGTGCATACCTTCGGCTGGCGCTGGTGAACTCTTCGGCATTGCTCGGTGAGATACTGGTGTAGCGGACTTGTACTTTGGTGAGGCATATCATGAGGGCCGAGAAGAAGAGGCCCATGCCAATCTGGGCAGACCGCGCTGATCAGTTGACTTGTAGTCATCATGCGACCATAACTTACGACGACACCATAGCCTGCTGCTTGTGGCAGGGAAGTTTCGACAGCCATACTGGAATTAGGATCGAGGTGATCTACGAGCGATGGCTGAATTTTGACGGATTCGGGGAGGACTTATGCTTCGTTGTGGTCACTGGTGCCAGATATATCTGGCTGGCTCTATGGAGTCTCAGGCGGACCGGTGATCCTTGTTGTCTCCAGCATCTCCGATTTCAACCGGATCTTAGAGGTTCGGGTTGTCTTGGTTGGCGATTGGCTGTAGACCGATACTGACGACATCTCCAAGAAGCCTTGGAGATCTTGAGGGACTAGTGAATTGAGTTTCGTGGACTTTGTTTCGCTGTTTGTTCTGGTTTGCTAGCTGGTTTGCTGCTGTCGTCCTGGGGAGCGGAGATACTACTAGAGGAATGAAAGAAAATCCGTTCCTAGATTGCTGGAGATAACCAAGGCACATATACGAATGCAGTTAGACTAGTGTTTCAGGTATAGATAAGGATGAGGATGAGGATTCGGCCGGAGTAGCTGCCGGAGTCTGACATTCAATAAAGCATCCGCATTGCTTTGTTTTTCGGAGTCAACCGCTATCAAAATACTACCAAAATTCCTGATTCGCGTGGCTGAATCGCTGACGATCTGGCCTTGCGTTGAGTCATGTCGAAGTTCTGCTGTCGTAAGAAGCTTTCTTAGAGCGTGCTCACAAGCTCCCTACGTATGCGGTGAGCCTACGCTTATGCTGGTACACATGCCCCTAATACTGGGAGGATTGCTATGTGACGCCTTCGTCCAGGTCCCCTCGCAAACAACCTTGGTCAGGCTAAGGCTAGCCAGGATGCGGACTGTGAAGTATATATCGCCCTGCGAACAGCTGAAACATGCCAGTATACGCTGACCATCCAGGGGACAAACAGTCCCTGAAGACTTCCCCTTATCGTTTTACAGTGTATTGTCAGAAGCCTCGCTGCTTGAGCTCACAAGCCTCACATAGAGCAGGTGTTGCACGCCGCTCACCTGAGTGCCTTATCTTTCCCATGATCGGCCAATGTACACCCGAAGCACTCGACGCCCAACAGCGCGACTGAGCGGAGTATACGGGTCTTCCCAGAAGTCGTAAGGGAGCGATCAATGGAGGAGCTAGCAGGCTCGAGGCAGCAGCGATGCCGTTGCATCAGCGATGCGATGACTGATGTGATTGAGCAACCGCTGCTGAAGCCATCGGCTTCTTACCCCAGAACATCTGTATTGCGAGAGCTGTCGCGAGCGATAACTGAGCTATAATTACTAGCGGGGTTCGATAACTGCTCCGATTGTTCCGCTGCAGAATCTCGTTTAGCCGAGACACGCAGTATTCTAGGGTTCTTTTGTAATTCTTCCGCCTTCTCCCTTCCATCAGCTTTTCCATTAATCTTTCCTGCTCTTTCCTGAACAAGGGCGACGTCTATGTGATGCTGTAAGGCCAGGTCAGAGTAAACAGACTCCTCTGGCCAGCTTTCTGAAGGCCATGAATACGCTATCTCTGACGACTCACCACGACAGTCGGTGTTCTTCTGAGTCCCGCAGGCGTTTTACGTCGCGCACTCCGGTATCAAAGACTATGTCCTTTGACTCTTCTTGACCCCAATATCCGAAATTATGCACATGGAAGCAGATGGGGTTACCGTATACTACTCAGCTGATCCGTTCGATGTTCTCTTCTAATCCAGAACACGATGCGGCCGAGGGCAAGCTGAGAAGCAGATCATGTTCGATCGGTTGTGAAAGGACTGCGACTCGGATGGGGGTATCGCTTGGATTCACCCATGACCTTTACCGGTCTTGGATCGAAAACTTCGCACAGTGGAGTTGCCGACTTGCAGCTCCATTTGCTGGAAACGCCGGCACGGGTCCCCTGACAGCTTCCGTCGGCACAACCTATCAAATATGCGTCGATCCTGCATCCTGCATCATCATAATCGTTGTTCCGCAACGCCAACGCAAGCTCTGCATTCCGACATCGCACGCTATCATGGCTTCAACGTCTGGAACGGTCAACCCTCTTGACAAGCTCATATTCTCTATAGCAGGGTCAGATGCGCACAGTTTGGTCGTGAGTTGGCACCTTCTTCCACTTAACTTTTGAACTGCTGATGTCTTTCTCAATCCGAATCTCAGAAAGGGGCCGCGTTGGGTGTCGCCCTGCAAGGAGTCCTTCTCGGATTGATCTATAGTCACAGCTTTCGGTACTTCAGTATCTTTGACGAGAGTGATCCTAGGTTGTATAGGGCGCTCGTCGGAACTGCAGTCGTAATCAACACGTATGTCCGGTGGCGGCGGTGTAAGCCTATCGGGTCGTTAATAACTCTCGCAGTGCTCAGATGGCGATGGGGATATGGCAGGTACGCTGTCACCGATCAAACTTGGAAGCACGGGCTAAAATTCATTTGATGACAGACAATGTTTCTGATCGAGCATGATCACGACGTCGCTTCGATCCTCCATATCGATGTCGCTTGCAACATGATGGTATGCCTTTGGATAGCCATCACAAACGCATTCACGACCAGCTACTTTTACCGTCGGGCATGGTCGGTAAGGTCGCGTATACCTCAGGATTCCAAGCTCTAATTGGTCTGCCCAGCTGGCAGGACGCAAATGGTGGTTACTCGTCCCCGCAATCGTTGCGATTCTTGCTTCTCTGGGTCTTGGCTCTGCTGTGGTCGCTTATGGGTTCAGAATGCCGCGTGCGAAACATTCTGCAGATTTACAGCCGATGTTGCGGTGGTATCAGCAGGTATGAGAATTCGAAAACACCGAGGTCCTCACTCATGTCTCGTCAGATCGGACGAGTGGCCAAAGCTTGGGCAATATTGTCGTTCAGCATGGACGTTCTTGTTTGCATCTCTAGTGAGCTTCTTCAGTTCCCCTATTCTTCGAGCTGATCCCTTTTCCAAGTGTTCATCTTCCTGGCAGCGACGAAGAACGAGCTGAGAAAGGAGCAGAATCGTCCCTTGCTGAGAAGGCTGTATTTGATAACGACGGAAACCATGTGAGTAAGAAATTTAGCGTGGAAGCAAGATTTGACGCAGCCTCAGGCTCCCTCCCGCTCTAGTGGCCCTCGGAATCTTTATTTCCTTCGAATTGAATGGCGTGACGCTGTTGTCGATGGATCGGGCGTTGTGCTGGATCATGCCCAATGTCTTTTTCCTTGCGGTTTTGCATTCACTCGTCGCGTAAGCGGTCATGACTATGATTGACGAGAAGGCCTGTTTCTGACTAGATGACTCTAAGCCGACAACGTCTGGCTACTGTCATTTTCGCGCCAAACCGAGATTCTGCCGAGGGTCACGACGTGACCGAGTTGCGAAAGCTTGATGAATTGGTTTCCAAGCGTGAATCCTTTGTGCAGTCGCAACATGCTCGGCCACTCTCAGAAGACAGCGCCAGGAGAGACTGGCTTCCTGTATTCGCGGAAAACGACAGGCCCCTGCAGGTCAACGTGGAAGGTATAGAGTCGCTGAGAGAAGACTCTAGGGATATATCCTCATCCGACGTGAGTCCAGGAACTTGTACATGAGTTCTTCGCTCACCTCACCTCGCCGAATCAGAAACGAAATACCGAAAAATTCAATGTTCAGATACTTCCTCCGATAGCAGCGTCTATCATACCGGGCACAATATTTAGCGAACAACAGAGAAGGCAAAGTGCTCAGCCTGTTCTTTCACCTTACGGCTACCCGCTTGCAGATCGGTGATCTCCCGGTGCGTTGTATATGTAGGAGTGGGCGGCCCACCGCGCCAGCCGAATGCAATGATTGTATACGGATCTCTGCTAGCGAACGATGCCTATAGATACACAAAGTCTCGATGGAGATGCAAAACCCTCTGTCCAATTCCTAGCAAATTGAAGCATCAAAGTCGAAAATGCAAATGCGCCGGTTGTCGTATTATAGAAGAGGCTCAGACTGCGCTCGCCTGGCCATCATATCTATCTGACGTCCGAGAGAAAGCTTTCTGTTAGTCGGTAGCGCTTTGGCGTGATGAGACGCCGAATAGGATGAACCAGTATTGTTCTTGTATGTAGTGTGATATGTATTGGTGGCACACCGCGCTGTACCGGTCCCTGAGCTTTTGAGACTGGATGGCAGCAGAATCAGTATTGAATCTTGGCCTGTGCGAGAACCTACTAACTTGCGCTCGAGATCCACTCCTGTGTCTTGACGCAACGCTTGATATTCTGAATAGAGGATGTGATATGCTCTTCTCGCCAGTCTCCAAGTCCCCGTTCGAAATATAACCCAAACAGTTGTCTGTGAAGTGGAGTCAAGCCGGACATCGAGATCTAGATCAACGCGCGTACCACAGAGTAAAATGCAAACGTCAATGCGTTAATGAGCACGGCTCCAAGCCATGCGACCATCGGCAAAAGAGGAGTCACAAAGGGCTGTGTCTTGAAGGCTGTCAACATTGGCGAGGAGAAGTACGGTAAGACTGAATGACGGATCAGATTCGCACTTCGGGGTCGTCGTGAGGTTTAGTCACACACAAGTTCCGGCTATTTCCAGATAACTCGAAATCGGGAAACCCAAACTTGATTGTTTTGTGATCCTTTCTACCAAATCATCGAAAGCATCATTCGATTTCTCGGCAAGTTCGAGCGTTCTGAAGAGCTTGTTGTGCATGATTTCTGCCAATTCCATATTTTGTCGCGTCGCATTCTCCTCTAACAGTTGGAACAACTAAGGTTGTGATCAAACAGAGTGTTGGTCTGTCTGCTACGGGAACATACGTGTAGTTGGTGGCTCTGATTCAGAGCCTGCTGCAGTGTTGGGGAAAGCTGCAGAGCGAGAATGGAGGTGTTTTCCAACTCCTACATATAAACAGGTTAGATCCGGAAAGATGCGAGAGATAGGAGCGTACCTGGGATAGTCGTGAGAGGTATGCATCGAGATTGCGGAACCTATCGTTCACGGTATCCTATCTTGACCGGTCGGTTTTTTCCCATCTTTCCAGATTCAGGTAGCTTACCGTCACGGATGAGAGTTCTTGGACAAGTCGAGCGATGTGATTATGCCCATCCGTCCAAACACCATCCATGTGCGCTCGATGCTGGATGGCGAGGGATACTATCTCTTGGCGTTGCTGAGGAGGTTGTTAGAGGAGGGTCCCTGTGGATGTTAATCGCAACATACCTTTTCGGCCACCTCGGCAGAAAGCCACGCAAGCTGGCAATTGTCAAATTTTGTTAATAAGCGGGGTGATGCCACGATTCTACTCACGAATGAACGCATCTCGTTCATCTGCGTATCCATCACTTGTCTGACATTCGCGGCATCTATGTCGACCTGCTCCTGGACCCTCGTCTGGACCTCTTCCCACCATTCCTCTCCGACGTTTCGCATTTCGATGATTGTTTGCAATAGCCTCGAATATGCTTGATCTGCTGAACTTGAGGAGTTTGAGATGAGAGTGGCGAGAGCTTCGTGTTGCTGTTTCGCTGATTCGTGAAGGCTGCCCAGATCCTGATGCGTTCGTCAGACTAAGCCGGTCGTTAAGCCTCTCAGGCTCACCTGTATCCTGAATTGAAGCGCTTGCTTCAGTCTTTCCTGCTCTACCATTCGCGTCTCCTCGTTTTGCCTCAGATAGCTCAACAGATCCATCTTTTCCTGGGAGATATTGGCGTATATGGATCGAGCGATCTCTACCGAATCAAAAGTAAGCGTTCAGATGCAACGTAGCGCCAGCCTCCTTCCCTGACCTTCCTGCTGCTTGCCATAAAGGGCATGACAGAGTTGCACTGAGTCAGGATGGGATCAGTCGATGGCACGCATTCGCAGTGTTTGACTCACTAGCGTTGCTCAGATACCCGTTGTAGCTGCTCCAGTCTTGGGGGCTTCGATGCAACGCCCTACCAGTCACGTCAACACCCGTTACAGACAGCTGATAGCGACTCACTCTAGGCATCTCCCTCGTTCATTGATATCTCTCATGCCATCACCAGGCATCTCCCGCCACCTCTTGAACTCATTTCCCGCAATTCGTGAGGTCGACCACGCTTTGCACTCCGTTGGCGGCTTTTGACGTGCTGAGCTGATAGAGCAGAGTGTAAGGGCGATGCTGACTATGGAAGATCATTAGCCAAATTCCTACATCTGAAGATGGCGACGCGCATACCTCCGATGCGTTCCGCTTCCGTGTCGTGGCAAGTCAATCTTAGTGTCGATACCAGCTGGGATTCGCAATCGAAGGTGGCCGCTGGATTACTGTCGTGGATCGCTATGAGGCGAATGTCAGTGGACGATCTTTGATTAATCAAGACAAGCCTACCAGCTGCCGTTTCGCGCGAATCTGTTTCAATCCGGTCGATCAGTGGTCGAAGAGGTGGGAAGGCGGAAGACTCACCATAATCCCTCACCGCTAGCCCATCTGCTTTCCCTGTACCGACATCCACATCCGTCGTCCTTCCGATCCACGCTGAAACGCCGCAAGTGCCCATCATCAAGCGGAATGCCGCTGTTCCGATCTTCATGGCGAGATTGCTGTGACCTACAGCGACCTTAGAATGATCATAGGTGGAGGAGCGCTAGATGGTGAGCTTTATAGCGATGCCGCTTGAATGCCCTTTGTATTGCCATGCCATCAGACGAGTGTCTTCGCTGTCAAAAAGGCGTCTGGGCATATGCGAAAAGAAGCGATCGCTCCTATCCAAAGGGGAAGCTTCAACGGTCCTTTGGACGATCGGCAGCTCCTTCTGTGCCTAAAGCTTGCTCTAAGGGGGCATGTCAGCGATGCAAGGATCTTCTTCAGCATTGACAAGGCGTACATGATATGCAGTTACTGGATCTATACATTACAACGGTGTCTCCCCCAACTTCCCGCCCGAAGCTCATTTGTCCAGCGCAAACGACACATACTCCTGCGCCGTGGTCGGTTTCCGTCCCAACATCCATTCAAGGATATTCGTGCTACCCGTCAATCCCCACGTATCGTAGTAAACCAACATGAGATTCGCGCGGATCTCGGCATCCTTGTCCCCTTTACTCATCACTTTTGCAACCGGTCCTGCATCAACCCGTTCCGCTACGATGTCTTTTCCAGACACCGAGGCGATTGTCTGCGCGATGACGCTGTAGGGTTGGTTGTCCCCCACAAGTTCGTATCTTGCGCGGTAGTGCTTCGGTCCTTCTTCGATGACTTTAAATGCCACTTCCGAGACGTCCCGCAGATCGACGAACCCCATTTCGTTGTCTGGGTTGTATGGTACCTTGAGCGACCCCGCCGCCACCGCATCCTGCACCTTGATATTCTGGAAAAAATGCGTCGGCTGGAGGACGGTATAGTTGAGGCCCGATTCCGCGAGGTATTCCTCCACATCGAGTTTCGCATGATGGTGGATCATCTTCTTCCTAATCGGATGCAACACGCTTGAATACACGAAATGCCGGACGCCCGCTTGCCGTGCGGCCTTGATAAAGTTGATCCCATTGTGCGTCTCGTCAACCGAGAAAGGAGGTGAAATATGGTATACGACATCGACGTGTTCGTTCTGGAACACTTTCGCAACTTCACGCGGGTTGTTCTGATCGCCGACGACGATTGAGAGGTTATGTGGCTGGCCATATTCGTGAAGAAGGCGTGTGCCCGTGGTGAGGGAGTGACAAAATGCCTTGATGTGGTAAGATTCGTTGGGTTGCGCGAGAAGGACGGGGATGAGATGTTTGGCTTGCTTGGAGCTGCCGAGGGTGATGAGAACGGTCGTGGGCATGTTGAAGCTATTAGAGAGTCAGCTATCGGTTACTACAGTCCGAGGGAAGACGACTCACATCCGTGGAGTGCTCGTTCCGGTGTTGATGATTTCGAGTTCGCCAGATCGAGGTATGGACTGTGCTTCGAAAGTCCTTTGGCAATGGTGGATTCCCGAATAGAACGAGGACAGAACGTTGGTCTATGTACTCGTCTAATGGAGCGAAGCACGAGCAAGTCTTGACCTTAGAATAGCCCTGGGATCGCCATTCATGCTAATCTTATGAATGCTGTAAGGGAGCCGATGCCCCGCTGGCTCGCCTCGGCTCGGCCTAGGATAACGTCATGCGGGGTAATGTAAGCCTGATCGCGGACATCTATTTGTGAATCCCGTCGCCTTATTTTATCTTGCTCTTCTGCTTCAGCGCTCTTCGTCTCCTCCTTCCTCTTGTTAACTCTGATGATAAGCTGAGAAATCCCAAGATCTACAAATGATGCGAATTATCTGATATAAGAAATAACGAAATCATGACCTTGACACCCTCCGCGTTCGGCGACAATCATGCCGGATTTAGGTCTGCGCCCAACGGATATGAATCTTGTCGTAGACATAGGGGCGGACGAGAGTGGAAGCTCCTGGTCCGGCGCACAGAATATCTTATGCAGTTGTCAGACTCCTATGGACATGTTAAACAAGCTGGTCACACTTCGTACGACTGCCAAGTCGCTTTTTTAGGCTCCGGAGGTCTACGAGCGGGGCTTAAGCTAGCTCTTCAGCTTATCTCTCGCGTGTCCGGATGCAAAACGCGGGGCCGTTCAGCTGGCCGTCCTCTTCGTTCGTCGTCTGTGACGTATGAATCGCTGGTGACATAACGTCTGTGGACGCCACACTTCTAGTCCACAAGCTTAGTGGTCACCCTCGAAATGCCACAGATCGACTTCCAGCCCCCACTGGCGACGACCGTCACCGTCCACCTCCCACCCACGAGTGTCTTCAATTCGGCAAAAGATCCCCGCGTAACGCTGACCTTTATCGCACGGCCCGTTGACGGTCTCGTGAAGGACGATATTGTTGAGATATGGACTGATGCCGGGACGAATGGATCCTGGCGTGCGGTGCCGTTTGAGCGGGATGGCGAGGAGGGGACCCTGGTATCGCGCGTCACGGTCGATATGGCGGAGGGATCGTTCGGGTTCACGTACCGCGTGACGCATGCTTCGGGAGTTGCGACGTGGCTTGGGGATATGGGAGACAATGGAAGGATCGACTTGGTGAAGTCGTCGGACAGAGATGATGCGCTGTGGAAGGGGGAAGAGTGGCTCAACATTGGGGACGGCTGGACGGGATTCGGAGTACATTTGGATGAAACGTGAGGTCCGAGTCTTTTCTTGAATGCATTGCTGAGATTTCTGCAGTGGTCTCGCCACCGGAATCAAGCTCGGAGGATCAGCCAACTTGTTGTTTGCCTACCTGCACCCTTCCGCCTCGACCGCTCCTTTCGCAACATTCCACCCTACTACATCTGGCGCAACCACTAGCACCGCATTCGGCCTACTCTCCACGACGGGAACGACCCTTGCATCCACAAGCACCTCTCTCACCCCAGCAACCCAACCAATCGAATCTGGCCCCTCAACCGGCCCCCCTGCAGCATATGCATCATATTGCGGTCTCGGCTTCTCAGGCGGCGAACAAGAACGAACGAAAGCCTTCCGATCATTGCTTGGTCTCGCGCAACACGGTTTTCAATATGTGCCTTGTGTGGAAAGCGGAAAAGGGAAAGACGCTCACGCCGTCGGGATTTTGGCGGTGAATGGGGAAGTGGGCAAGCCGAATCGACTCATCACGTATCTCGCCGGCGGCCCGGAAGCCGAGTGGGATCTTTCCAGCGTTTCGCGAGGTGAATCTGGCATGGCGCTTTGGAGCTCCGAATCGAGGCACGCTCAACTGGCCAGCAAGACTCTTCGTATGACGTCTAGATCTTCGGCGGTGCAAACACTACAGATCGTCAACCTCTTCGACCTGTCAAGCGATGGCTCAATCCTTGTCGGAATCCTTGACGATGCAAATACGCAATGGACCTTCTCCCCCAAACGCACGGAGACAGAGGAAATCCTCGTCGACGAGGTCGTCTCGAGTCCCGCGCAGCAGGGAAAAGCGCTGGGAGAGACGAGCGATAGCGGAGAAACAGTCGAGTCGAGCGGGATTCCTTCTTCCCTGGACTTTACCTCGGACGCTGACAATGAAACGCTTGGGACCTCGGTGGATGACGTTGACGCGGAGACCGTCGGCAAGGGTACAAATGCGGACGTCGAAGAGCCGGGTCCGGCTCCGGGGGCACAAGCGACCGACGAAAGCACGGCCTCCGCACACCCCGAGCCGGAGCGACCGCCGATCAACGAGCCCACCGCTACGCCTGCACCCAAGAAGTCAATTCTTCGGTTCTTCTGGATCACGATTAGCTTTCTGAATTCGCTCTGGTTGGGTACGATGTCGTGGTTCCGACAATGGATGAGCCGGAAGCCGGCTGGAACGATCACTGCCGAAGATCAGCCAAGTCAAGAGGAACAGGCGCCAATAATTCAAGAGGTGGGTTTTTTGCACTCGTTATTCGACATTTACTTACTTCACCTCTCCCAGGTCGATGCCGCCAACTACGCCTCGATGGATGTGCAACCAGATATCACCGAGCCCGATGTACCTGCCAAGGACCCGACGCCTCCACCCGTCGAATCCGATATCGGAACGCTCCGCGTTCCGGAGAGTCGAACGATCTTCTACCCGGCCCAAATCTCTGCTATTGTCTCGCGCGACGTTCTAATCTTGACTAATACGTCAGTCGAGTCTCTAGTTGGGTCGATCAAGAACGTCAACACCGACGATTGGCAGCTCATGCGCTTTGTTCAGGAGGACATTGCGCCTACCTCCGACTTGAGGATGGTCAGACTGCCCGTTTCTTCCGAAACAGAGGTCCGAGTTCACCTTGCTTGATGGCCCGACTTCCACTTCCAATATTATGACCTATAATGCTGAATGAGCCACACTCCGATGTGCAACTCGACCATAGATGTCTTGCTCCTCTCCGTTACCTATGTAGACTTTCTTGTTTCTTGCTGTTCAAAGTAGAGATACCCTTTCACCCTGTAGCCCGGAAACCTTGTTGATGTACGTCGTGAAACCATGTTGTCAGTACTTTTCTGTATACATTTGATGTTCTCTATGAATGCGCATTGCACGACAGCCTTCTCCGGTTCCCAGCTCATATCTCCAAGGCTTTGGTCGCCGAAGCCCTTTCGGATGCCATTGCGTGCATAGTCCTTTGGATATCGCCTCTATGGTAATATTGTCCTTCTGATACAAGCTCCTGTTACAGCATCGACCCGTCCCAGGTATCCTCGTAGACCGCCTCCCAGTCTGTCTCTATCAACATCCGGTATCGTGCTTGCATCGCACGCATGGTCATTCGACGCGGGACGAACTTCTCGATCGGATTGGCTACTGCGCCTTCCAAAGCTGCCTTGAGAGCCTTTGTGTCTCCCTGCTTGACGTGATACACATAGGGCGGTCCAACATCCAGCAAACCCTCGTGCTGAGCTCCCCATTGACTTTTATCTTCCGGATCATCTTGGTTCCATCGTATGATGGAGTTGATAAATGGTACACCCATGCAAAGGGCATCATACGGTGTCGGAGACAAGGGTGGCTGCCCAATTCCGACCAAGGCTTTGCTGTGGCCGAGAACGTCCCGGAAGGTCGAACCGTTCATAATACCGAGGTTGGTGATCCCTTTGTGGGGCAGGGGCCTATCGGCATCCCCTGTCCCAGCCACAAATTCCAACCCGATCTCCTCCTTGATATCGCGAAAAACATGGTCCGAAAAGAGGTATTCGTGGTGCTCGAAGTAAGCAGGTTTCTTTGCAAGAATATAGGCGCGGTGTCGCCTTTCTGAAGCTGGTACTGGTGTACTGCAGTACGCTTCGATCGAGTATCCCATATACAAGAGGTACTCGTCTTTCTCTGTGAATCGAGGGAACGTTGAGTATGGCTCCGGCGACATTGTCCACAGTCCGCCGAGCGGGTGTCTTGCGCCACCCCAAAAGTGCAGTGCAAAGATCTTCCAGAGCGGAATGCCGTCGGGATAGTCGGGTGTCTGTGCGCATCGCCAGTCCTGATGCGGTTCGAAGTCTGGCGATCCGAACTTCCAGGCGTCAGACGAAGAGGACGAACGTTGGCCTTTCAGCCGAGGATGCCCGTAATAGGTGATGTCTTGCGCTGTCTCCCCGCGCGTTCCCCATTCTGCCAAGGTATAGTTTTGGAGTTGTTTGCCTGGCAGCTGTGCCGAGACCACTTGTACCAGAGCTCCCTCCCGAACTTCAATCTCCGACAGCGTTCGCATCCATTCCAGCCGACCGTGCTTTTGACACGCTGTAATATCGGGGTGGTCGGCGATGATGATTCGTACCAGGTCGGGTATGGCACGGTAAATATCATACCACTCGGCTGCTTCGTAGGCATAGACCATTGTGTATCCGAGGTCGGCAAAAGTTGGTATGATAGATCGGGCCCTAAGAAGTCTGAGCATACCGTCAAACGCCTCGTCATACCACATACCAGATATTCTCTCCGCTGACTCTTCCGTCGAGGGATCCACCGAAATTGTGGTTACCCAGCACAATCACAGTCATCTCTGAAGCGGAACAAGAGATCACCAATGTGTTGGAGTTTTGGCCATAGGACATGTACTTTTGCAAACAGTCGCGCAACCGGACGAAGACATCTCGGTTGAGACGCCGTGCAGATTCATATCGCCTAAAACCCGTCGACCAGTTAGCGATGTCAATCTTGGAGGCATTTACTAACTCTGCAGGCCATCGCTCGTCGTAGGTGCTGATTAACCACTCAAGACCTAATATTGTTTGGTGTTTCTTGGTGGCGGACCATCGTCGAATGTCTGGATGCGGTTCTGCCAATCTCGGCAAGCCGCGTTGACGATGATCGAGGTATTCCTGGTCCTCCTCTGCGGGGCTTGACTGTGTCCAATGCAGAGAGCAGTCTACAAAGGAAAGGCAATTCCATAACCGGTTGCCGAACCCTGGGGCGATACTGGAAGCGTGATTGCTAGTACCGAAGAGGGCGTCATTTCTTATCAGCCAGTTCAGAACGTAGACGGCTGAGAGGAGGATAAAGATGATGCGCCGCCATCTATACGCAGGATTAGACGTTGGACGGACATATCAGCGCAAGCCTCACCTTCTCTTGATTAAGAGGGCCAAGACCATGAAGCCCCGTGAGGATCTGACTTTTGCAGATTCGAGGTCGGATACCATCCAGCTTTCATCACTCGTATCGCTCCCGGACTGGCGCTGGCACGCTGCATCCTGCTCGCCAACATCCTAATAAGTAGAATCTCTCGAAGTGCAACGCACGGTCCAGCAGTGGTACAACTCATTCGGAGGCATATCTTTCCGAAGCTAGTTGTTACAGTCGATGTGGGTCTTATATATGCGCACAACGTTGTCGCGGGAGCCGAAACTTGGATCGCTTGTGCTGTTGGATAGCTGGCTGGCCTGGCCTGCTATCCCTTTGGTTAATGAGCTGATTGGTGTCGACACGTACGGTCAGGCGGAAAAGGCTGGACACCTAATGTGGGGACTACAATTACGCTGTCCGCGAGGCAACGCATGCACCAAGCAATCACAATATACCTTTCTAGAAGAAATCCAGAAGGTTCCGATGAGGGGCAATTGCAGTTGCAATCCCTTGCCTGCAATTCATCCTAGCCTCGCCGCAAACTCGAGCGCTAGGGAAGGGTTCTTGAGCTGGTTCTTGCACCTCGCTCCCCCTCAAAGGTAGAGATCTCCCCAGAAAAGAGGGAAGATTAGTGGGTCTCAAAGGTACCTTTGGGCTGTCACAACGCTGTCACAGACGAGATTCATTGCAAATTGATTTTAAGCGAGCACATGGCAGTGTTCCATTGATCGTTCTCGGGAGAACCCTGGAGAACCCAACTCCTCGAAATGGGTCGATTCCTGTCGTTGACCCCGCGACGAGCGACAGCACCCCACGTTACATGCGACACGGAAGGTCACGCTTGAGGTCAGAACAGCAAGTTCCCCTTTCGCAAACTGTTCCTCCAGATGTTCGAAGTCGCCCCAAACCCTCGCCCGCGCCTCTCGCACCTCAAACGGCTTATGAAATGGGCCTCATCGGATCTTGGATCGCTGGTTCAGGGCACCATATCCGCCAGCTGTCCCCCACGTGCGTAAGCGCCATCCACCCCGCAGTCCCGATTTCCGATAAGTTCCTCGAAGGGGCAGGGTACAGCTCGAACCGGACGTAGGGGATGCCTCTGGGGTTCGGTCTTGTCGCCTCAATAGCGACAAACGAGGCAGGGGGGGAATCAACATTCAGATGCAACCGAGAACCCAGATGTGACACAAGATAGGCAAAATCGCGTTACATAAGTGTTCTTTTAGCTTCAACTGCTCGGGTTCACACGATGTAAAATCAAATACCCAGAGAGTTCAGGTCGCGTCACGCATTTGCCGCATGGAGTCTAACTTTGAAACCCACTAATTGAACCTTCGGAAGCTCTTTCGGCAGCGCGATGCGACACTGGGGCGCGTGACGATCGCCCGTATAACCAGCTGTATAACCATGCCTAATGGTCTCGCTTCGGGTTCCGGCAGCGTTCCGGTTCGGGCATTCCCGCACGTGTCAATTCGCGACCTAATTAGAGGAGGCCCTTCGTAAGCTGCCTTGTAGCTAGCCTTCTCAGTATCTTGACAATAACATGTTGCTACGTTATAGGCTTCCTCATCTTCTGCTCCGCCCTTCAAACATCAGTGGCGCGATCTTGCGACGCACCTGCCCGGTCAGCTATCTATCTCTTCCTGCCCCGCCAACCAGCTGTGCACAACCGTATACAACACATCTAAGCAACCGGGACTACGCATCATCAGGGATGCTCTTATCAGCTTCTCGTCGAGGCCAGCGACGCGAATATATAAGCTTTGTATCGTGAACTAAGAACTGTACGATATCCCACTTCATTCGCTAGCACTATTCGATTACCCATGAGCCCAAGAAGGCGGTTGCCTGCCACTCCGCTCTGCTATTCTCCCATCATTTCTGCGCCTTTTACTCGACTCTACCATTCTTTCATAATCTCCGCCCCTCGGAAGCCCACACGGCCCGTCGCAAATCGTAAAGCATCATGTCGGCCCACAGTCTCCCTCCAGGCACCAACGCCTGATGCAGTGCGTCCTTCATGTGCTTCTCTTGACCCAGCATGATCCGACCCCATTCGTTGAGGCGGACGTCACGGAGATCTGAAGTGGTGTTGTTTGCGGCCGGGAGATGGCCTGGAGTTCCGAACGCTGCTCGAACGGCCGCATCCAATTCGGATAGACGGAGAACTGTGTTGCCGGGTCTTGTCGATGACTTGTGACCAGCTTGAGATATACCGTCTGTGAACCAGTCAGACGGTCCGTTCCCAGTTGCTATCCGGATCGCAGAGTTGGTTCTTCAGCAAAGGGCCAATGACGAAACACTCACGATAGTGCGCCGTGACCCAAGAGATGGCTGCTGCGGGATATAATTCCTTCACCGCATGCACAGCTTGCTGAATTCGTGCGCGATACCAGTCCAGGCGATCCCTGCGCAGCAGGGTATCAGCTTTTGCACACGCACACTTTTTTCGCACCTGTTCAACCCGGCATCAAGGTCCCTTCCGAATTTCATATCCTCGCGGACCCATCGTGCGGTATCCCAGAATGCAGAGTTGACCATGACCAAATCTGGTGTCGTTCGAGTGGGTTGATATGCGTTGATGGCCGCGTGGACGATGGGCTGGAGGAGGGCGTGGAGTCGATCCTCGAATGATCCTAAGAGAGCATGTGAGCACCATGGAGAGCCAGCTGAAGCGCAGTAGCAGTACCTGGGGGAATGTATCCTGGCTACAACCCGAAGGAGTTAGGGAGGATCTCTTCACGGCGAGGGATAAAGACAAACCTTGAATGACCAGTACTGCTCGACGATCAATGTTGTTAGTCTATCGTCAGACCGCACTATGAGCGGCTCACGTCTTCTTGATCCATCCTGAAGGATTTTGGTTCAGCTCAAGTCCTCCCTTCACATCTTGGTGGCTCACCCATACTGGAATTGCTGCACGAGCAACAATCCCCACTTCTCGACCCGACAAACGTGCCCCATATGCGCCTGCTCCCCATTGCCGATGTTCGACTTTGGCTTCCAATGCTCGACCAGCGACGGGTCGGCATCGGGATCCGGCGGCATGGTGTCGAACGCTTCGGACATGGTAAGCGGTGGAGGCGTATGCGGGGGTCGAGGGAATGGGGCGAAAGGGTGGTCCCAGGTGATGCGTTCGAGTTTCTCGCCGACGAGCTTTATGGAATCAAGTCAGTCATGACTTGTCTGGAATCAAGCGCCGTTGCTTACCTCGCAGAAGTAGACCACGTTCTCCCTCGCTACGGAATCCCCAAACAAGACCACCGTTCGATTCCTCGCCCATTGCATATCCCCCGCACCCAGCTCGGTATTCTCGCTATCAGGATTCAAGCTCAACAATGATTCGAGGAGCCTCGGTGTTTGACAGTTCTCATCAAACGGGATCCAGCGATTCTCGGCAAGGTTGGACGCGTCGACATTGAGGGTTCCTGGTAGTGCGTAGGGGTCGCAAGGAGATTTCGATGGCGGGATAGCGAGGCTGTAAGAGGCCTTGACCGAGTTCCACCAGCTTGAGGAGAGAATTAGATGACTATGGGAGTGTAACGACCGCTTCAACTTACGTATATGCATCAGAAGCAGGGTATGGCGAGATGGACCGATGGATGGTCACCATGACCGGCATAGTGATGGCCGCAGCCACAAGGACAGGCACGACGCCACGTCTCATCTGGAACTTTGTGCAAGAACACGTTCGAGGAAAGAAGGGGTCGCGGGGCGGTTTTGATTGCCGGAAATCGAGGCTGTACGAGGACTTGACAGAGTTCCACCAGCTTGAGGAGAGGATCAGATCACTATGGGGGGTAACGACTTCTTGAACTTACGTATATGTATCAGAAGCAGGGTATAGCAAGATGGACTGATGGATGGTCACCATGATGGCATGGTGATGGCCGCGGCCACAAGAAAAGGCACGACGCCACGTACCAGCTGGACATTCTGCAAGAACAAGGTGGAGGGACAGTAGAAAGGCGAAGGAAGCTGCGAAGGAAGCATTCCGAAGACGAGTCTGTAATAGCAATCTGCCGGAAGAACAATGGATATGGGAACAATGAGCGATATTTCCATCAAAAGTTCCGCGTCTCAGCCTGAAACGTGATGGAAATCGCGCTAGAACGCGTTCCGCGGTTTAGCTCTTTTAGGTGAGAGTGTCTCCGTATGGGGTAAGTTTCGTGAGAGGAGATGGGAAGTCACGACGAATGACAGCATTGTGGCTTGCATCTCTTTCGCAATATCGTTCGACGACGAAAGATGCAGCTTGATCACTTCCCTTTCAAAACCAACGCATTCATGTCGGAAAAGCCAACGACGGACTACCTCAAGCGATACCCGGCGACTCCGAAGCAGACGCTCATAAGCATGACCACGATGAATAAGACATACATCGCCGGCGCCGCTTTTCCTGAGCGTCTCGAAAGTACGTATGATCACGATTCTTTCGAATGTCGTTAACTCTTGCTGTCGCACAGCAGAAACGTTGCCTGGTGAACTGAACAAGACCGCATTCCCGTCGACTGTCGACATGCACAAGACGCGACCTCGTAGCTGGCACGAGGTCATCTCCGAAGCAAAGTCTGGGGTCCTGCCAGACAAGGCATTTGTATCTGCTCGCTCACTCAACCGTAGTCGCCGCGATGCGCTCGACCAATTGGACGGTTTGAGTGGAATGGTGGGAAGGGAAGAAGAGCTGTTCAGATACGCGGTGGATAGACGGTCAGTGCATCGTCATTTCTCACTGAGCTCCTGCGATCGACATGTGGGATATTGACTCTATACGACTAGTTTGTCCAGCATTGTCCATGAGGAACTTCCGAGAACCCCTCCTCGCCACTCCGAGCAAGGTCACGATCTCGATGTCATCACGCATAATCGGACTCCTAGACAACAAGTCCTATCCTCCAACGAAAGAGCATCTGGAGGAAGTCTTTCGCCTCTCGGAACGGTGCTCTTGACGCCGGCTACAGGAGTGAATACCACCCCTGCAACCACTGAAACCGAGCCTTTGAGTAGTGGCATATCGAACTCCACCGATGCAACCCTTGATGGTAGAAGCGGAGAGGCGCCGGCATCTACGGAGACCCATCCAGTTCACATCGGAGATCTGTCGGGTAAACCACTTGATCACTACGGAACAAGGAGCCCAGATACTTTCGACGATTCCGAGCGCGACCTTCTGCTCGACTGGACAAGATTTGAAAGACCCATTGCCAGGGTGATCGAATACCAGCCCTCAACTTCAACTCCGGACATTCCCGGCAAAGCTTTGGCCTCACAACCTCTCCTGGATGATCCTTTTCGCCAGCCGTCGTGCGGTACCTACGGTATTTCGCCTTTACTAGACACTTCCCTAGCTGGCGGACAATCGCATCCGAGGCGATTCCTCTCGCCTGCTCATTGTCTGGCAGTCTCTTCGAGTCTGTCCCTCCCGGTGGCGATGATTCCGATCAAAGACATCGACGATTCGACGAGACCGCAAGCTCGTTTGCCATCTTTAGCCGGAGCTGCTTTGCGACAGAGAGGTTCGCGAATTCTGTTGAAAGCGAAGCCTTCGGTTGAACGATTATCTCGCGCCTTCGAGGAAAGGTTCTCCAAGACTCTGGCAGTGTTGGGAGGAGGCAAACAAGCGCGTGGTAAGGCCTCCCTCATGGCAGATATTGAAGCGTATGGCGGAGCGGATCTGGGATGTGCAACAACGACCAATCTGGGATGTGCAACAACGACAAAACAAGAGTCCCACCAAGATCTTGCTCGCTCTTTCTCCAGCGCAATTCCAAAGCGCCATTTAAAACGAGCTTCGATTGACTCTGGCTTTAGCTGGTCCTCCAAATTCTGGATGCAAACGCTCGCTACCCCCGCTAGCAACACCTTGAGGAGCTCACCATCGACATCCCCACGATCCATCCGACGTAGACCTCGGTTGCCTTCTTTCGGCTTGTCCTCGCTGCCGCATTTCAAGCTCAAGGAACCGGTCGAAACTAGGGACTCGGCGCCTTCGTCGGACGACAAGCGTAGCGACAGCGAGGATTCTTGGGGCAATACGCGAAGCGAGCAAGCGCAAGAAGAATCTGAAAAGCAAGGTCACTCTATGATGGCTTCCAGAAAATACAAGCAGTCTGGTTCGGGAATCCGCCACGGCATTTGTCGCAAACCGACCCTTCGTCTACTCAAACATGGATCAGCATGGGGCGCCATGAACCATATAAGCAGAAAGAGGCGAGCACAGCAGAATCATACCAACTCTCTGTCGGCTTCGTCAATCTCGGAGCCTATGTCGGAGCCATCGGGTATCACAAACCATGATCTGCTATATGATGTCAGGAATAGTCATCTAGCAAAGCAGGATGCCAGAGCTGAAACACTGGCGATCTTGGAGGGGAGAGCTGGATCAAGGACAGGGATGATCAATGGCAGCCTGTGGTGAAATAAACGGAAGGGCACGACAAGATTCGTCTGAGAAACTCAAAAGGTTCATGCAATGGTTATAATAAAAGGTCCAAGGTGTACACAGGGGTTTGCCGTTTCTCATGTTTTAGAAGCAGTGCAGCTGAATTGTGCTTGTACGTGAATCGAACGAGAGAGAAAGGCTGAAGAGAAGATAAGATAACGCTCGCATGGAAACGATCGGACTGATTCGTTGATCCGGTTCTGAGGTTCCGAGACATAATAGCTTTCGGGACTGGCGGAGAAAGCTTCCAAGCTTCCGAATGAAGACCTAACGTATTGCCTGCTATACATGGCATACGTCCGCCAATGAAGCTTTCGCCGGGCTGCCTGGCCCGGGTCGATATGTACGGCACCAGGAACACGCAGAATTACCCACCGCCAACAAGCTCTCGGGACACCACGGCAAAAAAGTCGACTCGGAGACAAATGCAATCAAAACAGCAGCTAGAAAGGCTCAAATCGACCAGCTAATCGACCGAACCATCTACCGCCACTCACTCAGCGATATCGCTCCTCGCCCCGCCTGTCAGCGATTCTACAAGATATCGTAAATCTGATAATCTCTCGGTTCACATCATGAGCCACAACGTGCGCAGCTATGCGAATCCATAGTCCTAGTAGATAGCACGTACGTCCTTTCCGCTCTTCCATTCTCGTGTGTATGCTGTATCTTACGCAGCTATCACGCGCAGTAATCGTCGCCGCATTGTCCGGTGGACAGCTGTCGGAAACTTCTGAATATTTAGGGGGCGCGAGGGCGGGTCCTTTACCGTGCACAGCTGTTGCGGCTCCCTCGCTTACTCCTTTGTGTACAGCAAGAGCAAGGGTAATGATAGCTGCAGTGATCAATCAGCCGGGGTCGTCACTCGAGGGGTACCGCACTTCGAGATGATGCAAGGATTATATCTGGTCAGCTTTTTGCACGGAACAGAGGCCCCACGAGCGATCTAAATGGAAGTCCCCGCTGCGTTCACCATGAGGTCGACTTCAGAAAGCCCCGCGTGTTGCAGCAGTTCTGCGATAGAGTGGAAAGAGGAAGAATTGGAGTCCAGCGCATTCTGCGACGCTGAGATGACACACCGAAAACCGATATCTGTCATGTTCAGGTTTCTCCCAGTCAAGACGAGACGAAGGTTAGTAGTTTGGTCCACGATCGGGCAGAAAGCTGATTTGTCCCAGGCCACGACGGGCAATTTTTTTGCTCCTATTGGCGGCATTCGTGATTGGCTTGCTTCTGGTAGCCCAGGCTCTACTTGAAGCCTCATCCCTGCACTCTGCCCTAGGAGATGTCTCCACGGGATCGGCATTCAGTGGGCTAGATGCGGGGCTATTCGACTTTTCGCTTTCAGACCTTCGTCTGGCCCTCCGGCCGACAATGCAAGCCGAGCGGAGACGTATGCTTGAAGAGGATCAACTTCACCTCGACTATCAGCAACGAGCATTGCCGAGATTATCTCAGCCATATCCCGACATCCACCGCTGGTCACGAGCAAAGCGTCGAAAAATGTTGCGAGGGCTCGAATGGCTCATCTCCCACTACGCACAACGGTGGCCACCCGGGTGAGTAAGCCCCCCTCGTTACAGGCTAGCGCTCACTCCTCCCTAGCCAGTCCACCAATGACATGCTATTCGCGCGAAATTATAATCAGGACACCTTCGCCCATTTGCGCGAATGTATAGAGCATTCGCTTTCGGGTGCGCTTTCGGATCAGGCCCTCGAATGCTCGCCCGAGAGTATGACCGTCATCATTCTCGGCAGCCATAACTTTGGCCGTTCACGAGCTGGTCAAGTCAGCGGAGAGCAAATTTGGTGAGTTGGAAGCCTATGTATTGAACAATGCTCATCCGAAACAGGGCACGATCCGTGATAGATACCTTTCGCGACCTCGGCTACTCCACAATCTACGCATACGGCATGATGGAGCAGTACGACATATACCGAGCCATACCCGATCTCATCCGCCTGGTCATCGTCGACGCCGATCATACCAAATCCTGCCAAAGATACGGCCGACCGGAATGGTCTCAAATACTCTCCGAGTCCGAAATTGAGAAGGGAGCCTTGCTGCAGCAGGTCGAAGCGAGAAAAGACGACAAGATACAGTATTTCTCCTGGTCAGAATGGCACAAGCTACGCCTGGCGTCAAGTCATTGGTCAACCACGACATTCTACGGACACCCTGTCTTCCGTGACCAGCCAAAAGTCGAGCCCGATGCGGATCCCCTCGATTTGCAACCCCAGAAAGAATGGCGGTGCATTCAGACTCCCGACTTTCCCCAGGGCATTCCGCTCTGGAAGATGTTCGCGTTCCACTTTTGGGACAGTTCCAACGAACATCCACTCGGAGCATGGTGGACACTTGCGCCGGAACACTTTGCGACGTTCGACAAGCATGCACACAAAGAGGAACACAACTTTCATGCGGGATACTCGATCGAGGCGTACTGCGCTTCTCCAATTCCAGCCAAAGAGCGGCTTCATCGCGCATACATTCTCGCCAAACAGCAGTCGTACTTTGACCCACCTGGATATGGCTTCACCGACCACGTGTTCAAGGACATCAAGGAGCAGACTGGTTTGTCGTTCATGGCGGGTACGGGAGAGTCAGGGAGCCAGTTGGTGGATCGCGGGATAACCAACGTCGGAAGGATGAATGCCACGGCTTTCCGAGACGCACTCGGGCACAGTAAAGCGTTGGTCGGAATCGGCCGTCCGGGACAATCGCCAACACCCTATGACGCCATGTGCATGGGCGTTCCGTTCATCAATTCAGTCCAATACTGGGATCGCGAGAATCCAGACAACAAGACCAGGTGGGGCTCGCAGCACGATGCCCTGTTGAAAACCGGCGCGCCCTTTGTCTATCATGTCAAGCAAGGCGATCAAGACGGCTTGAAGGACGCGCTCGAAAGAGCGGCTGCGAACCCGATAGATCGCTACGTTCCTCTGCGCATGACAAGACGCGCCCTTCAAGCGCGATATCGTACCCTCGTTGAAACAGATTGGGAAGCGCTGTTCTTGTCCAAGTTCCCGGATATCGAGATCTAGGTACACATTCGGGTTGACAGGAACGATAAGACAGACACTTGTAATAAAAAACGTCCATGTATGTGCTACAACTACGATCAGAAATCTATGAACGCCTATACCTTATGCAGACAATGCGGGAACCCTCTCGTCCGCCTCAGCACCGTCGAAGGCGCCTCCTTCGCGCTCGAGGTAGTCATGCTCTTTCTTGGCTTCGTGTCGATGGGAGAACGAGTAGTATCTGAGCGATGACCAGGGCAAGACAAGTTGCTCCAAATAGGACGAAAGAAGCGCGGTGGGATCTCGCTCGACCTGGGAAAAAGTCAGCATCTATGTGAGCAAGTTCAGACTTGACATACCTGCTCCACGAGTCCAACCGTCACATCCGGCTTATCTGTGATAACAGCCTGAACGCCCCACCTCAAGCACTCCTTCATCTCACTCTCTTTGTTCACAGTCCACACCGTGATCTTCTTCCCCCGGGCGGCACACTCGCGTCGGAACGCCTCGCCTTCAGCGGAGAGCAAGGTGGGAAAGTACATTGAGAATCCGTCGCATTGGGTGAAAAAGTATTCCCGGACGGTGGGTACGGACATGCAGATTGCGTAGCGTGGGAGGAAGGGCAGGTGGGTTTGAGCAGGTTTGATGAATTTCGGCTGGGCAGGTGTCAGATATTGGATGTGATGGGAGAGCGGGCGACTTACGTGCCAGATGCCGAGAATCAGACGAGGGGCCAACAGCGTTTGCCAGTTTTCAAACTTGGAAAGCTCGTCCCGGATCATGGGGAATAGACGGTGCGGGTCGTTTTCAACTTTGCAATCGATCTGCAATGGGTAAGCACATATCCCAGCAGGACGAGGCAGGACATACATTGAGCTTGATGTGAATATTGGCAGGCTTCATCAAGAGGTCGAGAACATCGCTGAACAACGGGATCGGCTGATGCGGTTCCGCTACAGTGCGAACATGCCTGCGCGGTGGACCATCAGCCAACATTTCTCGAATCTTCAGCGGGACATACTCGATCACCCCTTCCCACGGCAACGCATGAATCTTGCCCTTTCCATCCGTGGTCCTCGACAACTCGGGATCATGGAACATGACGAGTCGATTATCGAGCGTCATATGAATGTCGGTCTCGATTCCGTCAGCGCCGTCCTCGCATGCCTTGGCAAAGGACGCGAGCGTGTTCTCGGCTACGTTGGGTTAGCTGATTGTTGGCGAGGGGGATGCTGAGACTTACGGAACGCAGCACTTGCACCGCGATGACCCCATGTTTCGACCTTGCGTCCTTGTCCGTCCCTCACGCGTCGTTCAAGCTCTTTCAATTCATCCCGGAAATCCACCTCGATCGCGGGTTCCGTCAAGCTGAATGGGTCAGACTTTTCCTTGGCGGGCGATGAGGGAACGGTGGTGTTGGTGCTGGAGAGACCAGAGGTAATAGGGTCGAACGCGGAGAGGGCGGGGGAGGCTGAGCTCGCGGTTGTTGCCGACAAAGCGGGAGAGAAGGCGTAAGTTGGCCCGCGCTTGGTGGAGGTGTTACTGGCCATGGTGAGTGTCGTTAAAGGATACTTGTTGATTGATGATGGATACAGTGAATGTTGTCGATGATACAAGCTGGAGACGAGGCGGTTCCTAGTGTGGCGAAAGATACAACGAGCGGTGGCCGAGATCGAATGCGTGACGAAACGTGTTAAGGGCGGCGAGTCAATAGTCTACAACGGAACAGCCGATCAAAGATCAGCGTTTCTGAGGGGGTGAAGGTCGAGGCGTTTATATCCGCATGTTGATCCGGAAAAAGCGTCAAAGGAGGAGAAGGGGACCAACAGTGTGCAGAGCAGTACTGTCGGCAGGTGGAACCAGAACGGTCGTGGGCGAAAGCGCGCGATGCCGAGGGAATTCAGGGGAAGGAACGTTTCATGTCATGATAGCACGTTGCCATCGCGGCATTCAGGAAATTGCGCCCGATCGCCGTTTCTGGGCGAATTACGTAATGGCCGAAGGTCGTCATAGAGCTTCGTCCAGTGTGACTGCTGTCAACGAGATCTCCAGAACCCAATCGTCCTCACAAGACTGACTACGCTAGGACAAGCCGGAAACGACGTCGATATCGCTACGTCCGATGCGTCAAAGCGATCTGCCGCTGATCCGAATCTGAAACACCTTTAAAGGAGGCCCGCCAGGATGTGACTGGTCCAATGCGTCAAGCACAGAAGATTTCGCCACCAGTACGATAGTACGCTCGATGAGCTGTTGATGACAAGATCCACGTAGGCAACTCGCATCGTGTTTGACTTCGAACATCGACTGATCGCGCAGAGTAGTAAATCGTCCTTTCCGCTCGCCGTCCAGAACTGAGTTACATGAGATCCAAAAACCGTGAAGCACACTGGACCATCAGCGTACCGCCATCATGTCAACCTGCACTTCCCCTGCCATCCCTCCATTCTTCAAGCACTCGATGTGGAAAGACGCTGCCGCCATCTGCGCAACTGGCTCGACGTGGTACGTCTACTACGCGGCAGGCATACAACTCATCTCGGAGCGGAAGTACGAAGCCGCTGTCTATTGCTTCAGTGAAGTAAGTTTCCAGCTCTTTCCCACTCGACATCTCCTGATCCTTTTCCAGGCAGCAACCGAGGGGTACGAGAATCCCTGCCAGATCGTTCAAGCGAGTCGTACCGAATTCACCTCTATGATCCTCCACCGTCGGGCGTACGCGCTCTACAAGTCTGGTCAATTAGAAGATGCGCTTTCGGACATCAGTGTCGCCATGCGCGCCATTGCGCGAAGCAAAGATCCCGCGATTCACTATCTCGCAACGGATATATACCTCAAGATGGGATCGTACGCCAAGGCTTTGAAGATGTACAAGGATGGACTGGAGATTGAGCTGAAGGGAAGGCAACCGTCCGAGAGGAGGTATACCGCAGAGGAAAGGGATCGCCTCGCGTTACTCCAGCAAATCACGACCAAGCCGACCATCTCCGGAACCCTCGCGGACCCGTTTGCTCATTTCCCCACCGACATCATCGAACAAGTGATGAAGCAAGGCCTGCGCGAAGACCCGTACTTTGCCCTCCGATGTTCCTGGGTCTCCCAAGCATGGCGAACCACAATACACGACATGCCCTCTCTCTGGCGCACGTACACGTACAACCCCGCCGCCAAGACATCCAAGGAGAAGCGACAAGCTTGGGCACGCTACGCGGACAATCGGTTCAACGAGATTCAGCTGGTGGACGTGGATAGTAAGACGGCGATGAAGCAGATCAATGCGACGTGGAAGCCGTTCTTGAAGAGTGTGCAAATGTTGACGCTTCGAGGGACGACGACGCGCAAGACATCGGCCATCCAGCAGCTTGCCGTGCATTCGGGAACGTATTCGATTCGGACTCTGGACGTACATGGATTGGGCTTGCGAGGGGATACGTACGAGAGCTTGGATTTGGGGTTGCTGTCAGAAAGCAACAAGGCAACGATCGAGGACATTTGGATCGAAGCGATCGATTTGCGGGGGTCGAAGATCGATCCGGTCGAGGACGAGCTTGCGTATGGAGCGTTGCTACGATTGACGGTCATGGGTTGCGGGATCTCTAACGGTGGAGATCCGACTCAAGAGATTAACACCGCTAGACAGAAGCCTCAAACGGATCCGTTGCATCGACTTTTGCGCCAGGCCGTGAATTTGGAACAACTGCACTTCTCCTGTCTCGTGGAGGATAGCGAGATATTTAACGCCTACGACCGTCCGCTCATCCTCCTCGATCACCTGCGCAACCTCCGCATGCCTCCTCCGGCCGTTTGGACTATCGACATCAAGACTCCGCACGTCCAGCACCTCGCCTTCGATCTGCGACAATCCGTCGACCGCGGAAAACATGTCATCCGTGGGTCTGGCGGATTGATTCCCGACTTGGGCTCTTTCTCGGCGACGGGCATCGATTTCGGAAAGCTACTTTCACTCGAATTGATGCTTAATGGCGGCGATACCAAGGAGCGGCTGGAGGCATGGCTTCGCGGTGCGACCAACTTGGCAAAACTGGTGATCAGGTCTCCCAAGCTGTCGAACGGTACCTTGTCGCAGCTGTCGCCTTTCTATTCGCCTTCTGAATCCAAGCTCGAGGAAGTCGAGGTGATAGATCCAGCCAACACTGCGAATCGCACGTTGATTTCCATGCTTCAAGATGTCGGACTCTGTCCTCGCCTTCAAGAACTTCACTTAACAAACGTCTACGTTCCGGAAGATCTGCTCCTTGCCTTGGTAGAAGATCGAAGGAACAGCAAGATCGCTTCGGAAATCCGCACGCTGTCGCTCGTCCGTTGCACGTACCTCTCCTCCAGTGCGAACCGTCAACTCGCCCGCGATGTCGCATGCTACTCCAACGTCGAACATAGAGGGATATCCCGCTTAAATTGGAAACAGGTGTGCGACAGATGGGAGGTGGAAGTACAAATCGATAAGGGGGAAATGGGATGTGAGCTTGTCGAGGACGTGAAGCCCAAGTAGGGGGTATGAGCGATCGCGTCCCAAAAGGGCGTTCCATAGTCTGACGAGTACCAATAACATCACTGCACCTGGTCACGGCTCGCCAAAAGAAGAAGCAGCAAACCTTTCATGTAACCACCGAGGACGCAAGCGAGCGGTATGCATTGGCGGTTGATTGCGAACACCTTCAGTAGGAAATGCGGAAGTGACCAAGTCGACGATGCATGTCCAATGCTTTCACGACTACCGCTAGATCTCATAGGCATCACTCATACATTGCATGGATGCGCATTGGCAGCAACGTCTGGCAGATGGCGTATCCACGATGATACGGCGAATCGAAGCGATCCGTCAGATATAGTCTTCAACCTCCCGATTTTTCGCGCGCAGACGTCAATAACGATTCGCGATCGTTGCAGCACAGTGATTTTGGTGTTAACAATTGGGAAGATTGCGCCACATTGATTGCTTCACAGCTTGCTTCAACGTATCATCACCAAGTTACCTCGCTTCATTCTCGCTTGTCGGTTGTCGGATTGTCGAGCTGGTTGTCGCATCGCAGTGACTATCGCAAATCGGAGCCGGTATTGGGCTTCTTGACTGGCGAGACCTCGGCGACTTGAATGTTGCCCCACGCGGGTTGGCCGTTAGTCACGCTTGGCGTAACGTACTGAAATAAATAACAACACGTCACATAAGGTTGAGACAGGCCAGTCGTGGCCGTTTGAGCTGCCTCTCATATACCCGCTATATACCCTACCGTCCGGGTCCCTGCGATGTTACCAGCCGTGTTACCAGATACTACCCTAACGGGCAGTCGCATGACAAGCTCCGGAGGGCATCGCCCCCTCATCGACCATATAAAGAGCTACGACAACAGCTGGTCGTCCGTTTGGCCTCCCCACTTCACGAGGTCCTGCCGACACCAATCGCGACGCACAGCCTGACAAGATACGGAACGCCTTTTCATGATGTCGCAGACCCTCAAGAACCACTTCGCTCGACTGCTTGTACTGCTGGGCCTCGTCTGTTTCGTGTTGCTACCCGTCGAGGCGCAACCTTCTTTCTACATCGGGTCTAACGGTGCCCTGTCTACGGTATGTCCACTGTTGACCGAGCCCGCGGGGCACACTTACGATGCATACGTTAGGGTGTGGTCCCGGGTCAGACCTACAACATTACATGGGGCGGTACGAATGTGTCTTATATTGATGTATACCTGGCGTGAGTGGGAGCTAGAATCCTGAATAACATTCGGATCGAATACAACCTGTTTAGCCAACAAACCTCTAAGGGTCAAGGGATGTCGTCGGTGAGCAACCTCGCATCATTTCGAATCACTGCTTGAGCTGGATTTCGCAGCAACAAGCATTGAGTCAACCTCTCGCTCGTAATGTGACTTCATCGCCTTTCGTCTGGAACGTTACACAGCCAGTCGGCACCTTCTGGTAAGCAAGATGATCATTAACACAAGGCCTCCGCTCACGATAGCACTTGCTGAAATCTGTTACGACAGGACAATGTCTTTCTTGCCCATGGGTAACAACGGAACTTACCCTGGCATTCCCGATATTCCCGTCTTGAGCAAGACGTCCTCTGCTGTCATGATCAGCCATGCGAGGTGAGCATCTGTAGCATAGCTAATATGTGAGGCCGCTCGCTAGAACACGAATCCCTTTCGTTCGCAGTCTCCTGGCTCTACTCTCGGTCGTTACGGCAATCGCGACTAGCCAATATCTCTCGCTTTGATCGCCACTCTGGTGTTGTCTGCAGTGTTTTGGGTAATAAGGTAAGGCAACAGAGCATCGCTATACGATTACAGCTTGATCTAACCTCTCGATCTCAAAGAGCAGTCAGGCGACTAGTCCACCGGTCAGGCAGCGTGTCGGAGCAGGGATGTATGATACGAAATGCAACAAGACGCGCTGAGGTAAAGAGACAGCTCCTGAGTTTGGAAAGAACCAATTCAACACCGCTTTGCCGATATCTACACAAAGGAGCGCTTGAACCTATTCCCGATCGTGCCCGGGCATAGTCCGGTAGCTCCTACACAGCCCAACTCTCCTCGGCACTGGAGGTGAGCTTTAACAATTGGAGACGCATCGACAGAAGCGGCGTCAGATGAAGTGTGCCACAGACATGTCCTCTGTACAGTCAGCACCGCCGCTGCTCGGTGTGTATGGTGATGAAGTGCGCTGAAATCGACGGCAGTACTTCCTTAATCCCGCGCCTTCGGCACGATTTCCACCTGAGCTCCTGGTGCACCGCCTTGAAGCGAAAACCGCATGACACCGTCTCTGTGCGGTGCGTTCTCCTTTGTAAATGTAGTCAGCCAAGGAGGCGGTGCCAATGGGGAGCGGACAGAGACGTCCGATACAAAACTGAAAGCTTAACCCGTGCGCAACATATTCATTCGGCGCGCCACTCCTTCGGTCGTCGGGTTTAGCCGCAGCAGCTGGTTCAAAGTCACTTACAAGCGATGAAACCCCCTGCACGTAGTGTCGTTCGAAGCTCAAAAGAGTCGCTCCGCTCAGTGAACGAGCCGGGTTATGTTACTCACCGCCCTAAGTTCTCCTCTGTCATCTTTTAGCGGAGAGTTTCGCTTTCGGCCAGGGTTTCCTCGAGAAGGCCCGTGCGAGTCTCACACCTCGTTCGCAATTGCTTGATGCATCGCCTCTGTTTTTAGGGAGCATGACGCAATCGCCAAGGAGTGTCTTCCTTTGATGGCATAGTGCGATATAATCAGCGAACACAAATGAACGAAAGCTGTGCTGCTTCAAGATACATTCAGTATCTGAAACCCTGTCGATCCTCAGTATGGCTGTGGCGATCAACATACTCATCCTGGACTACTATCCAGGCTGCTTTGGAGACTTTGCAAGAATGGGTCAATTTAAAAGACCCGGCTCCGGCCCACCTCTCCTCTGCCCAATTCTTCATGGATTATCAGCGAACGTAACTTGAAGATATTGACGATATTCTGAAAAAGGAGGTGACAGATAGATCCCACTCATTGATATCGGCGCGGAATGGCAACGACGCTGCGTTTTGGCCTTGCAGAAAGCTATCACGGTAGCTCATTCCTGTCGCAAAAAGCGGAATCTGTAACTCATACCGCCGCCAATTCCTCTATGGACCTGAATAGCGGCCTGAGTTTTCATCCCCTATAAAAGTTTCTTGTATAAAGTTTTGGCAGAGAGCTTCCCAAGACTGTCGTGGGATTTTGGGTCCTTCGACTGACTGTCGATGCCCGAAAGCCGCCAAAGGGGGCAAACATGGGGTACTGCATGTGTATACAAACCAGGCGACCATAGATAATCCTGGAGTCGAAATATGGATTAACAGATGCGCGCCTGACCTGAAACTTCGAGTCACCTCTGCTGTCCAGGATGAAATGTGAACGATTCGAATTCAACTCGCGCGAACAGCGCGCGAAATGCCAGAGAAATCGCCCAAGACATGTCGGGCCCGGAACGGGAGTTGCTGATCACAGAGTTCAGTGATCGGCTAGGGCTTGTAGTCAGGAAGGCTTGATAATGGATGAATCGTTCATACTAAAGGGACTTGGGCAGATGGCGCCCGAGACCTCTGGAATGATTCTGGGTATCTTGACAGCTTTGCTGTTCCACCCACAATGTTTTCTGGACTTTGAATCCAGGTCGAGACTAGGGGACTCTCCATTGCATCAACAACAATTGAAGTGAAATCTGAAGTTCGAGCCAGCTCAGGGCGTGATCAATCAAGTTGCGGATGTGGATTGACGCTGCGACGGAAGTGAACCGGCCGCTGAAGCGAGACTGAAACCAGGAGAAAATGCTGACTCAGCGTGCCGATGTGGAGGCTCGATATGAATACCCCCGCGCGATGATCGACGCCACGCGACATGACGTATCTAGCACGGCGCTGTTCCCACTTCACGTTTTTCGTACTCGAGAGCGACGTCGTCACCCATGGCGATCCCTCGCAGATCCGGTCCTTATAGCTCGCTCCTTATTCTCCCAACCCCAGTTTGCCCCGACGTGAAACAAAAGTAACGTTTGCCCCACTCGCTATGTCGTCGCGCAACTTTTTCGCAAGCAAGGAGAAACGCTCAGAGGTCGCCGAAGAAGCGGCCCGTCGTCCCATCCACCTTAATCAGCGTACGCCCGTTGCCCATCTCTTTTTCGGCCCGTATGTCTTCTTCCCCGTACTCGCGATGGGAACGTGGCTCGGAGGATTGCTCGCACTGCTGGGACTCTGGGTGCATAGCGGGAAGCCGAGGTATCAAAACGATGAGGCGAGTGTGGTGTTCATTAGTGATGTTGGAGGTAAGTTGCGAGTCAATGGATCCTGGCTTCAAGAAGCTGACATACCTCCAGCGAGGTACAAGACCCTCTTTATAATCATCTGCTGCTGCACCTCGGCATTCTACATCCTCACTCTTTTCGCGGAACGATGGCTTCGACACGTCGACCGTCTGCCGACTGATGTTAGACGCCGAGAACAAATTTTCGATTGGGTCGCCATCTTCTTCACCTGTGTCGGCAGTGCCGGCTTGATCCTTCTCAGTATCGTGAGTCCTCTCCCGGGGTATCACACAATAGCTCATATTTTGCAGTTTGACACGTTCAACCACTCGACCGTTCATTGGAGCATGACCATCGTTTTCATTGTCGGTGTTGCCCTGAGCGCCATCTTCCAGTCTGCCGAGATCGTACGTCGGATTTCCTGGAGTGTCTGCGACTTACCACTGATCCCCGTTTCCTGTAGTGGAGTTTGCACAAAGACCACCCCGATCGAAACCACTTGAAGCGAAACTCGATCTACAAGCTGATCGTTGTCACGTTTGCCATCGCCGAAGGTACGTCGATTTAGCGACAAATCTACTCTCGCTGACCTTTCGTAGCTATCGCATTTGGCGTTCTCTATGCCATTTGTTCCGGTGACGCAAACACCTCGCGATGCAATCGAGTGACAAGCGGCGCCGCAGCTATGGAATGGGCCGTCGCGTTTACCCTCATCTTCTACTGGCTCAGTCTTGTCATGGATCGTGAGTGCTTCTCCCATTATTCACTTGCCTGGTATTGACTAGTTTCCCTTAGTCTGGCCCGCCGGCAAAACCTCGCCCCGATACCTTCGACGTCTCGCACGATGGCAGGAAAAGAACGACCCCGCCGCTCTCGAACACGACTTCTCGGGTCGAAACGCCTTTTCCAAACAGCCCCAGGCATGGCAAGACCCGCGAACAGGCCAGGCCTTGCCGGAGGATGCGCCGGTTCGATACGACAACCCGTTGCCGAATGCCCCTGGGTATCCTTCCGGTTTCGAGCAGAGGGTCAACGGCGATGGAATGGCGAGTGGACGGCCGAGTACGCAGTATGGCAGCGAGGCCGGTCTGATGAGGCAGGTATAGAGCGCCAAGCACGTGGGGCATGGAATAGACGATCCCGCCTTGCGACCAAAACCTGGCCGGTAATAGAGGAGCTCGACGTAATTGAGGGAGAATATAATAGGCAGAACCATTGCTCAACCCAACTGTATCGCTTCGATGCGGAAGAAATATCTTCCAGCTTCCTTCACGACTGTATCAATTGTATTCTGCTGTAGCACTAATATACCATTTCACTTTTTGATAAGCTGTAATTCAGGAACTATTCGCGCTGTAAAGATGTCGACTGAAGGGTTGTTGGTAGCAGGGCCTGTCCTTTGCGCATCTTTGCGCTCGGCATACAGTGTACATGCGGTCTGCTTTTCAGCTGGAGACTTCGCTTGATGTACCTCAAATTGCAAAACGGTCGCGCCGGGTGCCATGTGCGAGTTCATTCTCGGTTTCTCGTGGACATCTTCCCATATGAACTGATATCCATTCATCCTCCGAGCTCTCGCACGCTATGAGTGTTTCATGATGCATAAATAATCATGCCGTGTTCTACCTCCCAGTCAAGACTCATCTTCTACGCTTCCTCGTTTCCCTCAGCGTCGCTTTCCTCACCTTCATTCTCTTCATCGCATTCGGCATCGCTTTCAGATTCCGAGTCCGTGTCGTGTCCGTCCATGAGATTCCATTGCTTTTCGAGCTGCATCTCCCGAATGAAAGATCGTGCAACCGCGGCCCAGTTCCAGTCGATATTATCGCCGCTTTTGACGGGTTCACGGTTTGCGTCCAGTGCCTTGAGGTACGCCAATACGCCTTCCAAACCGAGGTCTCTAGCGAACGACCTGGTCAAGTTGACAGCAGCGGGAGACAGATAGTCGTCCTGGACAAGGGGTGAAGGAGGAGTGAAATAGTCGTCCATCCAAGTTGGCATGTTGCGCTCGAAAGCTTGCAATGCTTCGTGAATGACTGCAACATCTGGAGGCGTACATTGACAGGCAAAGGCGAGGGCGAATGGAGCGTGATCATAAGCAATATCGGAGATGTTGGCACGGATGTACTTTCCGACATTGTCCAGTAGGTATTTGGAAGTGATCCCGTGCAATTCCGCCAGACTCCATAGCTTTGCGTAACCGTCGCGAATGACCTTTGCCGGCGCGGTTTGAGCGATAGCGCGCAGTGTTTGCTTTCGGGGCGTCCTGCCTACGACCTTGTCCATGATAAATTGAAGCTGAAGGGAAGTGGCTTCGAGGGGAATGGGACCACCGGTGGTACCGGCTTCGAGGAGGTCGCGGAAGAAGGGGCTAATATCCGAAGGAGTAGGTGAGTGGAGCTCAAGCAGAAAACAGGTCAGGCTCACCTTGCCGCCTTGAGATAATAGTCGTGAACTCGTAAAGCTAAGCCATCAGTGGCCATCAAAACCACGCCAGCTTCCGGTGCATCGAATCCCTCCAGATAGACCGGCGCTTGCGTGTCCTCTTGAGCTGAGTCGTCTTTGTGGTCCGGGTCAGATTCCCCGTTCACGGCCATGGCGGCGAGATCTTCGGTGATCGTTGCGGTAGCGGTCTCTTCGGACATCGTCTGTATTTAGAAAGGATACAGGCAGGGATACTAGGCGAGGAGGTGGCTGAGTTCACCTAATCTCTTTCCGATTCGACCATGCTCACCGATATCGTGCAGGACGAGCTAGTCACGTTGAATCTCCTATCAGACGTTATCGGGGGAGTCTCTGTTCATCAGACATGTCCTCAAGCTTGATGAGCTGCTTTATGGATCAGACAGGTGAACAACACGTACGTTTGTTTGGATTCCCTGGAGTGCGCATCAAGCTCGCTTGGGCCTGTTGATCGGCTTCCATCAGCCTTCTTCCGTCACCGCCTTCCAGAATTCACCCCCCGTGATAATGGAAGTGCCATGGCAGTGCTTATGTTGCTTGAAAGGAAAGGAAGGACTGGTGGTGGGAAAGCCGTTTGTAGCAACCCTCGATCATATAGGAGAGCCGATATCGAAGGTAACAATCGGAAATGCGATTGAGATCCTGACATTAATCACCTCCAGGCTCGACTATAAGGTGAACCCTCCTTGGAGTCAAGACGGAGATACATGTGGGGGCTGCAACAATACGGCATGAACAGATTCAACGAGCTGACTCATCCACTTAGATGTCAGGGAAGCTGCTAACAGAAAGCATGATGGCTTGCTCGCCGCTGCTGGTTCGGTCAGATCTTGTACCCTGACCGTCAGATAATATACAAGTGGCTTCTTCATATCGTCGCCATGATCAACTCCGTGCGAGCATACAATCGACATGGAGTCCGTCTCCCCTCGACATGATAGATTGAGGGAGCATATGCCTTAGCTTCCTTAGCTTGATGTGCATCTCGCATGTTCACCAAAATGAAATCCTCACATTCTCTATAGCCGACTTTGGGTTTCTGAAAAGGGTTATTCGTCGTCGAGATCGGTGTCGTTGCCCTCCAGAAGGTTTCCCCAATCTTCGATCTTCATATACTTCACAAAGTCCTGAGCCACTTGGTGCCAGTTCAAGTTCTCATCTTTCACCATTCTGACGGATTCCTCGTCTTCCCAGTCGCCGTTGAAACCAGGGCGATAGATGGGGGGTTGGTCCATCGCTCTTGCATATGCCAACATCGCTTCCCATCCCAGATCCTGAGCGAAGGAGGTGGAAAGATACTGGATCTTCGGGGATAACTTGGAATCTTGGATTGACTCGCTGTAGAAGTACACATTGTTGGAGTCTCGCGGGCGGAAATATTTATCCATCCATGATGGCATACTGTCCGAAAACGCAGCCAAAGCATTGTAGGCGATATATCCGTTGGGTGGCGTCTGTTGACAAGCGAAGGCGAGCGCCATGGGTGGGTGCGAATAGGCGTAAGATGCGACGCAGTCCAGTATGAAAGTTGATACGCCATCGAAGAGAAACTTGTTCGCGAGTTGTTGAAGATCGATGAGGCTCCAGAGCATGTTGTAGTTTGCATTGATCGCCTCGGTAGGGGCAAGGCCGGCGATATCTCGGAGTGTTTCCTTTTTCGGGGTTCGACCAACGGCTTTATCCAAGATGAACTTCAGTTGGGAACCGCTGGCCTCCAGTGAAATAGTTCCTCCCTTAGTACCGGCTTCGAGAAGTTCGCGAAAGAACTGACTGTCACATTGTATCGTTTGTCAAAGAAAATTGCGCTATTTTGGAAACTTCTTACTTACCTGGATGCCTTCAGGTGATAGTCATGTACGCGCAACATCACTTCATCCGACGCTTTGAGGACGACGTTCGCAGTGGGATCATCAAAACCTTCGACGTAAACGACCTGGACACAATCTTTGCCAATTGAAACTTGATCATCGAGCAAAGTACTGTCCGTCATTTTGAGGAAACGACTGCTTCTGTGATTGTTCAGAAGTTGTAACCTCAAGAGGGTTTTCTCGCATACGGCCTCTGCAATTTTCTAACCGATTCAGGGCGTGCGAGGTATTCCTGATATGCCGCGATTTACCTCTCGGAGTACTTGACAGCTGCGACAGCTGTGATCCACTCAATGAACACGGCCATCGTTCACAACGGCGCTTAAGCCAGTGTCTAACCGATAAATGCTGATATAGACGACTTTAGGGCGAAGTCCCGCAAGCGGATTACGCAGGGTTTCCCGATGAATACTTCCCATTGCGGTAGTTGGAAGGTTACCAATCATCGACGTCCTCGAGGTAATCCACCTGGTAATCCTTTCGGGCATCGCCCTTGCAACGCTTCCATGGACTTCGAGGATTCGATCGAAAGGACCTAGGACGAAACAGACTCCTATCGGCTGGTATTGGCAGAGGTGCAGAGCTGGCAATCCGAGCTAATGGTCAGTGATGCGGAAATATCAGGATGATAACTGACAACGTGATCCTGATACGAAAGTACCAAGCATCTGTTTATACTTGGCATCCGGAATCGCGCGGCCGTTGCTGCAGACGACATTCCGGCACGAATTAAAGCCTTGGATATCCCTGTTACTCACAGCAGATCGATCCCGCTTCGTATTTCGAAGGTGAAGTTCATGATCGAGGAATGTTGAACCGCGAGACGGGGTCTTGGAAGCATTTATTCATGATCACCACTTTGTTAGTCGACCGCTGCTGTGCGTCCCGTTGTACAATAGATGCAGCCACTAGCTTTCTTATGTATGAATTGTTGGCTTTGGCTTTTTCAGAATCTTTCGTCGCCAATTCTCCGTAAACAAGTGAAGAAGGACATCTCGAATACGGACATTCGATGAGTCATTCGTCATCAGGTGTAAATTCCTCAACCAAATTCATCTTCTGATATTCACCAACAGATGCCGGCAGACAAGAGTTTGTCACGACGGAAGAGATCAAGATCGCCAAACGGACGAGCAGTAACAAAGTCTAGTTAGAAGTGACATTGGCTTATATGATGGCTCTATCGCATGTATCGGTAGCTGTTTTGTTTTTATGATGGTTTCGAGGTTGGGTCACGGTGGTATTGAAGGCAAGATCCTCGATATTTGGTTTCGCTCTAAGCATCAGCTGAGTTTTCGCCGTTTCAGATATTTCGTATACCAAGCGGGCCGGGTATCTAGCATTGTAGATCAGGAAAGACGGACGCATGATGTACGAATTCCCTGGATAGTGTGCCGTTGGGAGGTTCGAAGAAAACAGCGGAGCGGACTCCATCACTGCAGCTTCAACCCATTCCGCGTCCATCGCCGACAGCCGAAAGAAAATGCTCAGCCACCCTTGGCCAATAGTCGGGATCCCAAGGCTTGTACCCAAACGCCTCGACCGCCCCCAAAGCAAGCATGAATGCAGAGTGCAAAGTGTGCGCCCATGACATGGCATTCTGCATCGTAATCCCGAGCACTTCCCGGCGCGACCGACCGATAGCAGCCCAATATCGCGCATCGCAAACCGTCGCGATGTATCCATTGAAGCTGACAAGGGCATAATGCGCAAGCATGCGGTCGACTGGTGACTCTCGAAGAGCGAAGCCTAGTGCCAGTTGAGGATTAGATGCCGAATGTGCTGGAAGGATGTTCCTGATCATTCTCATCGCTCGGTACACGCCAAACTCTTCCGCGATATTGTGCAAGCGAACAAGGGTCCCACAGTCCGTCGTGGTATCGCTGCCTCTCGATACGGCACGGGCAAGTTCCACGTCGATGCCGACTTGTTTCTCGGTCATACATTTGAGCAGGAACTGAACGACCTGATGAGGTTCCGGGATATACAGCACACCGCTGGGGCGTCTTTGAGATGCCTTGAAGAGAAGGGGACTGCGATGCGTCAGCGGCGAGCCATAAACGGCGTTCAAATACTTACCTGGCGGTCTGGAGCACTCCAAATGGGACCATGAAGCCGATGCAGTCGATACTGATAATCATGGCAGGGCGGATATCTGCATCGACACTGTCAAACTCTTTGCAAAGACGCTGAACGCAATGATACTGTGGATGAATGTCCGAGCTTTGCCCACGCGCCTGATTGGATCTCGCCGTTCGAAGCTGATGTATACACTGACCTCTCGGCATAAATGTCTGATCGCTGGCTTGGAATGTATATGGTACGTGGTAGGGTTGATAGGCGACGGCTCCTTTTGAGGAAACGCTTTGTGGTTCCGCATTGCCTGTCGAGCCATTGCGTGTGTGAAGAGGTTCTTTCGAGATGGCAGGGATAGGCGGCGCATCTTCAGCGGAATCCATGAGACGTTGTGCACCATCGCTGGCTGGAGTGGCGAGGTGGACAAGAGATGGAGCAACAGCTGGCGAGGGAACGAGGACATCAACGGCATAGATGACTGGCGAAATCGGTATGAGAAGAGAAACAGGCGATAAATCCGGAGAAAGGACGATTGGATCGTCGGCGGTTCCTTGTGCGTCAGGTTCACACATACTCTGGGATGTCTGTGTCGATCCATCATCGTGCGCGGCGAAGCTGACGGGCGTGAGGGCTGAAGTATCCAGGTCACGAATGAATCTTCCAGTCGATGGAGGAGTGTTTATGGCCGTCGAAGGTGATCCGCCAGCGTGTGAGCTGATCACGTCCCGGGTTTCCGTTGGCGGAGCGGCCATCGGTAAAGGCCTCTGTTGGATTCGCTGTCCAGGTGGCGCAGAGGGATACATAAAGGCCATCTTGAATGGCCTGTGGGTGTCGCTGGTCATGACGATTCGAGATGAAACGATGTCGATGTGGTATCCGGTAGCGGTGTTATCGAAAGGAGAATATCACTCGGGATGTCGTTTCCGGGCGGGTCGAGGTTGTTACCGAGGTGTGAGGTCCAAGGTCGACAGAACCCTTGGGGAGGTGTAGTCAAGAATACTGGATGATCATGCGATACCATGCAGACTTAGTCTTTCCCTCGCCACATGTTGAACATGAACACGTTGAAAAGCGCAACTAGGCTCCGCGTGTTCTACTGCCTTTCCACGCTCGTGTTTCAGCGCATCAATCCATCCTGCTTCAGATAGCTCTTCAGACGTGCTTCGGGAGCTCAGAGAAGTCCATAGCCGAGGCATTCTGATTCGCGCGATGATGAAGGCTAGAATGCACCACAGGAGGACAGAAAGTTGCATATTAGGCATGGCCTAGACAGGTGTCCTTTCGCTGCGTTTCACAGCGCTAATGTCGGTAAGGGCCGTTGTAGCATTGCGATAGAGGATAAAAAGCGACAACTCCCCAGTCTGTATCTGCGCCTCCAGCGGTTCCGAATAACTGGATCTCCCCACGGGCAATCACTAATGTGCCGAATGTCGAAACGTCAACTTCCGGGCCTGGATCTCGCTGCATTCCGGATCGCCGGGGAGCTTCGACCGTTCCCTGTGAGCTCCCGATATAGTTAACACTCCAGATCCGTCGTCTGTGAGCGAAGCCTTTGCTTTGTCCGGTATACGTCCTGGTTTTCTCTTTTGAAAGAACAAGAAATGCTGCAAGATATCGATGCAATACAAGCTGGGTCGCTAGAGCTTACGTCACGCCCAATCGATCGATGTCGACTGCGCCTGAGATTCTGGAGCGTCCATTCATCTTTTCAACTGCTTGCATGCGTCAAGTTTCCACCTATTACACCTACGACTCACTACGACCTACAATCCACAACGTATCTCGCTTGAAATCTTCCTGCCTTGAAGGAGCTGGAAAGGAGCGATAAAGACCTCGAAATAAGGCTATTACCGCGCGGAGAACTCCACCCGAGACCGCAATCGAAATGTCGAACAAAGGTGACGAACCAGACATCAAGGTCTTGATGGTATGCCTAGGGTGGGTCTTCTCCAGTCGTCGAATCGGGTAGAATGCTGACACCCTTGACGGTAGAAAGTGAGTCAGACCTCGAATACCAGGAGATTTTGCGCTAATGACGCCCGCTATGCCTCCCAACCAGCATCTGGTGAGCACCGATCGCTCGCCTCCCACCGGACAAGGACACTTCAACTGACGTCTCTCAACTCACAGCCGCTCCCCCATGGCCGAAGCCGTCTTTGCCGCCCGAGCACGCCTCACCCCGCTCGCACCGCGCATAAAGATCGACTCATGCGGCACCGCTGCATACCACGTCGGCGAGACGCCTGATGAACGGACGGTCTCGACGTGTCGCAAGGTAAGCTTTGCGTTCGATGCCGAATGGGATGTATGGGCTGATGCGTGGGGCAGCACGGGGTGCCGATTGATTCGCGTGCGAGGGCGTTGAATGCTGCGGATTTCCGGAATTTCACGCATATTATCGCGATGGACACGAACAAGTGAGTTCCTCGCGGATCAGCAGTTTGCGCATGTCTAACGTATGCTACAGCCTTCGGAACGTCCTCGCCGCGCGTCCGCCGCACACACCGGCCAAAATCCACCTCTTCTCCTCCTTCTCGCACGACCCGCTCATCGCCAACGCGTCACCGCCAAAAAGCATCGTCGATCCGTACTATGGCGGCATCAACGGGTTTGAGACGTGCTATGAGCAGTGCGTGGATTTCAGTGATGGATTTTTGGAAATGTTGGCGGATGGGAGGTTGAGTGGGGTGCAGGGGGAGGCGCAGGATTTTGTCAAGGAGATCAAGAAGGGGAGGAAGGCGGGGTTGTAATCCATAGACGACGTGCCTCCGGATATTTGCATGACATCGGGTCTGCGCAGCCATGCATAGACGTCCTCCTGACTGGACCCCACCCACCTGACTTAGTCAGGAATATCGACGCCCTGTTATAGGAGCCGCGTCGCCTCGCCCATCACGTGACCTGCGCCATAACGTCACACAGCCGCGATCGGCGACGCCCAAGCTGGCAGCTATGAAGGGATACTCAATGTGACAAGTCAGCCCACTGCGCCTTCCCTTGCTGTTCACGCATGATGGCGGACCCTTCCCCCTTTGCGCGCCTCCCGCTTCAGCGCTCAGAGTCTCGGTCGTCACTGGCGCCGCCGTCGCCACTCGCGACGCAGTACCCGCACGTGTACCACTACGTTCACCATTTGTTCCAGTCTGCCGCGTCCGAGGCGACGACCAAGGAGGCTCATCCGTTGAGCGTCAGCAGCTCGACGGGCTCGGGCTCGGGTTCGGGATCGAACTCTGAAGACGAGAAGCCCAAGCCCCAGGAGCGCAAATCGACGAGGACCGTTTCCGTTTCGAGCAACGCGTCCGCCACGAGCACGCCTTCGACGGATACGCAGGGAAGCAGTAAGCCTTCGCCCGAGGAAAAGGAGGAGACGATCAGGGTGATCGTAGACCTCCTCCGGGATGAAAAGGAAGAGCAGGTAAAGGATGTCCTGAAGCAAAAGTTGGGTGCCATCGGACAGGTGAGTTTTCGAGGCAGTTTCGAAGGCTCCGCTGACGCATGTCCAGGACGACGCATGGGTGGACCAAATCTGCCTCGATATCATGCACAAACACCGAGACGATATGGATCATATCCCCTACGCGGCCCACCTCGCCCCAATCCGTCCTAAAGGCTCCCCCTCTGTTACCCACGCCCTGCCCCATCGACCTTTCACGCCCACCCGCGTCCCGTCCTTCCGCTCGCGCACTCCGCTCGCCCGCGCGCAGTCGCCCGCTCCCCTCCCGGGAAGCGGCGTCATCGGACAACCGAGCCCTAGTGCGACGCCGACGCATTCAGCACCGGGAACACCGACGTTTGCGCACGCGGCGTTGAATAACCCGTTGGCGCAATTGACGGCCGAACGGCTTCTCGGCGGGACGGGGTCCAGCGCGAGCGCTCTCCTATCCGGCAGTAATCAGGGCTCGCCCAAGTCTGCCCATGCATCGCCTGCGACATCACCCAGGGCGAGCCACGCAAAGCCCAATCTCTTAACGGGCGGGAAACCCCACATGAGCTTGCCGTCGCCTTTTCTTCCTGGCGGTGGCGACCCTTGGGCGCAGTTTGGAAGGCTTGCGTCGCCCGCTGGAACGCCGCCGGCACTCAGCAGGACGTCGAGTAATCTGGCGATCGCGCAGCCCTTGACGGCCGCGAATCTGCATCATGTGTCGTTGAATCAGTCTCCCGATGCGTCCAACGGCATGCAGATTCCGCGGCACGAGATGGACGACGCGGGTGTCGACGATATCTTTTCTACCTCGGCCATGGATCGGCACGCCAAATACCTGCCGCACCAGGACGACGACGAAGACGACGAGTTTTCCCCCTTTGCCAAACCCCCTCGCGATCCGCTGTCTACCTCGCCAGCAACGAAGCTACAGGTATCCGCCAAGGCGTTTGATCCGACGCGACTCGGCGTTCCCTCGATGGATCCGAATGCTCCCGGGTTCATGCCGGGCAACGGTCGCCCTTACGAAAACGAATACACGCCCGAGGCGCCCGAGGAGGGACAGTATCTCGGCGACGGCATGACGCCGCTGGATGTGCTCCAGTCAGTATTCACGACCTTGCCGCCCGGGGAACTCGAAGAAGCGCTCGTCAAGTCCGGGTACGAATTCGAGGGTGCCATGGCGTTGCTCATTGCTCAGAACGGAGGCACGCGATCCGCTACGTCTGGGGCATCGACGCCCACGGGTCTCCGGCCTGAGGTTCGAGGATTCAGGCCAGGTGGTAGGGATGCCGGATACTTTTATCAAGGTGGTCGGGGCAATGCGCCGTACGGAACGGGCCACCTGAGCCCGAGGTTTGCGATGGGCGGACCGGGAACACGCAGCCCTGGTGGAGGATTGAAGATGTGTCGGTATTACCTTGCTGGAGAATGTCGGCGTGCCGATTGTAGGTTTAGCCATGATGTCGATCGAGCGCTTTGTCGGTTCTGGTTACGTGGTCAGTGTGCCAAGGGCGACATGTGCGAGTAAGTGCTTCAACCTTCTCCTCCCTGTCGTATGCGCTGACACGCGCAGATTCATACACGCTCTGCCTAACGTCGATCCCAATCAATTGTCGAACCAACTTTCCCGTCTCGAACTCGCCAACGATGGAACCGCTCGCTCGCGAACCCCACCCGTCGACGAGTTCCCTGACCTCAACTTTCCCCAAGGCCGAGGCCGAGGTGCGCCATTCGACCCTTCACGGAACCGATTCGCCAACGCCGTCAAGCGACCGATTGCGCCCGCTCAGCAACACACGATGGTCACCGGTGGTCGATTCGCCGCGGCTCCGCCTCGACGTTTCGGTGGACCACCATTTGCCGCGCGTGGACCGCCTCCGGCACCGTTGCCTCGCCCGTCGCCTCGCCTCAAGCTTCGCCCGCCGACGCTCTTGCCAACGCTGCCTACCGGCGCAGCACTCAACGAACTCTACCTCGATGCCCGACAAGGCGCCATCCGTCTTGGCCAAGCACGCAATGCGTGTCTCGCTCGCGCGGCAGACGCCTGGCGACGCGGCGACGGTGCCGCCGCCAAACGGTTCTCCCGTGAAGCCAACGTACTCAACGAGCGAATGTCTGCTGAAGGCGCAGAGGCGGCTGGAAACCTCGTCAAACAGCGGCGCGCGCAGGCGCAGGAGGCGATCCAGAATCGGGGCGATTGGAGCGATGATCCGGGAGATCGAGCTGTCAAGGGTAAAGAGTGCGCGAATGGGCTGGGTGTGATCATGGGGATTGCGAGCGCGTCGTCTTTGGGTCCCGAGGGCAACTCGCTTTCGCCCGAGGAGAGGACCGAGGTGTTGCTGGATCTGCACATGTTGCATGCCAATGAGGGAACTGATGTTTTGGAGGACTTTTTGCTGGCTGTAAGTTTGTCGTCTCCGCTTCCCGACCTCGCTGACCGCCTTGCAGCTCGAAAGAGACAGTTTCCTAGGTTTGGCCTACATCATTGTCGGCGAAGACCGACACACGGGCACTCAAGATCCCGGACGGGGTGCATCCCGGTATCGACTGGCAACAGCCGTCAAGCAGTTCCTAGCGCGGTACAACTACCCTTGGAGCGAAGGCGGCGGATGCATCTGTGTGGATCCAGCGACGCATATGTAGGTGGCCAATCTCGGAAAAAAGGCAAAGATAGACGCATGGACAGTACTCCCGTCGAGCAAAAGCCCAAGATTCCTTCTACCATGTACGATGGGGAATCAGGCATGACCAGGGTAGGGAAGGTTAACGTCAAAAGAAAGGAAAAGCAAAGCCATAAAGTAAAAAGCGAAGAATAACTTGTATAAATAGAAGAACAAACTACATTACCCTATCAAGCATCTATACCCTACTTGTCGGCAGGGATTGCCGTCGAATCTCCAATGTCTATGCCAAACCCGCAACCCTGCCTTGAAGCTATGACCGGATTGTGCAAAATCGTATGCGGCGGATGCAGAAAGCTGATCTGAGCAATCGATATAGTTATATCTGACTCAAGGTTGATGATCGGTCTCTTGCTATTGCTGCATGATACCTCTTTCCGTTGGACAATAAATGAACCCCCATCTCGGATCGTTCGGCATTTCCAAAGGCACTCCTCATGCCCTCGTATGATCTCTCGGCTCTTCCGGTCAGTCCACGGTAACAGGCACAATTCGCACCGGTTATTTGCTGGTAAGTCTCCTGCATTAGCTTCTATCTGGGTTTGTCCAATGCTTATACCTCAATCATTCTACAGCCAATGGAGACCGCTGATCTACGTATGAACGCTCGATCCATCGCGACTGCTTCGCGTCTACGCTACAAGAGGCCTCTTACCGACGAGGAGGCCGCGATATTGGAACGATACGATCAGCACTGCAGGAAGGAACCTGGACGGGAGCAGGAGTTTTCCTCCCTGATCTGAGGTCCCGCTGTGAGAAGGCTGCGCGAATCCCGTGAGTCCCCTATATGGACAGATGTCGATTGTGCAGCTGAAGCTCTTTTTTGGTAGCGCACCATGGGAGGCAATGCATTCAGCAACAACGGAATCACCGTGACACGGATCGATAGTCAACTATACCATAAAGTCGCAAACGAGCTTGAAGCCATCCTCGGCCGCTATTACAAACAGGTCTTGCTCCCGCCAAGTGCTCCTGGCAAGCACGACCATGGCGATATCGACTTTCTCGTGTCCGAATCGACGGGGAATGATGCATCCGAGATCGAGACCGCGATAGTAAAGGAATTCAAAGCTGCAGCTGTCTTCCGTAATAGCGCCATGATTAGTTACGCCATACCTCATCCCCAGAAAATCGGCCAATATATTCAGGTCGATGTCCAGCTCTGTGAACCGGAATATATTTCCTGGTTGTACTTCATCAACTCGTACGGCGATCTCGTCCCTATTCTCGGATCGATCCACCACAAACTCGGCCTCATCATCAACGATAAGGGACTATGGGTGCAGCTGGACTTGCCAAAGGCAACTTTGACGTGCGGGGTGCCGAGAAGCGAGATGGAGACATTCCTGACGCTGGATCCGGACAGAATGATGGACTTTTTTGGGCTAGACGCCGCGGCGTACCGAAAGGGATTCTTGAAGGAAGAGGAAATCTTTGCGTGGATAGCAAGCGGGAGATACTTTCGGCCAATCATACAACGGAGCGCTACCATTTCCAAAGACGAAGCCAAGCAAGGCGAGAGCGCAGAGACCTTGGCGGAAGCGCGGACCGCTACTAAACGCCGCATGCTTGCCCGTTTTGGCACCTATTCACAATCTCAATCCGCCGGTCCTCTAGCCAAATCGACTCCCGCAGCGGTAGCCCTCGAAGCCAACACTTTCTTCGACAGGCGCAAAGAATACGACACTCAAATGGCATACTGTCTGTCCGAAGTGCAAGACTTCGAGTTCTGGCGTCAAGTACGTGCTGCACTTCCCGGCAGCTCCAGTCGAAAAGCTCGAATCATACGGAGTCTTAAGAAATGGGTATTTGTCGAGAATAATCAGATGTGTATCGGTGCAAAGACCGTCGAGCGAAGTAACCTGTCGCGTGGGAACGAACAGGAGAGTCGGGACCGTTTGAAGTGGATAAGCCAGTACTGGGAGGAGGTGTATGAGAAGGAGAAGACCGTCAAGAAAGAAAACGCAGCGTTCAGCAAGGAGAATAATGGCACAGAACAGAACGGGGTATGTGAATAGTGTCAGCATGAAAACGAGGACATTTCGATCGCATGCCATTTTCTCAGCGTCAAGAAGGCGTCTTCTTCGTACCTGCCAACCGGACGATCGGCTCGTACCGATATATGCACACAGCATCCGCTCTGTAACATTATAGAGGAATCGATACGGAAAAAAACGAGTGAGGTGACAACTGTCGATGGGTATACGGAAGAAAAGCACGATCCCGGAATCTATCAAGTTTTGCAATGCGCGCTGGCTTTGCTGGAGCGCTCCTTTTATCAGCGCATCATCACGCCTGGTTGTTGCAGCATCGCGAGTAGACGTCATCAGTCAAGCTGGGTTGCAGATCATCGCAGGTCGTGCCCAGTATTCCCGCAACGGAGCCCGTTGCCATGGAAGGATCGTTGTCAGTGACGAAGTCATTGGCACTCCAGCCTTCACCCTGATGAGCGATCGGCAGTCAGTCTCCGCTGCACAATAGGTCGGGGTGACGAACCTTCAAGAAGCATGAACCTTCATTCTGCCACCAGAAGTATCCGAGACACCTGAATGGGTTCAATTCAAGGTCAGTTTGGCGTTGTATCCATCTCTGTGCCCCTAACTGACCCTCCGGTTGAAACACAAGCTTGAATACAGGCAGATTCGGTATAAATCTCTTCGACGTTCACCTTTGAGTGCACATCACGTCAGTCAACCTCCTGACATGCCTCATGATCAACTCACGGTCTCGCCTGCAGGGATATCGAAGCCGTATAGATCAACGTTCGGCATCCTTGCGACGGAGATTGGCGCTTCGACACTATTGGCACATGTTCGACGATCATAGACGGCGGGCATCAGGTTCGTGCTCGGCGAGTTGCAGCAGGAGCTTTGGAACTGCGGGTAGACTGCCAACTCGATATCGTCAGAATCGTTTTCTGTTTTGCCCCTGATAGACACTTACTGGCGGGGTTGACGCCGTTGCAGCTACCGATTATACCAGTGACAGACCCGGCCATTCGTGCGGCCTGGCTATCAAAGGACCAGAGTTGCGGTAGAAGTTCGAGCTGCTCGTAGCAGTGGTTAATGATGCGATAGGAAGCGGACATGGTACCTACCTTGGGATAACATCCTATGTTTGCGGCCCAGTAGAAATACCCAACACATCTGTTGTTCAGCTCGTGAGTATCCTGTGTTCAGATGCGCCATGGCCAAGTAGGCTCACCCTTGGATGCCCAGGCAAATGTTCAAGCAATCATTCTCAGAAGGGGCATAAAGGGGTCCAGGAGTTGGGAAGCTCTACACGAAGAGGTCGGAGTCAGCTCGAAGGCGAAGACCAGGTAAATAGCGTTCACACTCACGTCGCCTCCGAGGATGTCGACATTCGGATAACGCGCAACTGCGTAAGTCGGGTTGTACGTGGCGGGGCAGGTGAGGGAAGGAACCGCACTGGCCTGCTGTCGTCGGTACAACGGGCTCAATCGCAATTCCTGGCGAGCCTTGATATCGTTCCAGCTGGTCTGACGGAGACGGGGTGACGGGGCTGCTGCTGCGCCGTTGTCGTTTTGCGCTACGCGTTGCTTGGTCTGGCTTCGAGTAACGCGGGTGGGAGTCCACGCGGCATCGGTGATCTGGAGTAACGCGAGAGCGAGGGTGACGTAGGCAAAGGACTTGTGCATCTTGGAAGAAGGGCGATCTGGCTCGGGAAGACGGGAAATGGAAAGCAGTTCGTTGAGCGATTGTGAAATTTGACCGAGCTCCAACTTCGGCTCATATTTATATGTGCATCCTCCATCTTCATTCCGATCTGGCTCAACTTACCACCTGTGCGGTCCACACTTGCCACGCATCCAGTCAAAGAATCAAAACAAACATAGACACTCAAACAGCTACTCAAACATGATGTTGGCTCGAGGAACGCCTTCGGCCCCTCAGCGGGTCCCGAGAAACATACACATCTGCTTGGTAGCCATAGATCTTGGACTGATCTGCATGCCATATGCTTGCCCTTTCCTGTGGCGCAAAGATACTGGCACACTTGCTTCACTTGTCGGTAGCACTTGTTTGTTTACATATCGATAAGTTCTTCTTCTCTTTGTTGGTTTGTTTTGATTTGAGCTTTAAAGTTGGGTAGTCACGGGTAGTCACCTCTCTGGCTGCGACAGACTTTGCGCGTGTTGCGTTCGATGGATGTTCGTCGCGCAGCGAGAGAGCAAGTACTCGGCCTGGTTCTGCCACGGCTATCATCACCGATGTTGTTGGCGATAGTTGCAGATCTACAACCAGTGGCTTAACCAGTCTGTTCCTCTCGACATATTCCAACGAGTCGGCAGGCCCAGACATGCATTGTCAGACCCATTAGAGCTGTCATCGTGCAGCTCATCGTGCTCGTCCGGACCAGACAGCATTAGGCCTAGAAACTTATCTAGCCGAGAGCTTAGCTGAGCAACCATTGTCAGTGTTTATCAATCGTGGAGAGCCCCATGAGGGGTGCTGTAGCTCAGACGCGAGAGACTGCTGCCATCAGATATCACGATAGCTTCAAGTACATCGTCCCGAGTTTTGATTTCGTCTGCTGAAAGGCAAGGTCAGCCCATCAGTCCGGCCTGTCGGACACGAGACGACGCCGCGCGTACAAAGCGAGCTCGGGCTCTATTCGTAGCTTATGGCCAGTCCACTGACAGGACAGGGACCATCAGCCGCCGCATAGCTGGTACATTGCATTATTCAACAATTGAATCAAGCCAGCCTTACAAGAATCAAGGAAATCGGTTGAGAACTGGAGATCTCGAGATAGAACGGGGTAGATCAGAGCAAGGTAGGTTACCGCATGCACGAAGAGATGCGAGAGGGTCGCAGTTTTTCATGTCAAGCGAATACATTTTCAGGCTGTAGGAAAGCAGCGAATACTGCACTACGGACGGATATCGGTCGCGTTGTTTTCCTCGATACAGCCCTTGCTGTTACCGAGCGTCTTACACGCTCGACATGAATCCATAACCGACGTCTGACAGCACTTGCATGTCAGAAAACGTTGCGCGAGTGAATCCTAGTGAACGAAGCGTGTGAGCGTAGTCTCGTCCTCGGATATTCGGGACAAGCTGGTTTGATATGTGATGGAAACACGCGTGCGTCGCGTGCGAGCCACGTGGACAAATAGGAGTATCCGGGATAGGGGAAAGGGCAACCACGAAGAACCCTCTTTGAGCGACGATACGCATTCGCCTGGTTCTCCTCTCCACGGATTGGGCGCCCTCATTTCACTGCGCAGTCGTGTAGCTCGGAGCTGTTTTTGCCATACCAGTGACCTTGATCTGCCAGCTGTTCCAATAACGATGCTTCTGGTCACATCTTCTGCTCAGCTGCCCCTCCGCTCTTACGCTGTTTTAGCGATGTTTTCCGTCTTTCGTATAATAGCAAGAATGTGAACGCCTCCAGCATTGGTTATCCTCCTGTCGTAGCAAACGTCAGCCATGCCTGATTCACCATTCGCCTGTATCGGCAGCATGATGATCGTGCCCGCTATTTCATGGGGTCTCTTACTCCTTATCATTGTCACCCTTCAAGCCAGGTCTACCACAGGCAGTCCCATCAGCACCTCGGTAGAACAACAATTATCGATGGAAGCCGCTCTTGAAAGCAAATGGAATGCCATTCATCGAGGAATGGGCAATGAGGGTATGACATTGCTCTGCCAGGCGCTCTTGCCGCAAGCCACAGAAGTGCATACTGGTGAGACAACGAGACCTCGGAACCCAAATCGTGGCTGATCTGCGCGTGAATGGCACACAGCTACCGCCATCTGGGCAACTCCTTCGACCACAACGGCTACCGCACTCACCACATAGGTTGTCACCGACACCGTTTTCTCGACTTCAATCGTCTTCGTGAGGCGTAGAACTACTCCGGGCGATTGAGACACTGAAGCGCTCGTCCTCCAGGAAACGACAACCGAAACGGTTGCGAAGACCGCTTTGGTTACCCAAACCTCCCTCGCGGGTCGAGGATTGACGAGCTCCCTGCACAAGCTGTTCCATGCTCTGGCTGCCGATGCGAATGCCTGGACCATTGCCATGTGCCGCAAGCTTCAGTATAATCCGGTATCTGGATGGATTCCCTACGCCAGGAGTTCCACTGACACGGTCACTTTACAGCTTACCGCCACTTCAGTTGCAACGAGTACGACATACGTTTCCGTCGAGCAGTGACTTTCCGTTCGTGACATTCCTTAATCTTATGGTATAGATACGAGCCATACGTGGCTTCGACTGACACCGAGACTGTAACGATAGTCGACACAACAACCACAGCAAGTCACGCGCTGAGAACAGAAAAGAAAGAACAGCTATTGATTCCATACTAGACTGCGATCATTGCTGAAACATCCACAAGTCACGCTCAAGCCACCTCAACCGTTACCAAGGTCATAACCGTTCCGAATGGACGTGTTTGCCCCGACCGAGTGACGGGAGCTGTGGCGGTGGCACGATTGGTCAAGACTGACTTGTTTGGCTTCGATCTGCCAGAAAGGGTATGTGTACAGAACTCTTGGCGTCAGGTTGCTAATCTCGTCTGCCGGGTATCGGTAGAGAGGAGGATCAGGAACAATCGGAGTCAGCTCAGAGACCTCCTGTATTCTCGCATGCTCACTCATTCCAGGGTCAGTACCATGTTGCTGACAGTGAAATGCGAGAAATATATTGATCTACTTTGTGCGTCTTGAATACAGCTGCTCTGCTTACTTCTGGTGGCCAAGATACAACAGTTGCTATCTGAAGGCAAGCGCATATTCGATTTACCTACCGTGACAACACTGATCTTTCTCAAATTCAGCACTCGGGTTGGCGTTCGTCCGACTTCCACCTCGACAGTCAGTCCGCCCAAGACCCCGGATCGGTCGTTGGCATCCTTCGTACGACATGTGGGGAGCTGCGCCCTACGCTGGACGACAACGTTTATGGCCGATGTTGCGACAATTGAAATAAGGATGGCAGGAAGGCCATTACGTTGTGGTGTAGGTTACTGGTTTTACAATAATGGCTGGTGATCTCCAGATCAAGTGAAACTAGTCGGTTCACTTCGATATTCGAGCATTTGTATAGAACATGTCTGCCATGAAGGCTACAAATACTACAGCCTTGTAACTCGTCGAATGGATACTTTTTTGTCTTCACGATCTGTTATACTGCATGCAACAATCTCTCGTTTTCTTGACTGCACGGAAGAAAGTCGCGCCCTGAGCGGGAGAGGAGTCCGAATGACGCAATGCAGGTACCTTATTCTGGATGGCATGAAGCATAGTAGATCATGAAAAGTATAACACATGACAGGGTCCACCCTCGGATCGCAAGTGGACGGCATGTCTCAAATTTGACAATCGAAAGTTGAAACACGGTAGGGGAAGTGATGGAATGAGATTTCAGTCGGGTTCTTTCGCGGCTGTGAGAAGCATTCTCACAACTGAAGACATCAGTACAGAGCTCAGTACAGTAGTCTCGTGCAGTCTGAAGCGTTGGACGAGACGGCGGTATGTACATACTGGAGTCTGGGGGACTAGATGGTAGGACGGCTTCCATCAGGCGTGTCATAGAACAGGCTCCTGCAGACCTTTCTTCCACTTGGATTAATCCTGTTCACCGTCGACGTCATTGCAAGCCCTGTCGCCAGGCTCACTGAGCATGCAAAGAACCGCCAATGATACACTTCCAGCTCGACGGGAGGTAATCTTCCAGCAAGTCGGCGGTAACGGCATGCAAGAGCTCTATCAAGCCGTTTTGTCCCATGCTAGTGTCAAGGTGGCCTGTGGGTTGTTCTCTTCCCGTGCAGGATGACATATACTGACTACCTGACCATTGCATCACCGACACAGCTCAAACCGCAGCCGCGGCGACGGCTATGACGCATATTCCCTTAACGGACAGTCGAAGTTGTCACGCAAAAATCCCCTATTCCGCGCCTGTCGCCAGACTCGCGAACACTTACATTGTCGGTGTCAGAGTCTACATGCCCTGGTACACGACAAATTCAGAGGCAGAGTGTATCGAGGATGCACCAGGACACCAGGGTGAGTATACTCTAATGGACAGAAGGAAAGGTCGTAAGCCGCTCATCAAGCTCAATATCATCTTCCGCAAGCTGCGTCGCATACTTCTGGAACCCCTCGGTCGGAATCTGCTTCCCAAAGGCAAGTCCGCTGCAGAAGGCAAGCTCTCCTGTACTGATAGCAAGCATTCCACGGAGCAACTGGAACGAGGTATTCGACACGTCTTCCAGCTCTGCGCGGCGTCCCGGCTCCGTGTCCGGAATTCTCGGGATGACATGCGCCGACTTGGAATCTGGGTTGGACTCTGGCGTGTACGAGCGATGTTGCAACAACCAGGGAAACGAAGACTCTGCCGATGTTCTATCGATTTTTCGGCTGTGTTGCTCCTGCTAGATGTACAATAATTATGGCCTTCTGTCACTCGATTCAAGATTTGCCCTTATGATGCGATATTCATGGCATTTTCCAACCAAAAGTTGGTACAGTCGCATTACATCGCAGCCTAGGCTAGATAGTTAGGCAACCGCCCCTATACCTTGATCGCGTCTAAGGATCGTAAACAGGCTTGACCTTGAACATGTTGACGTTGCTGGCCTCGGGCTTGATATCGTCCTTTCCACTATGGGAATATCAGTACACGCACTAGACAGGACCCTTCAGACTCACTAGATCCTGTCAACCTCGTACATGTTATCGGACGACGGAATCTCAAACCCGGAATCGACGTTGGAGCGGTAGACCTTGCCCTTGCCGCGCGCGTTGGCTTCTGGACCGGAAGCGGCAGCCGGTGCAGGCGCCTTGGAGGCGGTTGCGTTCGTGCCCTTGCCCCAGCCCTTTTCACCGGGAGCGCCAATGTCGGCTGTGGTGTTCTCCTTGAAGGGCTCGCCCTTGAGGGCGACAGTCGAGATACGGCCGCTGCGGAAGGGTCAGCGTGAGTCTGGCAAAGGCGATAGGGGAACGTACTCGGGAATGAAGCCAAACTCCATTCGGCCCTCGGCGTCCTTGGTGCCCTGGCAGATATAGAAGCCCTTCCTCTCGAACTGAATGATGTCGAATTGCTTCAAGCCCTGTACGTTGGCATCCGCGACCGCCTTGACCCGGTACTCGGTCACGGGGTTGAGGCAAGCCGTAAAGTCGTCACCGTCCTCGATCTTCTTCTTGTTGATGAGGTAGTCGTAGTCGATCAACGTGACAGGGACGAGCGGGTGAGTCGCGGTCGGGGCTGCGAGCCAGTGGACCTTTTTGGAAGTCTTCTTAAAGTCGCCTTCGAGGTGGAGGTCGAGTTCGAGGGACTCGATCTTGCCCGATGCGTTTGTCTGCTTGTTCCTGACAAAGGCGTTTCCCCAGTCCATCGCGGTAATCTGCAAGCGGTGAGTGTCATTGCGATAAAACAATGCGCGCGACCCACCTCCTCATTGTCGGCGAACGACTCGGCGTCGACCTGTTCCATCAGCAACTCGGACGCAAACACGGTCTTCTTGTCTCCAACTTCCGGGTTCTTCTTGTGCGCCGGCAGCGTGCGGACTTCAGGCTCGGCGGGGCCTCCGTTGACCTTGACCTTGACGCTGTGCAGATTTTAGCACCGGCTCCCTATTCAACGAAAGGGAAAAGACTCACGCATCTTCTTCGACGATGGCCCAGTATCTCGGCGCGATAGGATCGATCACCTTTTTGTTCCACGACCAGAGCTGATCCCATTCCATCAGTAGAGTCGACGAAGATGCACCCTGGGAAGCGATGAAGCCCTTGAGAGCCTCGATGGTGAGACCTCGTGCGCGCATACCTGCAAGATATCAGCGGCTATTTAGGGAAGGAGATGACGAACTCACCTCGAATGGTGGGGAATCGCGGGTCCTCCCAGCTCTTGACAAGTCCTTGCTCGACGAGGTACTTGAGCTTTCGCTTGGAAAGCAACGTGTACACAAAGTCCAGACGACTGCCCTGTGGTCAGTCTTCGTGAAAGCCCGAGCACGACGAAGGAGCGCACCTGAAATCGAAGATCTCAATCTTGGCCAACCCGAGCTTTTCGAGGAACCATTCGTACTGCGGCTTCCTATCCGCATACTCGTTGGCCCTGAGCGCATGCGTCACGCCATCGAGCGCATCGACGACGGGGCACGCCAAGTCGTACATTGGGTACGCCTTGTACTTGTCGCCCGTGACGTGGTGAGCCTTGTTGATGGCACGGTAGATGGCGGGATCACGCATGGCGCCGTTCGGCGAGGTGTAGTCGATCTTGGCGCGGAGGAACCACTGAGAGCCCTCGGGCGTGCCGGCGCACATGTCGTCAAAGTGGGCCAAGTTGGCGGCGACGGGGGCGTCGCGGTTTTTCGAGGGGGTGAGTGACATTCGTTGTTCCCGCATGGTGAGTTGGTCGGTGTCGTCCATGAAGGCGTCTCCTTGTTCGATTAGTTGGCGCGCATACTGCTGGATTTTTTCAAAGTGGTCCGAGGTGTGAACGACGCCGTCCCACTTGACGCCGAGCATGGCCAAGTCACTCTGGAACGAGCCCTCGAATTCGTCTTCTTCCTTTTCCGGGTTGGTGTCGTCGAATCGAAGCAACATCTTGCCGTTGTACTTGTCGGCGAGGGCACGGTTGAGAATGCATGCCTTGATGTGGCCGATGTGCAGGTATCCGGACGGTTCCGGAGCGAATCGGAGGACGACCTTGCCGGGGATGGCGTTGGGCAGGGAGGCTTCGACGGTGCCTGCCTTGTTCTTCTCGGCCTTGGAGGCCTTGTTCTGTGGAGAGGAGTCAATTCGAGATCCAATGAATAGTCAAGGAATCAAAACGTCGAGAGGGCGGATCCTTGAGCTGTAGCTGCGACCGTCCTTCTCGCACTGCCGGGCGCGGACAAGCTTGCATGAAGGTAATCTGCGCGCCGATCAGGCGGCGGCGATGTTCACGCGGTAGGAGATTCCCTCTCGTGTCACCAAACGTCCTTGAATTCACGACAAGACCTGCTCGCCATGAACGGGCAAGGGGTTTTTGGCATGTACGCGGAAAGGTCTGCTTCACCTTTGCCAAAGCCAATAGACCTCGTTCACCGCCTGGCGAGCTCGCTTGAGAGCGCATTGGAGTCATGCTCCGTGTCTTCGTCTCTGCGGTGATGAGACCGTATGCACGATTCCGCTCAGAGGATATCGACGTCTGTGTGAGGGTCTTGGTTTCGCTCGACTGAATCTCGTCCGTCCTACGACGGCATCGGCTGTGTTTGCCTGCGGCGCAGGTATTGTCGCTTCGCTCGACGAGGCTGATATTCTCGCTTCGCTCGGGGACTCTGGCTTGCGGCGCTGGTACTCTCGCTTCACTCGACCAGCGCCGATCTCGGCCGTCCTACGACGGCCTCGAATGTCCTTGCCTGCGGCGCTGGTACTCTCGCTTCGCTCGACGAGAATACCTTCTCGCTTCGCTCGAGGTCTCCTTGCCTGCGGCGCTGGTACTCTCGCTTCGCTCGACGAGAAGGTATTCTCGCTGCGCTCGACGAGACAGGTATTCTCGCCGTCGTCGCTTCGCTCCTCGGCTCGGGGTACTCTCGCTTCGCTCGACGAGAAGGTATTCTCGCCGTCGTCGCTTCGCTCCTCGGCTCGACTCGCCTCGGGACTCACATTACTACTCTTCGCATCAAACAACCCCTTGACCACCTCCTGCGTCCCGTCCAACCCCTCGACCCACGCATACCACCTCCCCAAATGCGCATGCTTGCCCTGCTTGAGCACGCCGATCACCTTCAAATTCGCCCGGATCGTGCCCCACACCTTCAAATCCGTCGCGCCCGGCACGGCGGAATGCGGCGCCGCAAACGTCGTCCTGAGCGCCAGGTGATCGTCGAGCGTGTTCAAGATCCCCGGAATGGCCGGGAACGGGGTCGACGCATTGAATTCGGCAGGGAGGACGGGAAGGGCGGCTTCCTTGCCCTTGTAGAGCGCGCTCAGGGCTTGCTCGACGGGCTGGACGCCACGCGCGCCGGCGTACGCGAGCTCGCCGTCGGCGGACCAGTCGAGCGGGACGCCGGCGTGGGCTGCGAGGGCTGCGGCGGTCCAGGGGAAGGGCTGGGTAGCGATGTTGATCTTGAGTGCGGCCATGGCTGCAGCGTGTGCGTGGAGATGTCCGGAGCGAGGCCACGGGGAAGCGATCCCTCTCGAAGGAACGCTCTCCTCTGCGCGCGAAATATCCCTTGGGGGTTAGCTGAGTCAGCATCTGCATCCGCATCTGCATCTGCATCCGATCTCTCGTCCAGGATCGCATGAGTCATCCAGCCGCCCTCGTCCTCGGTCCCCTTCCCGTGCGATGGGGTCCCCTCACCATGTCCATCCCACCGCTCAGCACCTCCTCCATCCAGGACCCCACCTCGACATCCCAAGCATTCGCATTCCCGGGCACACCGTCGGACCACCCCGCCGCCGTGGAACTGCACCCGGAGCCGGAACCGGAACCGGAGGCGTCGCGCGGTGACGACGACGACGACGACGAGCAGCCACACCATCGGCATTCGCGGGGGCATCATCATCGGCCGCATCTCCACATCTCGGAACACCTGCATCGGCGGACCAATGGTCATGATCTTGGTCAAGGGGATGACCACCGCCCGGGGAACGGAGCCGAGTTGTTAAAGGTGCCCGAAACCAAGACGCCGCGTGCGCGGAGTCTGGATGCAACGACCGGTGGGGACAAGACGGCGCAAGCGGCGGTGGTCGAGGGGAAACAGGAGGGAAAGCCTAGTGGGTATGAGTCGCCCTCGACGCCCGCGGACCAGTCGCGAGAGGCGACGACGGGGACGACCGACGTTCAACCGACGCAGGACACGTCCGATCCGAAACCGAGGTTTGACGACGTATGGGCTGAAATCCGGTACGAACGCTACGAGAAACCGGGCGTGACACCCCTGTACGTTCCCCCCAAACACTTGAACGTTATTCCTTGGCGGGACCTGACGCTCCCCATCGGCGCAGATACCTTACAGAAACCCTCACCACCCTTCAATCCCTCACCCGCGCCCACACGCTCAAACTCGCCGGCGCACGCCGCACGATCCAGCACCGCATGGCCGAATGGGCCGTGTTGCATGATAAACTCGACGCGATCGATGCCGAGGCCCGGGAGCTGGGCCGGCTACTCGTGGGTGCCGCCGACTGGGCGCGCATGGCAGGTGATGATCAGCCGCCGCCGCGCGAGGAGGATCGAGCGAGTCCGGTAAAGCATCTCGAGGCACTGCAAAGCACGACGCAACACGCCGAACACGCGCTCGATCACCTGGCCGCCACCGTGCGGAAACGCAAGGCGGACGTGGGCCATCTGAGCGGCAAGGTCGAGGCGGATGGGCGTGCGCTGGAGAGGCGGATGGGAAGAGGCCTGGAGCGGAAGATGGAGGCGATTGAGCGTGCCGAGGCAGATGCGAAGCGGAGGGATCGTGAGTGTTTCGTTGTGTAGACGCGGAATGGGGTTTCTGACGGCGCATCGGTTCGACAGTGATCATCAATATCGTCACCTTTACCGCGCTCATCCTCCTCGGAATCCTCCTCTCGTGGTCCTTCTTCCGGCTATCATCATCGACGGGCCGGTGGGGTGTCGTCGTCGGCAGGGACTGGTTCAAGGCCGGCCTGGAGCTCGTCCGGAAGGGGTCCGATCGATGAGCAGTCGATGGATGATCATCGCCGCTCAACACGGGAGGGAGCGCTGTCAAAGAGGATTCAAGCTAGGACATCTCATCTTTTGTCGCCGCCCAGGTCCTGATCCGGCATCGTACAGCGCACCACGACAAGCCGCACGCCAATCTCGCCGTATCACGGCAGCGGAATGCCGCAAGCCCAATCCCTAGGCTCAAAGCGCCCCAAACGAACACCACCTCGCGTACCGCCAGCCATGCGAACAACTGTGCCACTGTTGCTGTTGCCATGCTCGATCCGTCTCACGACAACTGCGAGGAATGTTTGCAATCGACCTGGACCCGGCAAACCATGACAATGCGTCTTTGTCGCTGGCTCATGTCCTAGACATCCTACGGTTGTAAGCGGCATGCATATATACAATCGCGAGAGAGACCCATGACTCGCACTACATGTACTCGCGCGTCCACGCTGCATGACGGGCAAGGTGTCTGATCCCAGGTGCCCATTCCGAAAACCAATCGGTTTATCTGCTCGACTCCGCCGACGGTGTCTATTCCTGGCGATAGGTCTGCTCCAGGTCGCCGTACACTGTTGTGTCACTTGGCTGGTCTCCTTCTCCTCTACTGCTGAAGTTTGACGACGTCGAAGTGTTGTGTGATGCAAAGCTGCATCGATATTCAGTTTATTTTCCGCTTCTCATCGGGTTGATAGTCCTTGCGCGAGGAGGGATGTGTCGATACCCTGCGTTGTGGCATTGTATTCTACTGGTATTGCATGTTCAGGCTCACCAGATCTTGAGCTGTTGAAGTTAATCACATGCTCTCGTGTCAAGGAAGAGCCAGGCCACACTCCTTCCCCCTATTTGATTCATCTCCGTCCAGCTGGAAACCATCCATGTCTTGAACGAGATCCGAACCGTCGTTGGAGTACGCCAGAGGAGAGGAAGATCCCATGACAATGTCCCGATCGTGTTCATCCGTTCCAGGAGCCGTGATAATGCTGGATCCGATGCTTGCCGTACGACCGAGGTCATGTCTGTACGAATATGCAAAACGATTGCTGTCGATCGCGCCAAGGGGGTTCGGAACTTCACAGGCTTTTTCCGCGCTAGTCTGGCTCCGGTTGACCCCATTCAGTAGAGGAAGCTCGGTTCGAATAGGTCGAGCGTGTTGAAATCCTGCGTGTATCAAAGGGGTATGGTCGAAAACCCTGTGGTGACTAGCGAGATATCCATGATCGGCTCTATGTCTGTAGGCTTGATGAGAAGACGCTGCATGATCAGCACTTCCGCCCAGCCCATTCTCGGTGCTGTGACGAATCGATTCTTGCTCAGATAGATTTCTACAACGATTCGCTGTTCAGCCCAAACCATTCGGGGGATCGGATAACCTACCTTTGCCATCTCCCCATTACATCCCAAAGCTGTATCGTACGAGCATGAGCTAGAGGGCTGGAGAAAGTCACAGAGACGACCGTCCTATCAGAGTCCAACTCGATTGGCTCATTCTCCACATTCCCATTGCGCCTGGATTGATGGACAACCGGAGCATTGAACTGTCTTCGTTCACTGATGCGCGTTTGAAAGCTGATATGAGGATTGTCATGGCGCGAGAGAACGTGTCCGGAGGGCGATTGAACTGAAGGAGAAGCAAGCAACCATTCAGTAGCAGAGAGAGAGCCAGGACCCAGTCGTCGTGTTGGGGACAAGCTATCAAGCAGGTCAGAATCCGTAGACCAATCGGGAAGCACTGCCACAGAATCACCCCGGCGAATTTGCCGAGGACGCTCCTGCCTGATGAGATCAACTGAAGCTGCCAGATAGTCTGCATTCCTGATGGGAGTTCTGTAAGCGAGCGGAGGCAAGGTGGATTCCGGAGCGGCAGATTCGTCGGGGCCTTCGTTGGAAGTGATGATGGTGTAGGTTGATGACACTTGCTCCAACTCTTCAGCCATCTGCGCCGCTGCTGGCGAGATCTCATGGATTAATGGATCGACTACTTCGTGCAATGTTTCTTCGACAACATTAGGGGATGGTACTAGCTTGAACGACGCTTTCGTTGGACCACGAATGTTGTATTTCTGAGTCCGAGCTTCTTCATGTGATAGTTGAGGGAGAATACCAGAGGCGTCCGTGATGGCTGCTGAGGAAATAGGAGGCTGCTATAACATCAAAGCATCACTAATGCTGATAGTGCGTTCTTGTTCTCTTCACGATACTTACTAGCGACATGTCATAAGTCCGCGCCCTTCCGCTATCTTCAATTCTTGCTTCACTATCATCTTCAACTGAGGTTGCAATCCCGCCGAACCGCTCTACCTCTTCCATTGCATCCAGGGGTTCCGTTTGATCCAGGTTTTTAGCGCCTGCGAGTATTTTGCGCTTCTTGATCATACGCAGTGGCAACGATCCACCTGTGTCGGACTGTGGCGTGAGAGCGATACGCGGCGGAGGACTGATGGAGACGGACAGCGCTCTTTTGCGGAAAGGTGCATCGCTGCCGGGCGTGACTGGCTCCATATTACTGCCAGAAGTGGGGTGTTGCGAGGAGATCGGAAACGTAGTGGTCTGTTGCCTGTTCGCGACACTGAAGCAGAAATGCCAATGGTGGCGAAAAGGGAAAAAACTCAAGGGTGGTCAACGAGAGTAGTGACTCCTATCATACATCTCGATCAATCGCTTCTTGTATCGTGTTCTTCACTGACTTTTCAACGATTCCTCGACTTCTATTGTTCAACCCTCTGATGGAAAATGCATGGAAGTTGCGGCTTCTCGGACGAAATCAATAATCAATCTGACATTCTGAGCAGCTTTTTCTGTGTTTTTTGAGGCCGTCACTCAGTTTGTTCTCGAGGCTAAGCGCGCTCCCGCCCGAACCCTACAGCCGTTGGACGCATGCTTCAGTTACCTTGTTGTCAGACCCCGATCATCCCGGAATTTCGAGGGTCAGCCTGTGCTAGACAAGGGAACCGGATCTGTTTGTTGGCGGAGTAGCGAAGATCGCCATCAGCAATCTTCCGCAATCTTGCACTTCTCCTATCGAAGCGGGAAGCGTATATAGACGTGCCTCGTCCGTCCGTACATCCGTCCCACCCGTACTGGCATTTCCCTGTCAACACTCGTCACCTTGAGTCAGAAAGACAAACTTTGCTTGATCCCACTCCGACCCTTGCGTGGAAAGGTGAGACAATGCATGGGCAACACAAGAATTCTCTTGTTAGGTATTGACAGCTTAATCGTATACTTCATAGCTCCCTCTGTAGACGGATCCTCGCCTTCATTCCATCGAACATTCGGTCTGGTATACGTGCTACAACCTGCTGTAGATTGCTATCCGATACTTCTATCAACACCGTAAGCGAGATCAGCTCGGAGAGGCTGAGGATTTCCAACTGATCCACGAAATTTCGTATCTGGGTAGAGACACACTAGTACAATGTCAGACGGTCACCCCAATCTCTCTCTGCCTGCTACAATCGACATGACCGCCGTCCAGTATGTGACAGGATTCGACGAAACAGACGCGAACGTGGTGTTTGTGTGTTCCGACAAAAAGGCTTTTCGAATTCACGATTATTTCCTCAAGGCAGAGAGGTTAGTGTCACCACTCTCCTGTATCTTCATACGCAAGCTGAGCTGAGCACCATACAGTCTTTTTTTTCGCGAGATGTTTCACGAAGGTATTCAAGAAGGGCAGATCGGCCTTGAAGAAAAATCCTGGCAGATGCACTTTATCTTCGCCCGAATCACCAAGAAGCCCTATAACCATTGCGACTTGCAGCAGGGTATAATCACGTGGCAGAACAGAAGCAAACTTCGTGACCTCTTCGATTTGGATTCGATCTGTGGAAAATACATGTTCGAATCGGTTCGCGAGCTTCTTCACCGCCTGATTGCGCAAGCCGCTGTTGAATGTCCTCCTCAAGCTCTCGCCTTTGCGCTTCGGTGCGATCCTCCCGATGCACTCGTAGCGAAAGCTGAGCTAGTGCAATTCAAAGACCTCATGGTAGTCGATGAGATGCGGGACATCATGAAACGATACTTCGTATCTGGACACTTCGAGGGATCCAAAATTTGCTATTCTCCTGCTCCGGAGAATCTGTGCTGGTCATTCGTGAACAACGATTTGGGTTTCAAAGCTTATTATGCCTATACTCGGGCGTTGGGGGAACACTCTAGAGGAAAAGCTTCTTGGGACTGGCCCTCTGTCGCAACAGAATTCCTCGATCTCATGGGAATATCGGTACCCACATTGCCCGGCAATCTGAAGGGAAAAACATACAAGTGACGATGTACCTCATCCATATGGAAATGGCCTTTCTCCGGATATATATGAAAGGCGCCATATTGCCGGCTGAAGGTATCGCTGACTTGTCAGATGTACGATATGACAGCATACAAATGGTCATCAGTCGTTATCAAGATGGCTTTGTGGTCGTTGATCGGTCTGATTGACTGTTCATGCGACTGTTGATGGAGGCCCAGGGAATTCTACCCGAAGGAAGTTTCGCATCTAGCAATATCACGCGCCAATGGTAGACTCTTGTGCACAACATGTTCTTCATCCGCCCGATTAGACATCACAAAGCTTATCTCAGTCGTCCGCCGTCTCGTTCGCGCAGCAACAGCACATACAAAGCTGCAACGCATACAAGCTTGCTCATGCGAGTCGACAATATCAGCTTGAAAGCTCTTATTGATACCCTTCCTGCAGCTTTCCAACCGTCATCACAGCAATCCTTGCATCAATATCATCGAGATGAACACTCATCCGAAACGGTCCCTTGAAGACACCAGTCACATGGACTTGGACCCAACAGACGCCACATACATCCAAGGTTTCAATGAACGGGGTAACAATGTGGTGTTGATGAGCTGGGACAAGGTGGCGCTCCAAGTCTTGACTACTTTCTCAAGCCTGCGAGGTGCATACATATGGGACGACTCTTGTTCTCTATGAGCTGGGCCAGATCTCCAGACCTTTCTTCTGTGATATGCTCGAAGCCGGTACTGCGGACGGTCCTGTTCCTATGGGAATGTCGTTGCTGCAACTCAAGTTCATCGTGGACAAAAGTTCGAACCGAAAAGTCAGGCACGCAACACTCGAACTTCCAAAAGTGTGCGATCAAAAACGTATACTATATCTGTACAACCTTATTCAGCTCATACAGATCGCTCAAACAAGCTTGTTGAAGAACATCTATGTCGATCTACATGATCTTATCGTCTACTACGCTTTTGAGTATCCGCGCTTGCCACCGGTATTCGCCTGTTGGTGTGTTCCAAAGAGAGGCCCTATAGCTCGAGCTGCTTTGCAAGCTTTCCGAAAGCCTATGGGTGAGCACATGACTGGCTATCATTTCGCGCAGACTTTGTTGGATGGTCGAAGTGGCAGAGAATACACATGTCCCTACGTCGACCATATGGCTTCAACGTCTGCAAAACACCTCGAGTGTGATGCTGTCGTGGCCTATACTTTAGCCTCCGAATCAGTTTTTAGTAGTCAATCATTCTCAAGTTGTGAATCGCTCCGCAATCAACAGACCAGCATCCGGACAACTGGAGCGCAGTTGCGGAGTTATTCATCGAACAGATGACGGTAAAGGATGATCATAGGCTTAACCACTTGATGAGCTATACCCAATCGGTTGTACTTCGAAAACGCAAGAATATTCCCTGTTGATCTTGCTGTCGGGACTCTCCTCTGGATCATACGGTATCATCAAGGTCTGTCTGGAATCAACTAACCCGGTTGTCTTCAACATTGGATCGATTCGACGAAACGTCTACATGAATATGCAGTAGGTTCTGCACGATGAGGACAGCGTTTTTGGATGTCAAGAAATACATGCCGGATAGGAATGACTGAAGCTGAGACAGGTCTAAGGTCGCTCTGATAGAGAAACTGGCTAGCCGGAGTACCTAGACTTTTCGATCATGTTCAATCAAGACCGTCATTTACCTCTTCGACAACGATCATTTCGCGGCCCTTTCCGAAAAGCTGAAAGAGTGGCTCAGGCTTGCAGGCTTCTCCGCATACGTCTACTATTGCCATAGCGACTCCGATAGTGCACACCGCGAGGCGGCCACGGAAGGACAACACCTATCGTTCTCTATTCATGTCGGGTTGTTCCCGTGTCATGCCGGGCGTTCGCGATGTGCGAAGGAGGAGTCAAGTTGGAATGGGGCAAGCGATCGCAGGCTTTGCGCGACACCTGGCTTGGAGGGGCACGAAAATCGCCAAGCAGAAGCTATGCTTCTCGTCGAGAAGGGAATCGTTTGAAATCAGGTATGTTCTCTCAGGGCTGTGATAATGGTAAGCCGGACTCGCGCTCTCGGTCTTTTGCAGAATAATTTCACTTGATCAGACCTCTGGAGGAAGAAAATGGACAATGAGCATGCGCTGGATCGCTTTGCTCCGATACATGGTCGAACCGGGCGCCGCAATCTCGTTGTAATAGTCATACAACCATCGTTCGTACCAATCCAGTGTACCCAAAGACACCATACCCAAGATGCTGTTCGTTATATCCGGCGTTGATACGGTCCCAGACTTGCTATGAATGACACTCACGTGCGTGAATGCGCCGACGGTCGACCGATCTGTCGAGGTACTCGGCTCTAGCACGAAGAAGAGATCATTAGTGCAGACAACTTGCGCGCATGGCCGAGGAGCAGCATGCGCCGTCATGAGTATGGCCCGGTCGATCAATCTTCTTGCCCCTTGAATCTTCGGACAGCGTCGTTCATGTCGGCGTGAGAAACCTGACCTGGAACGAGAAAAGGTGCCCAAAATGCCCCCTTGGACGTCACTCAGGAGGACAGGTCCGTTCAGTCAATGTTGCCAGAGACAGCGTATGCTTGGAGGCGTAAGACGGATGGCACCGTGATCATTCCAAGACTGTCCCGAATGCGAAATCAACCGAAAAACGTCGTATAGTCAACGACGCAGTCGGTAGTAGAAAGTCAATGACAGCCATCTTCTTCTTGAACTGGATGATACATGATTGTTCTCACTTTGCGGATACCGTATATCGTACAATGCCGCCCCGTCCGCCGTCATACTTGTCTCTGCCGAAACGAAGCTGATGAATTTCGCTTTGATTACTGATTATGATCCACCACATCCCAGAACCAGCTCTGATCAAAGACCGCTTGGAGCAAAGTCTTTGAGAACCGCCATGTCAATCGATCCCTTAATCCTCCACGGCCTGCTCATCGACCGTGACCGTCTCCCTATCGAATCCGCGCTTCAGGTTACTCGGCTTGACGGGGCTGCTGCCGTGTCCGATACTGCTCGAATGATGGTGCACGCCTTTCCCTGACGGGTCGGGCTGCATGTTGGCGGCTTGGGCGCCGATGGAGCCGACGTGGGCGGCGGATTGGTTGGGACCCGTCGCGTGGGATGTTTGGATGGGGAAAGAGGAGGGTGGAACGGCGGAGGATGCGAGTGGGGAAAAGGCGACGGGCGGGCTGACGCGGGTTCTGAAGGGGACGTTAGCAGGGTTGCAAGTGGAAACGGCGAGCCCGGATGGCTTACGAGTCAACGCCACCGGGCGCGATCGATCCCGGAATCGGAATACTCGCGACGCCGACACCGGCGCTCGGTCTCCTCGCCGTCAAGCCACTGCCGGCACCGGCGGCGCCAAAGCTTGCGCTCGGGGACAGCCCACCACCGGACTTGCTCGGCGAGCGAGCCAGGTTGGCCGCGTCACCGGCCGGGGTGGATGCGCCGGGAATGGCGATCCCCGGGGAGGGCTGGGCGACGCTGAAGCTGTTGCTTGGGGAGAGGGCGGATCCGGTGGGCGGGGAAGAGGCTGAGGAGGAGGCGTGGTGGTGGTGGTGTGCGTATTGAGGCATGTTGGACGAATTGGTGGGCGAGGAGGAGAGCGAGGGGGGTTGGGCGTGCGGCAGTCTGGGGGCACGGGCGTTAGCTTTGGAAGTATGCGGTGGGATTTGAAAAATAGGAGCAGGATTCGGGAAAGCGAAAGGCTAGTCGATGGTGGCGATGGTGGCGATGGTGGCGATGGTGGCGATGGTGGCGATGATGGAATGCCGCCTTTGGGATTCCCTCGACGCTCGCTCCCCCGAATCGGCCGACCTGAGACGACCGTCCCCACCCTTTGACACCCCATCCATTCATATCCCCGAGGGAACGCGCGTGATTCGCCCGAGCCAAAGACTTCATCCCAAAAACGTACACGCTGATCGCACCCGCGGAATCAAGGTAGCTTCTTCCTGGTCGTCCCGGATCCTGCGGGAATTCCCCTCGGGTCCATCGCTCGAGGCCCCTCGACTTGCCGCCCTATGATGGCCTCGGATGTCCTTGCCTGCGGCGCTAGTATTCTCGCTGCGCTCGACGAGCGCTGATCTCTGCCGTCCTACGACGACCTGGAGGATCCTCGCCTGCGATGCTGGACTCTCGCTAGGCTCGACGAGACCGAGGTTCTCGCGCGCCCTACGGCGCGCTCGATGGATCCTTGGATCCTTGCCTGCGGCGCTGCACTCTCGCTGCGCTCGGGGACAGGGGCTCTCGGCCGTCCTACGACGGCCTCGAGGGATCCTCGCCTGCGGCGTGGGTGTTCTCGCTGCGCTCGGGAAGACAGGGGTCTCGGCCGTCCTACGACGGCCTCGATAATCCTTGCGTGCGGCGCTGGTATTCTCGCTGCGCTCGACGACAGGGGTTCTCGGCCGTCCTACGACGGCCTCGGGGATCGTCGCCTGCGGCGCTGATCTTCTCGCTTCGCTCGAGGTAGTCTCGCTCCCTTCGGTCGCTCGAGGGTATTCTCGCTTCGCTCGAAGAGTCTCGCGCGCCCTACGGCGCGCTCGAGGGATCCTTGCCTGCGGCGCTGGTACTCTCGCTTCGCTCGACGAGACAGGTATGCTCGCTTCGCTCGACGAGAAGGTATTCTCGCCGTCGTCGCTTCGCTCCTCGGCTCGGGGTATTCTCGCTCCCTTCGGTCGCTCGATCGCTCACCTCTCTGGCGTCGCAATCGCACTCCCCACCGGCACATCCGCCCCCACTCCAGCCTTGTGCATCGCATAGTCGCCCGAATCAAAGTACTTTCTTTCCTGTGCGCGGCGGGGAGGGGGAGGGCGGGTCAGTCAGAGGACACTGCACGGAGGAAAGGAATGAAGCACGGGGGGGGCGGCACCTTTTGCATACTCGTCAATACATTCTTCTTTGGCAATTTCCCGTACTTTTGGAACAGCTGACGTTCCTGCTCGTTCATGGTCTGGCGCGCGGCGGGGTCAGGACTGGAGGAATAGGGGCGGGGAACAAGGGGCGGGGCGTACCGAGAGGTCGACCTTGTTCTGTGGCGTGGGGGGCGAGGGGTGAGCATGACGTCACACGTGCCAGACAAGGGGACGGACCTTGAGGAGGGGATTCATCGTGGGCCGTGGTGGCGTGGGCTGATGGAGTGGCGTGGGCTGATGGAAGGGCGTCCGCGGCATGTCAGGCGCTATAAGAGGGTGCACTCCGCGAGCGAGATTGCGCCCGCTAGCGTGTCAGCCAGTTTGCATCCGCGACGTCGTCAGGTCAGGTGTAGCGATGATGCATCCAGCCAGGGCGCATGCGGAAGGGGGGGCACCTGCGGCAGTGGTCGAGCATCCAGGTTCGCCGTGCACGACAGCACTCATGCCACGTTCGGGGCAACTCTATTGACGAGCGCTTGAGAGGCGGGTATGAGATGATGTCAATCGCCACCGTCCGTCCGTCCGGATCGACGTCGGATACGGTCATGGACTCGGGTATTCTCAGAGATACAAGCGCGGGGCTATGATATCGGCGGAATGAGAAGGGGAATGAATGCATCAGTCGGTGCGGTCTCCGTGACGTGGGGATTCGTAGTGGATGAGCCCTGAACCTGAGCACGGAAGGATGATTTTCGCGCATGGCCGTACAATGTACGTTCGGATGGGCCCACTCGCGCGTGCCCCGTGCTCGCGTGTCATTTCCCCTCTCGAGCGCACCGACTCCCTCGTCCAGGCACGCCCACATGTCGACGTGCGACTTCCGGTATCCACACCCGTAGCCGTACCTATACCCGCACGAACGGCAGAGGGCAAAGACCTCGTGCATCGTGACTTGTCCCTTGCCCCCTTGACCAAAACAAAAGCGCGGCCGGGCGCGCCCGCTTCACCTTTTTTGGCTGGCGGGGGATCCGTTCCCGATCGCACAGCGCGCGAGGTTGAGTGCAGCGGGTGATGGTGACGGTGACGGTGACGGTGATGGTGTTAGCGACGTGCAGCCCGTCCAAGCGGTATACTCGGAATCTTGTCAACGACCATGGCAGCACGCGCGACCATGATTTCCGCAAGGGCGGCGGCGAGGACGATCGGCGAAGCGGGCGCGGTACGCTCCTGGGGCAAGCGGTGTCTGACGGTGACGGTCCCCGTCACGGCCGGTGAGTTTTTGCGCGCCCGTTTGAAATGCCAACGGCACGCTCACCGAGTATACAGCCAACGCACGGAAAATCACGACGACGACGACGACAACAACAAGACCAACATCGCCCACGTCGGATCCGCTCTATGCACCCGACTATCCCGCGCACCTCCCGATCCCCGAATCGGCGCTCGCCGCTCTCGCGGCCCGTCTCGGACTCGCGTCGAGCGAGGCGATACATGCGCAGCTCGTCGTCGCGTTGACCGACGTCAGCTATGATCCTGCCAAGCTTCCGCCATCGATCCGCGGCACCCCTACGGCGGCGGCGGCGGCGGCGGAGAAGGGCGCGGATAACACGTTGTTGGCCGCACTCGGGAACTCACTGTTGGGCCTGTACGCGTCGGAGCAACTGGCGACGGTGTACCCGAATCTACCGACGAGGGCGCTCAAGGCGCTCGTCTCGCTCCACGTCGGCCCCTTGGCGTGTTTCGATGTCGCGAGATCGTTGGGCTTGGGCGTCGCGAATGCGCCGTTTGCGACGGATGGGACCGTCAGCGGAGAAGGGTACGCGGGCAAGGCGAGGAAGAGGAGTACGGCCGGAGCGGCGGTGCCAGTGCGCTGGGTAAGGGCACAGCGGGAGGTTGATGTGGACGGTGCTCCCGGTGGCAAGAGACGGACAACGTGGGAAGATGTTGTGGCGCGGAGCGTGCGGGCGTTTGTCGCGCTCGTATACCAGGAAAAGGTGCGTCCTAACCGGCGATGTGGACCCCGTGCTGACGCCGCCTCCCTTCCCCCGCAGGGCATCGCCGCCGCGCGGAAATTCGTCCATGCGCATTTCATGTCCCGCCAAGTCGACGTTGCCTCGGTGCTCAGCTTCCGGAACCCGAAACACGTGCTCAGCGTCGAAGTGAGGAAACTGCTCGGACAGGCGGGTGCACCCGAGATGGCGGGCGTGCAGAGTCGGTGAGTGCCCGCGGGGGGGAACCCTCCACAAATGGAATGGCGGACCGGCGCGGCTGACATCTCGCAGCATTCTGGCCGAATCCGGACGTCATTCCCTGTCGCCCATCTACAATATTGGCCTCTTCCTGCCCTCGGGACTCAAACTCGCCGAGGGCGCCGGCTCCTCTCTTCGCATGGCGGAACACCGTGCGGCGCTCAACGCCCTCGTATCCATCTACACGGCACGCGGGGAACTCCTCGTTCGTGACCACCCGACACAGCAAGGCGAACGCGTGGGGATGCAGTTGCCGACGGAGATGTATGCGCCGCCACCGGCGGACACAGAGGAGGCGCGCGTAGGGACGCGCGCGGCGCCGGCGGACAGCGTGACAAGGCCGGATGGGAGGGAGCGCGAGTTTGCGGGCGGGGCGTTGCTGGCGAGGGCCGAGGCGTTGATGGCGAGTGCCGGTGCCGGCAAGCAGCGCGGGACGAGACGCTGAGGCCCCGTGGTTGAGACAACATATCAATAGCATTACACGTCAAGTGGATTCGCCCCGTGGCGCCGCGCGGACGCTTTATTCTGGGACGCGTGACGACACGTCCGGCCGGATACAGGATCGAACCATTGCATAGCTCCGCGCAAGTTACAAGTGGCTGCTCGTACACTCCTTTCGAGCTAGTATGCTGGTTGTATCGCTTGACGGTCGCTGGAGTATCAACCCCCGCCGCTCCCGAGTTCCCATCTCGGCGGGACAATGTTTGCAGGTGTCCAAATTTCGTACGCTCCCATCACCATCCTTTCCAAGAGCCAAAGAATCTGTCGGAGCATGGCCTCGTCAGCAGAGTCTGCATACACCGGTCATCATGACTCGCCCGTGCCAAACAAGCGTATGCTCTCCCTGATAACTGTCGATATCCCCGACAGCGGAGAAACTCTTCAATGGATAGATTCTTGAGGCAACGGGTGTCAACCTCGGTCCGGGAGGAAGAGAGCGAAATCCCGGCTCACAAGACATCGCCTATCCTGACCGGTCCAGATGCCCCCGATATGTCGCGAGGATGTGTGCCCCATCGCGCCAACAAGTACCGGAAAACGGCATCCGAGCTAGCGATAGCGAGCGAATGTGGGATGAGCGGCGGACTTTGGAGCTTCTTCGGAGCTTACAACACGCCTGGACCGGTAAAATCGAGCTGTGAGGGTGTCGTCAGCTTGTAATCTTTGCCAAGACGGGCGCTGCGGATTCTAGCTCACCACATTGAACAATGTTTCCTTGCTAATCTCTTCCTTGAACTGTCCCTTGGTGTAGTCTGCTGAAACCGATCTATCCTTTGCCACATCTCGTATGATTCGGCCTATCACATCCAGAAATACGGGATGCCCAGGTTGCGCGAGCATTGTCCACTGAACGCCGATCCATTCAAGGCCAAGTCAGTCGCTTCCGCAATCAGGTTCGCTCAGGGTCTGCCCGCTCACCTGAACGATCTGAAACCCTCGAGAATAACCAATCTCGGTCCACGTCCTTTCAGCATTAGGCCCCCAATAGTCAAATTCAACCGCCACGATCAATTTCGGCGGCTCCCAAGAATTGCGCTCGTGGTCATCGATCCAGCTCTCGACCGCGTCATAGTGCCGACCAGATGACAAGTTGCTTCTGCTTTGCCATGTACCATGGCAAGTGGCGACCGAGTGGAGATTGTACATCTGCGGCAAGGATGCGAGTACAGGATCCGTCTTCCACATCAAGTCCCAATGGTTCTCCCTAATACCAGGCCATTGAGATATGGGGCGAACGCAGGCGGTGTCGGTATCGGTATAGAGGCCTACAGCAAAGCGGGGTTCACATGAATTAGAGCAGTCGGGTAGATCAGATGCGATGCTTGCCTCCCTCCATGAGTAAGACAAGATATCTGGAAGCGACCGGAATCACCGGATGAGCACGGGTTGCAAGGAGATTTTCTCAACACCTCACCTGAACAAGTCGGCTGGGCTTGTCTGTGAGCCATCTGGATCTCGGCACTTTATCATTGTGCTTACCTCGAAGAACACCCTGTGGGATTTGCTGATACACTTTCAGGATCTCCGCCCCTTCTGTCTCTTCCGAACCGTCCTTGGCAGACGTATCATTCCTTCCAAACACTTGATTCATCCACCGCCAAATCCTATCGTCGTCCCAAAGCTCCATTTCCCATCCATGTGCAGAGTTCATGCGATTCCAGCTCGAAAACTCGGACGGGAACCACGGCGTCTTGAAAGTGGTGTGAATTTTGTGTGGTATGAAATCACTCAATCGCTCATACTCGGGGTGCCCGATAGGTTGCGAAATGTCGTTAAAAGCTTCGTCCAGCTTTTGCTGAACTCTCTCTACCGCCGAGATAGCATTCGAAGAATCGTCGCTGTCCTTTCTGAAACGTCCTGGAAGCTTCGCCTCGGCTCTTCCAGGCTTGAAGAAGCGTTGATATACTCCCTGCAGCTCGTCGACGTATCCGTCCCACGCCGGATCTCCCATCTTGAGACCCATTTCGGTCTGTGCATCCTCGTGCTTGAATCGACTTTGCAGATGATTGAGCCGTGCGCGCGCCATGGTCTCCCACACGCCGGGCATTCCTTCTGACGGAGATCTGCAGGCATCCGATTGGAGGCGACCTGAACCGGACGACAGAGCGACAAATGCCGAGGCGGCGAGGACGACGGCAATGACAAGAACCTGGTTAAACCGCCTAAGAGGGGACGTGAAGCGACGCATCTTGCCGAGATCGAGAGCACAGACCACACGAACTCGTGGCTTAGATCCTTGTTTTCAAGCCCACGGGCGGCCCTAGACAGTTGCGGATCATGTCATACTGAATTGTGTGACCAACCGAAGGGGATGTTAATGAGGAGATGCAAGCAGCGGTAGCAAGCTTCTTGATCGCTCCGGTACACCATTACTCCTGGTGGTGAGTGTACAAGTGCGGGAGCGTGGGTCAGCGAGCTGATTGAGCTCGCGAGTGACCATGTGTAACTGATGAGAGAATGGGGTCTTGCAGCTGATTGCGATTGACATACCAAGAAGATTCCGCCAAACGTGTCATCACGATATAAGTTGTGAATTTTTGCAGCGTGTCTCAACCCTGAGATGTACTATACGGCGGATACATAGCTCGAGTCCCACTGTATGAACTAGGTACACAGAGGGTACAGTGATTACTCCTGAGAAACATCTTGAAACGTACGTCACGTGAGCGAAAGGCTGTAAGCATTCCGAGAAATTGAGCTGAAATGCTTATCTTGTGCATCGTGGGCTTTGTGTACTTTGTGTACACCGGGTCGAGAGCCGTGTCATTCTGGCGCCGCTTCAGCTTCGTCCGCTCCCCGACTCCCATACGTCGTCATATCGAATTCAGGTTGCGGAAGCGGTGAGCATTTACCAGCCATGCAGCGAAGGACAACTGCTAGTATAGCTTGTGACCATTCTGCGATTCCGCAAAGAGCCAGGAGTAGTCACCTTTCGTCATTCAACCCTCAAACTTCCGCCAATACTCGGATATGACTCGTCACAACGACAAATCAGAGCCTTGCGACCATCTGCTAGCATACTTCCTGGTATACGGCTCTACTTCTCGCCATGATCATATTCGCTCAATTCCGAATCCAGATCCCCAACCCAGCCCATCTGCTCCCGCCTTTCGTCCGAGACCCTTGCATATTCCAATAGCAGCCGAAGGACATACGCCTGCATGTCCTCCTTCCGAAGAACCTTTTCGGCCCACTCCTTGCCTTGGCTAGCAATCCTTTCCGCCGCTTCATCATGCGGCGGTACGCTCTCCGATTCCCCGTCGTATCCCAGAAAGTACTGCATGATGCCAAACCAGTCGCTATACCTGTTGTCCATGGGCACGAAATGCTTCCATGCGACGAGACGTGAGTCGTGCCATTCCCGCCACAAGGTAGCCTTGATAGGCAAGCTCGTGCTGCGAAGAAAACCGAGATAACGTCCGCTGAAGCTGTTTCCGTCGAGATCGGGAAGGTATTTCCGGGCGAATTGGTCGGCCATTTTCAGTCCACTGATGACATCAAAGTGCGGCGAGGTGTACGGGCAAGAGGTATCCGGCTGCCACGCTTCCGGAGGTGTTTCGCAGAGGAGGTCTATGAACCCCATGTCGGCCCAGGAATCCACCCATTCACCCAGTTTCCCTTCACGTTGCGCAATAACTGAGTTGTCGGGGAGCTCGAAATTTATTGGGAGGGCGGTCCAATTCTGCGCCAAAGAGAGCTTGGTACCGTTGTTCATGGCAACGAAGCGATGGCGCTGAAAGGCACGCCAGGTTTTTTCGCGATTGTTACCACCACTTGCGACACCGCGCCAGACGGCTCCGGAAACCTTGTCCGACCAAGGCCCGCCATGGTCGTTTCCGCCACTCCAACGCTCTTCATCGATCCAGTACAGAGGTGTAGGAAGAAGGATCTCGTTGTTGACGCTCAGCTTACTGCCGCCGAACAAGGGGAAGAGCGCTTTCGTCACACTGATAGTGCGAGGCTCAACCAAGACACCGCTGAGCCCTTGAAGATCGGGTTGGTGGCAGATTTCGGTTGACAAGGTAAAGTTGGAAATGTAGCCATGGTATGAATGTGGTGCTCCGAGATGTTTGTTGATGATCGGGTTGTGATCAAAGTCTGTCATCGTCTCGGCTTGGCGAGCGAGGCTGGTAGGAGGGCACCCACGGCGGGCAATCTTCCAGAAGGATCCTGGCGATCAAGGGATGTCAGCGAATTAGCGACGAGATATAACGCTGAGAACGCTCGGCATACCTGTCCTCTCCCAATACTTTTCTGTTGTCTCCCTACGGGGTTCAGGGTCCTCTCCGAAAACAGGCAATCTTAGAAATTCGGTAACGATATCCTCCGATTTGGGAATACGCCTCATTCTCTGCGCTTCTTCCGTTTGAACGGCGATATCCTCCCAAGGTACGACAATTCTCGGCTCATCCATGGCATTCAGCGCGATATCCATATCCGGCAACAAATGCTCGAGGGTTCGGACCAGGTCCAGCCAGATCTGAGTCCAGAACCAGTCGCTTCCCGCCGACGCCTTGTGGTCCCGCACGTGAATGGTCATCTCGAAATCCCATGCGTCCTTGCGAATTTGCGCGGCCGGCAGTGCCCAGAATGGCTCGAGATCGTGGTAGATCTGGTCCCAGAATTCTTCGACGATGATGACGTTGTTTTCCTGCGCAAACGCGAACCATCGATCAAAGCTAGGCGGCGGATGTCGACCACGCCGGTGGCGGTAAGCGACGGCGGTATCGGCTAGCGTCGTGGTTTCGTTCGCAACGAGGACATCGAAGATACTTTCGGCCCTCGAAATCAACTCGTCGATCGGATGGATCCAGGAAGTCGAGGCCGTAGATGTTGCGACGAGTATCTCCCACGATGAGCGGTCCAGGTAATACCAGATTGCAAGCAGGAATAGAGCAGCTAGCAATAGGAAACGCAGCGGCGTCGGAAGGCGCGGCGAGGGGGAGGCTGGAAACCGCATGCCGTTCGGTGGGCTTGACTCTCTGTGTGCTTCAAAGTCTTCGTTCCAGCATATTCGCTATTCGTACATTGTCGTCTTGTAGGACTCGAGGGTATTGCGGATATAGTGAGCGACAACGTCTAGCAAGGTCGATAGCATCGATGAAGGTGATTACAAGGGGTTCGTGAAGAAGCGGTCTGAGAACGGTAAGCCGTGTGAGCTATCCTGACTAAAAGGATGTACGTATGTTGTATCCTTGCCTTCTACTGACCATGATTCTTTGCTGACAGCTGGGGTACCCGATTGCCTGGAGTGTTCCCAATCAAGTTGCGTAAGGCGTAAAGGATGTCGGTCAGGTCGTCGAATAGACGGATTCGACGAGTTGCTGGAAGGGTGTCTGTGGACCCGCTGAGCGTCTTGGGTAGCCAGCTGTACTGTAGGACCTGTCCGTCATCGTTGCTCTGTGCCAGTCGAGGAGGAAAGTCTCTTTGCGTAACAGTCGACTGGCTGACCCGAAGGGCGTGTCTCAGCTGCGTCTGCATCCGCCGCTCCAGAGATCTGCATGCTAGCAGTACACCCTTCAGCAATTCCCAGCTGTACTTACCTTGCATCCACTCATCTCACACGCATGACGCCCGCTTAGCGACTGACTTCCCACGCTGTTTGTGGCACTGCAGAGGCGTGTGATCATGTCGGATCTGTTCTTAACCAGATCTTCACGTCATTCCCGCTCGCGCAAGCTCGACATGCAGTCTCACGCTGATGTGAAGGCTGCCACTCGGTAGTTGCATTGACGAGTACACAGAGGCGAGCTTGACTGAATCGCTGTGACCCCAGATTTCCCATCAGCAGGTTGTCATTGCCTACTGATGCGTCTGACACAATGGCAGTCGAATGGTCAGAACAGTAGAATCGCCTCCCAGGACATCTATAAGAAGCAGTCCTTCTCGTGCCATTTTCGTTGGATTGCAGAATTGCGATATCAGCCAAGACACAAAGTCTGCCCACATGCGGTTCATCTCTGCCATTATCGTCACATCCGTTATCGCCTCCCTCGGCGTCCAGGGTCTTCGCCCTCCCGAGCAGCCTACGAGGCGATCTTACGGGTCGTCCTCCCACGTCCCCATCAGTAGCGAAAAACAGAAACCCACCGAAACCACTACGGTGTCCACGATCCGAACGCCAGCATCCTCTGATACGATTTGGACATCTACTCCGGTGACCACCAAAACGGATATCATTCGTACGTCTACTGCGGCGCCTTCCAAGGCGACAGGTGTACCTCAAAAGGACGAAGGTGCATGCGAGAAGTTTGCCTTCTTCCATGGTTGGGACGTGGATTACGGAGATGTGAGTAGTCTCTCTTGTCTCCCTGCCCCGCTATGATCTCATGGTACGCGTGTTCGCAACTCTCTAGTTGCCGCATGGCCTGATCAAGGGAAAGTACATTTATCACTGCGCGGAGGCCTGTTTAGACGATAAAGAGTGAGTTCCCCTTAATCTCAAGTCGGAACGATGCGGTGTCGGCTCGCGATATCGTACTAAACCAGGACATCTAGATGCGATGCGACTGTGTCATTCGAAGGAGCATGCTACCCCAAGTCTCTGGATCACGCCCCGGTAAGCCATTTTACTTCAGCTGCCAAATTTTCCATGAAGCTGATCTCGCCATGGTATCGATACAGGTTTCCGCGTTTGTGAAGAAAGAGGGACGTGACCTCGCCATCCGAGGGTCCTGCGAAGCTCTGAACAAGAAACATGGCAAGGACAAGTCATGTACGTAGCCTCGTATACGATTCGAGACACGTACCCGATAACTCACCTCGAGACTTTGTCGATCTACCTTCTACATAGACCCCGATGGCTTCTTCGACTGCTGCTATGACAAGAGTATCTGCAAAGATCGCAAATAGTGGAATACCACCGACAAGACCCGCCTCTTCGGCGCTGTTCGCTCTTTAAGCTTCGAGAATCGCACTCTGGGCCCAATCATTACCCGTTCGTTCAGTTCGAAATACAACACCTAGCTACAACCATCCATGCCTCCAAACTCTCGATAAATCGACGTTCATTTCTTTCGAAAACTGAAATGCGTCAAAGGACATTATGTACGTGTGATTGCGGAGAAAATGCTGCGCTGGACGTTGGAGACTTCAAAGAAGCAGTGGTGCTACTGATGATTGTTGTCGACGAAAAGGCTTGAGGCCTGAATACAGTTCTACCGGCCTTCAAGAGCTCGTTCGCGGCGTCGGTCGTAGCTCGTTGTTATTGCCAAGACGCTCAAGAAACAGTAGAGTTGTCACCCTTTTCTGTCACCACCTTATGATATTCCATGTCAGCACATTGGCTAACGGCCGAGGCAACAGAAATGATGGAGTCACGGAAAAAGCGTGGTGAACAGGGGCATGCAACGGCAAGCTCGCGGCGTTCATCTCCCAATTTCAGAGCGTGAGGGTATTGATCTCGTCAACAAGAAGTTTGAACGAACAATCATCGTGCTCACCGGCCAAACGGGCCATTTTCCGATCGTGTACTATTTCGGACGTGCTGGAGCGACAGGATCATGTCTCGAGAGGACACTACCGCGCGAGAATAGAGATAACGCGCGACAGCCTGGTCTGGAAGGCTGTCGGCTCGACTATTGCTCTCGCGATTCTGAGATCTCAGTCCAGGCCCAAATGCCAATAAATGCAATGAATTATTGATAGGGTCAGCTCTCAAGAGGCGTAATTGCTCCGACGGGGTCTTGCAACGCTTCACCATCTATTCGTCAAGCGAGGTGCTTCCCGTACTGCATCACACGTAGTACAAGAGAGCTTTACACAGACGCACAGTTGAATGACCGTAGTTAATAGCAAACGTCTCAAACGCTTGTGGATCCGAATCGGTTGATCTTATCCCTCAATAGGCGCTGGCCGGCACGATCATGTGGCACAGGACATCCATTCATACGGTTCACGAAGAGCACAAGCCCTTGAGGTCCAGATCGAGTTTTCTACGAGTGACCTGCCCGTTCTCTCAGCACGCCCGTCAGAGTCTTCGTCTGCGCTGACAGGGGTTCGCAATCACGGCGAGTGTATCTTCGTGAGTTTGCAGAAACATTCCAGCCTGGGGAGCGAAAGTGGACATTTCCATAGTTGAAGTCACGAAAGAAATGTTTTTTCAATTCCCGTGATGTGTCATGATCCGACATACGGATGTGAGCCTGTCGAGTCATGTAATCGCAGATGCGGAGCAGCATACTCAGTCGCTTTGCATGATGTCCAAGTCGTGTATGCGCATCTTACCGAAGATCTTGCCTTCACAAGGCTACAAAGCTACAACGGTGTCTTTCAAACCCATACAACAGAAATCGTCCCAGTGCCACATACCCCAACGCCCCGCTCTACCTCTACGCGATGTCCACCTCATACTCGCGATAATCAGGCAACGGAATCCGATCCACCTCTCCCGGAGCAAATACCTTGCTGGCGGCCCATTGTACGGCCTTGAACTTTGCCAACCACAGCAACAGACTTCCCACACGATGTAGAACACGGATGCCGAATTCCGTTTGCGGAAGGACGATCTGTGGTACGCCAGGCGGGAGATCCTGCAGTTGCGCGGCAAAGGGAGCCATCCATGCTTCGTACGCTTTGAATCCTGCACAGGGATCGTGCGCGTGACGGGCGAGTTCGCCGGCGAGGATGTACGCGCCGACGAGGCTGAGGGTCGTGCCGGCGCCGGAGAGGGCCGTGCCGCAGTACGCGGCATCACCGATCATCCCGATGCGGCCCGTAGGGGTAGAGAGGTTCTTGGCGCGAATTTGGCCCGAGTATTCGAGATAGACTTCCGTGGTGGCGGAGAGGCCCTGGAGGGCACACTGGGTGATGGTGCTGTTGGCGGTGGAGGGGTGAAGGAGGTGCTGTCGGATGGCGGCGATTTGCGAGGCTTGCGGGAGTTTTTCGTACCCTTGGGATTCGGGGCTGCACCTTTGGGGGGTCGGTCAGTTGTATTCCACAGGCAACGATTGTGGACGAACGTACCACATGAGAAAGGCGGATGTTAGGCCTGGACCGCCGGGACGGAAACTGAGCGCACGTTTGCCGGGGAGGTGGGTGACGACCCAGTGGTCGGCCAGTTGGTCGTCGGGGCTGCGGGGGTACATGAAGTAGGCGATATCTGTAAGGATGCGCGATCAGCGGCTTCCAAAAGACGGGAATTGGGAACTCACAGACGCCGAGTTTCTTGAATTCGATGTCTTCCGGCGGGAAAACGAGCTTTCGCGTACGCGAGCCGACGCCATCTGCCAGGACGACGAGATCAAACGTTTCTCGCTTTCCGCTCTGGAAGAAAACATCGACGCTGTCCCCGTGCTCGTCCATTCGCTCGATCTGATCGCCGAACCGCCAACCGGTCGTTGAGGATGTCGCATCGTACAGTAACTGCGCAAACGATCCACGCAGGATCTCGGTTTCATTGGTTGGGGAAATGCTGTCCTTTTCGAGCGGCATCGAGATCCGGGCGCAGCCTTGCAGGTCCGTGAAGATGGTGCCCTTTTCGCCGGTGTTGGCATCGAGAATCGCCTGCTCGAGGGACATGCGGCGTGCGATCTCGCGCTGGAGAAGATAGGTTAGCCGGCGTGCGAGGGAAGAGAAGGGGGACGTACGCCTTGATTGCTGACGTCGATGTTTTGACCTCCCGGACGAAGGCTGGGCCATCGCTCGACGAGCGTGGTGCGGAAGCCGTAGCGGTGCAGCCACCAGGCGATGGCGGGCCCTGCAATGGATCCGCCGGAGATCAGGACGTGCGGGCGTCTTCGAGGGGCAGGGGTGGACATGATGAGGCGTTGCATGCTGCGAACGAGGAGATGTTGTGAATGTCGGGTTTTGTACTTGCAAAAGGATAAGGGCCTGTCGCCGAATGGGCTGAACGTTGTTGAATGCATGAGACATGGCCGAACGCGTGGCCGATGCGGACCGAGGTCGGTGCGGGCTATAAATAGCGTCGGGGTATAGCGCTGTTTCTCTTATCGGCTGTCGATCTTGAGAGAGGGCGGATACCGCGGGCTTCGGGTTGATGACGCCGTAAGACTGCGAGAGATATACCGAGCCGTCTCGAGGCAGAGACGAGCGGATGTCCGTTGCGAACGCCGTTCGTCGGCAAGGCGCGTTGTTATATACACTGAAGTCATCGAGCACACCTTGCATGCAACTTGCGACTTGAAGGGAGGTCTTGGAGGAGCTCTGATAGCAGCAGCTATCGCAGCTGATATGATGCACAGTGCGGAGGGTCTTGTGCTTAGCGACTTGCCCAGCTGCCTGTCCAACGCATTTCCACATACCTCACGAGGTGGGAACAGTATGACGAGCTCACAAGGCTGCCATGCAGACGGTGCGCCCAGAACGATATGCCTCTGAATCTGAAACCAAGGCGATCGTGTGGTCCACTTGATGCTTGTTGGCCATTCCCATGCTGTCTTCTCCCTCGAGATCGGCGATGCTCCTCCCGGGAGATGGCGGCCACCCAATCCCAGGACGACACCCCGCCCTTCCTGCGTGTCAAACTCGTCGACATCCAGATCACCCTGACGCCGCCCATCCCGGCCCTCGCGCATGCATACCGCTCGCCGATCCCCAATGGCGCGACGTCGTTCCCGATCGGAACGCTCCCGACGCGGGTGCCCTTGATCAGGATCTTTGGCGCTACCCCGGCGAATCAGTCCGTGTGTGTCAACGTGCACGGCGTGTGGCCGTATTTCTTTGTGGATTACCCCGAGGGACGCAGCCTCGCGCCGGATGCCGTGCATCGGTATACGCATCGCCTGGCGAATAGCTTGAATGCTGCGCTGTGTCAGAGCTTGAGGCAGGATACGTATGCCGAGAAGGGGAAGCCCGGTGCCGGAGGCTTGAATACGAATACGCTGCATGTCGCGAGCGTCGTCTTGGTCAAGGGGGTGCCGTTTTATGGGTACCACGTTGGGTATTCGTATTACCTCAAGATTTCGCTCGTCACGCCGAGTCACATCTATCGAGCCGTAGGGCTGCTAGCAGGGGCGAGTATCATGGGCAGGAAGTTTGCGTGCTATGAGAGTCACTTGGCGAGCAAGTTGCAGTTTATGATCGACTTTGATCTGTATGGCTGTGGATGGGTCGATTTGGACGGCGGGTTGTTTCGCTTGCCATTGCCAGGTGGGTCGGGAGTTTGTTGCATGACGCATAACTGAAATCTCGCAGAGGGCGACGCGTTCGACCCTTCAGACCTATACACCTCGCTCACCGTCCCCGCCTCCAATATCCATGCCGAAGAGCCCCTACCCGGCAAGTCAACATGGGACGCCCTGGAGATCGACGTCTTTCCCTACCACATCCTCAACCGCCGGCGCCTTAAGCCGCGATACCTGCACGACTCGCTGCGTGAATTCCTACACCCGGAAACCATTGATGCCGATGCAAAACATGTGCGCTCTGTGCGTGAGCTGTGGGAGGAAGAGTCGGCGAGGAGGGTCAGTAAGGGGTTGCCACCAACGGCGGGGATGATGCCGAGCGCCGATGACAAGTTGGCAAGGATCGGGCTGAATCAGGAGGATGCCGAGTGGCGTGGCGGGGATTGGGACGCGAGCGAGCGCTGGTGGCAGATGTTGCAGTTTCGAGTGCAGGAGGAACGAAGGGAAAAGGGGTATACGAAGATGAAGTTTGAGACGCTGGGCAAGCCGCGTGCAAGGGATCAGGCGCAGTGGGATAAGGTGAGTGATGAGTCTTGGTGTGAAAACCAGGCCGGCGCTGATTAGAGTAGTGGATCATGACAACATTTGAGAGCGTCGAGGCCGGGTGGCCGCAGTCTCGGATGTCGGTCAGAAAGCCCGGCCAGACGCAGGTGTTTCGCCCTGTCGATCAGTCGTCGCCGCTCAAGCCGACGCAGGGCAAGGTGGAGCCGCAGATGCTGGCTGAGCTTATCGAGCCGGACGGGCCGAATCCGTTCGACGTGATATACACTTCGCAGCGTCCGCCATCGTTCAAGGAGGAGACGGCAAAAGACGTCGAGGTCGACGTCGAGCAGGTCGAGCGGATCGGGACGCAGGCGGCGTGGCGCGAGGAGCCGGGGGATGTTACGCCCAAGCGCGGCGGCAATGAATTTGACGAGCTGCAGGACGAGATTCTCGACTTTGTGCGCGGCGGAGAGGCGGAGCCGGACGAAGAGGACCCCGACGCCTTCGAGTTCTCGTCCAAGCTCACGCAGATGCATAGCCAGCGGAAACAGAATACGCTGCTTCGGACTCCTGGCAAGACTCAACGATGGGAAAAGACGACGACGAACACACCCGTGCATCATGCGTCCATTACGCCGAGCAAATTGAGGCAGTTTACGACGCCGACAAAGGACCCCCAAGAGAATCCTTATTACCCTGGGAGTCGGTCGAGCGACAGGAAGAGCAGTCCGGTCAAGACGCCCGTTGCCAAGAACTTGTTTGGCCGTACCAGGGCCTCGCCGACGCCGCAACGGAATCTTGGACCACGGCGGGAAAGCGGAAGACCGGTGAGGAATCCGTTTCTGGAGGGTAGCAATCGGGAGTTAGCGTTGGATGGTGGGGACGTGTTCATGAGTGATGAAACGGTCAAGCCGCAAGATGACGGCGAGATGGGCCTCGCCCAGGATGAGGTGGATCTCGTGGCTTCGCGGGCGACGATTGATGGCGACCTGGATGGCGATTCGGACGATCCCGAGGCCGGGCTTGATAGACCCGCGGCGGCAAACGTCCATGCGGACCTTCAAGCAGAGATCGCGGACCCCCTGGCAAGCATCACCGGCATCAAGAGACACCGCGAGAGCTGGGACTCGGAAGACGCGCTCGAACCGACTTTTACGGACTCGATTCCGTCGAAATCCGAGACCAGTCATTCGAAAGGTGCGCCGCAGAGCCACTCTGGTGGCGAACCAGCACCGACATCTCTCGCTCCGACTTACGTCTCTGGTCAAGCCGCCAAGCCTAAGAAGCGCGCAAGGTTCATCTCCGAAGAACCAGTCGGTGTCGCTCGCCTGTCAGACAGCGCCGGAACCGTCGCCTCCGAAACAATCTCTGCCAAGTCGGAAGACTCAACACAGTTCATACCAAATGCCTGGAAGTACCAGCCTCCACCAATATCACGCAGGGATATGATCGCCACGCTCGAGGATTACGGCGAGCCCCTTGTTGTTTACCAGAAACCGTTCTTTTCCTTTCACACCGACGTTCCCTTGAAGGCGAAGAGCTTTGGCACCGAGGTGCATCACTTGGCGTACAATGGCGTGGCACAGCTCGAGCCGTTCGCATTTGAAGCACGGGATCGCAAGGCTACGAGGCGGAGGAGGGGAAAGCGGAAACCTCCGGAAGCCGTAAAAGATTGGGTTTATGTGGCGGTCCCGCCGTCGAAGGCCGCGATCGAGGTCTGGCTCAAAAAAGACAAGCAGGAACGCGAAGCCAAGGGTGAGTCCGCTCTGAGAACTTCCGAGTCAGCGTGTCGGCTGACGAGGTGCAGTCATGAACACTCGTGCAAAGGAAGCTTCGCAGGTAAGTTTGCATCGTCGCAATGCTCGTCACCCGCTGAAGCCAGTCTAGTGGGGAGGTCCGACGCAGGCCAATCGATATGGTTTCGCCGTCAGCCAGAAGAAGAAGAATAGTAACTCTCATCGAGAAAGGCAGGCGATGAGCAGCCTCGCGATAGAGGTATTTGGTAGGTCTGTTCCTGCCGAATCGCAAAAGTGCTGAATCCTCGTAGCGATGTCCCGGTTACGACTTCTCCCCGATCCCGAACATGACGCCATTGCCGCCGTCTTCTATTGCTTACAGGACGAGCGGATCGATTTGCCTGATTATCAAGGTAGAGAAGGCTATCACGTCGGCATAATCGCCATTCGAGACAAACGCCTGGAACCCGGACGTATCACCTTACCAGAAGTCGAAATCACCTATGTCGAAGACGAACTCGAGCTGATGAACTATATCATCGACAAGGTGCGGGAATGGAACCCAGATATCTTGGCTGGATGGGAAGTCCACTCTTCTTCGTGGGGATATTTGTCGCAAAGACTGCACCATCAATTCAGTGAGCGCGCATCTTGAACTCGTAGTGTGCACGCACCAGAGTGTTATCGGGAGCGCCTCGCTGATAACAGTTTGCTAGGTATGGATCTCGCTGACGAGGTGTCCCGTGTCAAGTCTGTCACGAGTCATGGGCGTGGATTCGGCAATTATGATCGCACCCATACGTCAGCCTTCAAGGTTAGCGGAAGGCATGTTTTCAATATCTGGCGGATCTTGCGAGGCGAGCTCAATCTGCTTGGTTATTCTTTCGAGAACGTGGCGTTCCATCTTTTGCGACAACGGTAAGCCATCAGTCTACCTGCCTACCGCTGGCCTGACGATGCGGTCCCAGCTTTCCGCACTACTCGGCTTCTACCCTGACAGCATGGTTCAAAAGCAAATACCCTGTTCACCTGGACAAGGTCTTGCGATACTTTGTCGACAAGACAGTCATGTATATCGAGATGATGGATGCTGCAGAGATCACTACCAAAAATGCGTGCGTTTTCGCGGTAGCCCGACTGACTTGCGCTGAGTTTCTTTCCAGGGAATTCGCTCGAGTGTTCGGGGTCGATTTTGCCTCGGTCATGAGTCGAGGGTCACAATTCAAGGTCGAATCGTTCATGTTTCGGATCGCAAAGCCCGAGTCGTTCGTCTTGATTTCGCCTTCTAGGGAGGCAGTGAGTCATGTTCTTTAGTGAATTCGGGCAGATGTTGATTCTTGTTCCTTGATAGGTTGGTAAACAAAATGCGGCCGAAGCCCAGCCGTTGATTTTTGAGCCTCAGTCCAAGTTCTACGTGGATCCCGTACTTGTCCTCGACTTTCAGTCCCTGTATCCGTCCGTCATGATCGGCTACAACTACTGCTACTCGACGTGTCTCGGCAGAGTGGAAAGATTCAAGGGTGCAAGCAAATTGGGCTGGATGGATATGGTCCTTCCTCCGGGAGAACTTGAGCTGTTGCAGGATCACATTTCTAGTAAGTCTAGCAGAGGCTGGTGTATTCGGTTCTGACCCCCTTTACAGTCTCCCCGAATGGCCTCATCTATGCGAAGCAGCACCTTCGACGTAGCCTGTTGGCGAAGATGTTGTCGGAGATCCTGAACACTCGTGTCATGATCAAGCAAGGGATGAAGACAGCAAAGGGCGACAAGGTGAGAATTTTGTGGGTGTTCGTGACGCGTCGCTCACAGGACTTCAGTCTCTACTTCAGGTTCTGAACGCGAGGCAGCTCGGTTTGAAATTGATGGCCGTACGTATCCGCTGCAATGACGGCCTCTTGCTGATATCCACCGTCAGAACGTCACCTATGGCTATACGGGCGCCAGCTTTTCCGGTAGAATGCCTTGCGTCGAGATTGCCGATAGTATCGTGCAGACTGGCAGGGAGACACTCGAAAAGGTGGGTACTTTGCGCGATCGCAGACCTCAGCTCAGGCGGGCATTGCAGGCGATCAAACAAATCGAGATGAATGCAGCTTGGAAAGCAGACGTGAGTCAGATTTCGGAACTGGGAGCATATCTGCTAAACGCTCGCACAGGTTGTCTATGGTGACACGGATTCGTTATTCGTACATCTGCCCGGTCGTACGAAAGATGAAGCATTCCGAATTGGTAACGAAATCGCCGACGCGGTCACTGCGGTCAATCCCAGGCCTGTGAAGCTCAAGTTCGAGAAGGTATGTGCTGCTATGTTGGCGATATAGGACAACTCTCATAAGCTGGAGTAGGTTTATACCAAATCGTTATTGATGGCGAAGAAGCGATACGTTGGATTCAAGTACGAATCGATTGACGAAACGGAGCCAGGCTTCGATGCCAAGGGCATCGAAACCGTCAGGAGGGATGGCTTCCCAGCAGGGCAGAAGATGGTTGAGTCGGTGATCAAGTGGGTCCAGCGTCGGCCCCAGACGGCGCGAACTGAGATCTTTCCAGAGAGCTCTTCCGCACGCAGGATATCTCACGCATTAAGGACTACTGTGTCACGCAATGGAGCAAACTACTCGAAGGCAAAGTCTCCATACAGGATTTTACACTGGCGAAGGAGGTCAAGCTGGGTTCCTATTCGTAAGTCCTGTCAGACTATCACTCGTCAATCAGCTGATCTTCCTTCAGGGAACGTGGGCCCCCGCCGCCGGGTGTCATGGTTGCCAGCCGAAAACTTACAGAAGATCCTCGGGCTGAAGCCGAGTATGGTGAGCGCGTTCCATATGTTATCACAACGGGAGAAGCACATAGATTGGTGGATCGGGCCATGGCTCCTGAGGAACTCTTGAACAATCGGTATGTTTCAAATCCTCGCAACGACAACGGCGCTGACGCTGCGCTGCAGAGAACTGAAACTTGATGCGGAATACTACATTCGCCGTCAGCTTATCCCTCCACTCAATCGGATACTGAATCTAATTGGCGTGGATTGCGAGATCTGGTACAACGCCATGCCCAAACGACAACTGGCTTCTAATCAACATCGGTACAAATCCGGAACTAATCAAAAAACGAAGGGCCTTGGGAGGACGCTGGACACGGCATTCACTAGTATTCACTGCCTTGTCTGCGGTCAGGTCCATCAGAAGCAAGGTGGGTCTTCGACAACTGCGCACAAAGCCGATGCTGATCTTACACAAGATCTCGAGCTGAACATATGCGAAAGGTGTCGAGCGCCCGCCAAACTATCGTCGACTCTGCACGTCTTGCTATCGCGACTTCACCTCGCAGAATCGCGTGTTATCTCAGCGCAACGTATCTGTGCGTCGTGTTCCTCGACGCCTATCAGTGACGAGGTTCGGTGCGATTCGATAGACTGCTCGGTCCTATACGCCAGAGTAAAAGCGGCTTGGGATCTGGATGATGTGGCCGAGATACCACAGTTGGTCCGAGGCCTACAGAAGCGTCACGACGACGCTCAGAGACAGCCGAGCAAGCCAGTCACAGGTCGCAATGGCGCGAGAGCGGAAATAGAAGTAATAGAGATCGACTAAGCGTCTGCACGTTGTAACGCAAGACCTGATGCTTCGAGCTAGGTTCGACATGATATCAATGCGCGCGAAGGCTGCGATATTACACGTCTGTGCCTCTCCATGCGCCACATGCCTTGTCCATTTGCTCCTGCCAGAACGAGAGCCACTTCAGATCGCTGCTGTGCGACCCATCCTCTTTCGTGGTCTCCTTGCTCTCCGTCACTTGCAGATCGCTGAGCTGTTCTGCTAATTTTGACTCTTGGGAGACTTGAGCTTGCTGTATCGACAATCTACAGAGCTGAATGGCATCCCCTATCATGGTGTCTGCTGCCTGCTTGACCTCCTTGATATTCTGCGGAGGATATAGACTAGCAACCAGGGCGTCAAAGCTTGCAGATATCGAATGCGAGAGATCTAATTGCACCGGTAGTTGCAACAAATCGGGGATCCCAAGAAGACGAGTGCTAAAACGCTTGTGAAGCGCCATCACGAGTCTCACTACAGTGTCGAGCTGAAGACGTGTGAGCGGTCGTTCTTGCTCAGTGTAATGGCGTACCTTTTTAACCCTCTGCATTTCAGCCTCGTCCAGATCCCCACCACCATTCAACTCTCTCTCCAGCTCCGCCCACTCGTTGTCCTGGTTGAAGGTCTCCTCTGCCCCTACACCCTCGTCGTCCTCCAGCAGGTCCTTGAATTCTCCCATCGCATCATCCATGCAGTCCCGATCTTGCTGCCAGCTTTTCTTGATGGCCGAGGGTTCGTCCGAGCTCGAGGATCGAAGCATGTTATCTATGCTTTCCCACACGGATGATGTCTGTAAGAGGTAAGGGGGGGCCGGCGGCGAAGTGGAGGAGTCAGCGGGAGGTTTGGCTGGCGGGTTGTCGCAGTGCGCAATGAGAGCCTTGCAGTATTTGTCAAGACGATTCGCTATTTCCCCGACATCTTGCCGCCATTCCTGGATCTGACACCCTTCCGAAGGTAGCGCAATGACACAGGCTGCCAGCCTCGCTACGTGATCAGCCACCTTCTGGGTCTGTGCCAAAGCGGCATCGGTGCTGATGGATTTTCCGGAGAAAGCGAGGGATAGCGCTGTGACATCTTGCCGGAGGTGCTTCAGAACAGCTATCAGCGAGTCGTAGAGGCCAGCATTCTTGCGTAAGTAGGTCGCTCGAGTCGGAGCCGCCTGGGTTTTCGTTTTTGCGGCTTGATGTGCGGATTTACGGATAGACGCCTGGAGCTGTACACAGACTGGAGAGAACCAAGGAAGCCGGATCAGAATCTCGGGAGCGTGCGTTGGTGTGCCGGTAAGAGCATACCATTCCGAAGTTCTACGTAGAATAAGACGTCAGACATGCGACAGACGCAAGATGCGAATGGTTCCTTACCGGATACGGAGGACGTCATGCTTATACCGTCGAACAACGAGGATCTGCCTTGATTTTATTTCCGGAGTCGATCACAAGGTTGTCGAGGACGATAACGAACACTTGATCGATCCGATAACTGTATGGGGGACTCAGTCGGTGAGCACTTGCTTCATAGAGCATGAAGATGAGGGAGAAACATTTCTCGATCGCACGTGAACGCGTACTCGTTACCAAGGATGAATTGTCATGGTGCTTCGTGCTTCGTGTTGATCTCGTGGTAGAATAGCATTCCCCATGTCATTACAGGCTGTGAAGATGCTAGCAGGGGACTAAGTTTAATCTCATGGCGGTCCATGTACGCAGTCCAGAAGTCGAGCGAGGTCTGTCGGGTTGTAATATGCCTCCACCGCGCGCATCCAGCATACCAGTTAAGGGAACGAGCTAGAGGACACATGCCGATGATCGCCACAGTTGAAGCTCGGAGTAGTGTACAATACGATTGCAGTGCTGTCGTTTTCGTTCAAGCAGTATTAACCGTTTTAGTGTCCAGAGTGCCTTTATGTATTTCAAGGTGGCAGAAGTTGACGGACGAAATGTAATTTGTCTGATGCGTATCATTACAGCTCGCAATGCATTGCTTGAATCCATATTTCTGTTTTACCTGTGAGCCAAAAACGTCCTCAGTAGTTTAATGGTAGAATAGCACTTTCCCAAGGTGCTGGCATGAGTTCGATTCTCGTCTGAGGAATACATTTTTGCAAGCAAACGAACCTTGTCGGGATCCTCAGTAGCTGACTCGCGCGTCGCGCTTACAGTCAGACTACGAATTCGTAAGACGGGATTCTGTACGCAAGCTGTTAGGCTAAAGGGATGAACAATTGTACTGCACCTGAGCTTTCAGCCAGTTGGGTAGCTAATCCAAGGATAGGTAGAGACCAAGGTGGCCTTGGAAAATCAATCGTATGTCAAAGGGTGAGCTATCTACGTGTACAAGAGGATCTGGGTGCACCTAACACTATTCCAACCCGGCCCGCACCCTCGGGCCGGGTGCGTCCGCCCCAAAACACGGTGCGCCCGCCCCAAAACCGCCCTTTTCCCCTCGCCTGGCCGTCCTTGGCCAACCCGGCCCGCGAGTGCGGGCCGCCCCTCGAAGCTGCGCCCACCCCAAATCTCATATGCGGGAAATTTCCCGCATATCGATCCTCGCCCGTCTCTCCAAGCTCGCGCCCACTGACAGGTCGCAAGCTGACTAAGCAAGCTGAGGACTCTCGCTCACTGATATGCGGGAAATTTCCCACTTATCAGCTTGTCAGCCAGCTGACTAAGCAGCTGACTCAGCAAGCTGAGGACTCATCCTCATTGATATGCGGGAAATTTCCCACTTATCAGCTTGTCAGCCAGCTGACTCAGCAAGCTGAGGACTCATCCTCACTGATATGCGGGAAATTTCCCACTTATCAGCTTGTCAGCCGCTGACTCAGCAAGCTGAGGACTCACCCTCACTGATATGCGGGAAATTTCCCACTTATCAGCTTGTCAGCCAGCTGACTAAGCAGCTGACTCAGCAAGCTTAAGACTCTCGCCCACTGATATGCGGGAAATTTCCCGCATATCGATTACTTGACTTTTTGGTAACAAAAGTCGGTTCCTCCCGCAACCTAATTCGAACCGAGGACCATGTCTCAGCGAAAAGGTTGCAGGGAGAGAGCCTACCACTGTACCATTGAAGCATTAAATAGGAATTGTTTTGTGTTGCAGATAGGTTGACAGATCATCAACTAACAGTCGGTGATTCCACTTGCCCACCATGCCTGCCACAAAGTCTCTTCGCGCCGCGACCTTGACGACCCTGTCCTCTCCTCATCACAACCGTATCCGATGCCCAGCGTGGAACCGGACTCTCGTAGCTTTCTGACCTTTTTGTTTTCATCATCTGATGCTCATGACTACTGGGCTATACGTCAGGTGTTCCTACGTCAGAGCATAATTTCCGGACTGACACCTGTTGAGTACTTGATTGTCCACCGGCAGTGATCAGGCCTTTTGATCGTTCCGGACGTTCGTACGCCGGACTATATAGCAACGGATTCCCGTCCATTCCTTCGCGCACTCACCAGCCCTTCTTGCTAGTCCCCACCTCCCGCGCGGTCTTGCCTTCGCAGGCTACCTGAATGTTGCTTGCAGTCCTCGATCTGTTATAAGTTTGTTTCAGTTCGCTAGCTCCACGTCCGTCTGCCATGCCCGACTCGATTCTCGGGGATGGGTTTTTGGTTCCCGACTATCTTGACTTTGCCCACGATATCTCCCGCTCCAGCGCACCTGCCTCCGCCTGAGGTTCCAAAACGAACGCCACATCTATATCCTCAGATAACAGGGTCAATGGAATGTACAGTGTTCATATGGCTGTAATCCATGACCCACCAAGAGCACGCAGTGCTTGTTCTGTGCGCACTACCACAAACACTCTCGACAGTCTGACTTGCACACTTGTACCCCTGCTCTACCGGGTGTTCTGAACAATCTGCACGTCTCCGCACTCGTACAGAAATTATCTCACGCACTGTCTTTGCTGACACTGACGCAGAAAGCTCTTTGGATTGTCGGAGTTAGGGGGTAGGGGTCAGTCGCATGGAGCGTCGTGGACACGCACGACGTCGATGCACCTATACGTCATTTGTACCATGCACTCCACCAAGCCGCGTTGTGTTACACTGCGTCGCCCTGTGCCCGCTTGACGACCTCATCTTGTACAATTACCAACTACCTCGATTCATAGCACCCAGAATCGCTCCATGGACTGAATTTAGCCCTCACCCGCCAGCCCTTCTCCGCCCATATGCGGGATTTTTCCCACATATCGGCCATTGTCAACTCTCGGTCAAGCTCATGCGCCATATGACTCAAACATGGGTCCCCTCCTGCCCGGACCCGCCAGCGGTCAGCAGCTTATGGGCGAGATATTAGCGGTGGCAAGCACCTTCCAGTGGCGTTCAGCCTCATGGCCTATCTTACTCGCGTATCTGCCACCACGAAACCTTACTCACCTCTTGCCGGTGCTCTGCTCTGAACCCCGAATTTTGCCCTCTGAGTCATCATTCCCCACTGGCCTTGTCATGCTTCTACCGTAGTCCGCTCGCACNTCTGAGACTCCTTTTCCGCTCCAGGCTCTTTTCCTGGTCCACTCGGTCCTGCTATACCCTCATCATGTCCCCCCCTTCCCCTCCCACAACCCGCATGACATGGAATCCCCCCGACTCGTATTTTTGCCACCCATGACTACTTCGTGATTTCTCCCCCAATCCTTTCGTTGAGATTCTGAAATTTTCAACAGGTATACCTACTCCATCCCTCAATATGACATTGTCACTCATCTAGCCCCCATAAAATTTCCAGGGCGGCACGCGACCCAATTGCTCTGCCGTAGGTCGGGGTATGACGCGTCAGGGCACCCTGTATTCATCTAGCACCAGCTTCTTCGACATTGTCGTTGCACTTGTAACAAGGCGTGCGACCATTCTTCATGCGGGTCTCGATCATTCCTGGTGATTTGCCATCGACTCATTGAATTTTCGTCGTGGCAGTGCGCCAGCAGCGGGAACGCGTGGTGTCTCTATTACAACCTTCTACTCGCGTGCGCCCGGTCGTCTGTCTCTACTGCCTGTTTGATCATGTGATAGAAGACGCGAATGAACCACCTCTCGCTTCGTCCGCAAGAAGCTTTGAGGATCCTCGCAAAGCTCGCAATAGAGCTCTCCGGCACGCCCCTGGCATCCTTCAAGAGATCCACCAACCACTGCGGATCGTCATCGTCAGGCGCTATGGGCGTCTCCCCTACTTTTCGCAGCCATAGCCTACTCCCACAGCTGAGTGCCTTTGTGGCCACCATGGGGAACACCAAGCATGGGGTGTTCTTGCTCATCCCCTGCGGGTGAAAGCCATTGG